>JAQLOL010000021.1:8472476-8493762 GCA_029783665.1 Naso thynnoides | reverse complement strand
AAATAGTTGTAAGGCACCACTATGTAACTTTGACCTCGACCCGTGGCTTCAAAAATCGAAACTGAACGATGCATATTAATACATTGCACAAAACCAATTTTAATAAAATCGGGTCCTATTTTAAGGAGAAAATTTTCTCCGGTTTTCCCTCTGATGTCCTACGACTGCTCTGCCTCAACTCTGATTCACAGAGGTTTCGGAAAGCAACATGTAGGCTGCCTGCAGACCAAAGCTGCAGGTGCAGCACAGGTAGTTGTTGGGGACAGCTTGGCTAAATTAAAGGCTGCAGACAGAGCAGTCATAGGACATGAGAGGGAAAACCAGAGGACATTTTCTCTATAAAATGTAACTTGGTTTCACTAAAATTGATTTTTGTGTAATATATTATAGCAACACTGTGTAACTTTGACTGAGACCCACTGCTTTGAAAAATGAAACTTAATGATGCACATTCATATGTCGCATAAAACAACAATTTGAGTAAAACTGGGTCATACTTTATAGAGATGATGTGCTACAACTGCTCTACCTCAACTCTGTGATTCATGGAGGTTCCTGAAGCAACATGTAGGCTGCCTGCAGGCTGAAGCTGCACCTGCAGCACCGGGTCGTTGCTGGTGACAGCTCCGCTGAAATAAAGGGCTGCAGACAGACAGAGCAGTCGTCAAACATCAGAGGGAAAACCAGCGGGCATTTTCTTTTGTAAAAAATGACCCGATTTTACTAAAATTGCTGTTTTGTGCAATGTATTAACGTGCATTGTTTAGTTTCGTTTTTCAAAGCAGGGGATCGTGGTCAAAGTTACATAGTGTTGCTTGTATTTTAAAAATGGTTAAATTCTTAAACCGCTAGTCAGTGTATTTTTTTTTTTTTTTTTTTTTTTTTAAACAAGCTTTACTCAAACCTGAAAAATGCAAGCGCAGTGTATATTCAGCTGCTAGTTACTATGTTTGGTGCAGCTGGACGGTCGAAACAATAAACGATGTGGAGGGACGTCAGCCAGTGCAGCAGTGTGGTCATGGGTGTGTTTTCACTAGTTTTTAGACATCAATGCAACACAGAGTAATATACAAAGGATTCGTCGGCAGGATCAGTATACCTTTGGTTTTAGTATTTATGTTATTTGTTGACAATAACAACAACAGAGTATATCACCAAAGTTTTCTTTAAACACAGGTCTTTTCACTGGAGAATGTGAATTAGCGTATTCAAAAGGGAATAAACCATTTGAGACTACGGAGACATTTCTCACATGAAATCAGGTCATTTGTCTACATAACTCCACTTTTCAGCACCAGATTCTTCCATTAACTTGATCTCTACATTGACAGCCTTAAGCACTGCATTTACCTTTTCAACTACTGGCACATTTGATTAAACTTTCAGGTTGCTGTGGAATCACTGATAAAACTTTCCATCTTTTTTTTCCCCACAAGGATCAATCTTATATTGTGTTTATTATGGCATATTTCTGTTTCATGCAATAAAAAAAGGAATCATCTCAGTGCAGCGTGAGGTGCATGCTGTTTAGTGAAATTGAAAACAAAGCCATTTTACACTAAAAACATGGTTAATTTTATTTATAATCAAGTTCAGCAAATTGATTACTCAAGTATGAAAAGTCAAAGATACAAAATTTCCACTGCTACAAAACGAGTCTCAGACAGCTGATGTGTCTCAGAGCTTATCAAAGAATAAATGTTTTAGAGAAACTGATACAGACTGTACAGAGCAGGCTCAGAATGAATAATTTAAATACAGAACAACAAGAAGAATCTGAAAATCTCTACACAAAAGAACATTAGTCTCGGCTTTTAACTTAAAAACATTAAATATCACACAGAAAACAAATGACTTTCATTCCAAAATGAAACGGCGACCATTTAGCTGGACAGCCTGAATTATTCCATGATGACGGAAATGCTAATGAGGCGTGCAGTAAAATGCTTTAAGCATTAAGACTACTGCTTACAAAACTGCAGCATGCAAATAAAATGCAACATCAACAGTAAAATTTTTAAATTCATTGAAGATTTCTGTCCAGCATGGATGTGTTGCATTTTGGAACGAAGACATTAAAACACAAAAAGTTGACCCTGACATTGCACGTCACCCTAAATGAGCTGGAGAAAAAGGACAGTGGGTTATTGAGTCTAAAAATGCATGAGATTCTCTCTGCAGTTCAGGTAGAAAAAGCAGTTTTAAAAAAAAACAAAAAAACAAAAAACAAACTCTTAAGTAGTTGTAAATATTTAAACAATGAGAAAAAAAGCAAAGTGTTCTGAACCTACAGTCAACAACAGGGCTGCACAGTATGGAGAAAAACTGCAGTGCAATATGAACTGCAATACATGTGGACATACATTTTACAAAATGTTAAATCAGTGCTTAAATCTGTAAAGAGAAAAATGTTTCCCAGTTTTCAAACTAATTCTAAAGTGACAGTAATTACACTAACTTACCACATGTAGAATAAGTCAGTTAATTTTTGAGCAGTGTTGCTGTTGAAATGAAACGGCTTGTTATGGCTTAAAAAAAAAACATAGTGGACAGTGTTGCTACATCTCCAGGTAAAACTGGACACTGTCACTAGAATTTAAAGATAAATGCTCCAACAACAAAAAGTGATTCAAAGTTGTTATTAAATTGTTATTGTCCATCATTGAAAGCACATGCAGCCTTTACAGCCTTCGTGCAGGTGTGATGGAGCCTCAACACTGATACACATAGGCAGATCAATAGTCTGCACACTGAGAAATGAAGGAACTTTTGTACAAGCTGCAAAGTAATGCATAATCAGCATCAATTCATAGTGTAGCCATCGGGTAATGCTTTAAGTTTAGAGTTGGGACAATTTAAAGGTGTAGAAGTCTCACAAGCAGCTCCTAGAGGTCGAGCTGCTCTTGACTGCTTATCATCTTAACAAGCCTCAGCTTTCACTAGTTAGCGTTGGGAAAAAAATCAAGATATGGGGCAAAGAACTTACAATAAAGCAAGTTGTGTTATCTGGTAGATAATCATGGATTCTGCACAGCTTTTAACCGGCTGTGCTTTGCTCTAAAATTAGTGTAGTCCAACACAAGACAACATGAACAAAACATCACACTTCAAAACTGTAGCATCAGGTAAAATACATCTGCAGTTCTTAAGTGTTTACAGTACCTATGTTTAGAGTACATACATTTTTATGCTCCTGGTGTAAGAACCTTTTGTCTCACTTGGCAGTAAGAAACTGTGACAACAATAACAAACACTTATGGACAAAATAAAAACCTGAAATGTATCTTGAACTACTGAAGATTACATTTTGAGCTTTGCTCCACAGCAGTGGCTCTGACTCTTTGGTTTTTCTATCTAAACATGAATTGTTTGAACAATACTGGTTGATTTATGCTTGTTTTCAAGTACAGTTTCACCACAAACAACTTTTAATAGTAATAATAATAATAATAATAATACTCTAACTCACAAGTACACATACTTTCAGTGTAACTGTGAAAAATTTTGACCTACACAACTAAATTTCATATTTCCCTCTTTCGGTAACTTTACTTGATTACTTCCTGTAGAAAGCCTATAGGCACTTAACCTAATTATCATTTTCATAAACTAAACTCAACATTACAAAAAACTTAAACTTAAGTCAATCAGTTAAAAACTGGGGCATACTAGAAGTAAATTTTATATCTATGTTAATTTAACAAAGGCTGCAAGATGTTTTAATAAGAGGCACTTAAAGAAACGTGTGATCTCTTACAAGATGAATGCTACTTGATTAAACTTGCCAACCTTTATGATTTGAGTTGTTTGGGAAGTTTTGCAGTTACATCTGTGGTGAAAGCCGCTTCTGAATTCATGTTAATCTGAGCGGGTCCCTAAAATTTTGCAGAAATTGTCGAACTGCAGAGTTTCTGTGTCTTGCTGCTGACGGTGCGGTAAAAAATTGTGTCAGCCACTGCGATCTTTTTACCTACAGTCAGTCAAGAGGTCCTGTTTTACACAGACTCATGCCAGGTGGACTGAAGACACTTTCAGGTAAGTGGGTGTCCTTCTGAGACGACACTGAGATGGACTGAAGGCTTGTCCACGTCTCCCTGACTTCCTCCTGTGCACGCTGAGAAATGCGGCAGCCATTCAAAGACCTAAAGTAGGAAAAAGTTTCAAAAATCAGAGACAGAATGGAAACGATTACAGCTAGAGCTGAATAACGTGTTTTTTCATTTTCCATCTCCCTGCTGTAGGTTGAGACACTTAATTAAACTGATGGTTTTAAGCAGACCTGTTCACAGGCAGCCCAGAAGCAACCCGAGTGGCCCAGCAAGAAAAACAGAGAAAAACATGTTGTGCTTGCCTACAGAAATTCCTAAGGATGCTGAATGCAACACTCTGTGTAGCCTCACAACATTCACCACACAATACAGTCTGTAGTTGTGAGTGTGGTAGCAGTAATAGTCCTGTGATACAACCTGTAAGAACACGCCATTCTTAACTCTAGAATGTAAGATTGACTGAAAACTGTTGGTTCAAAACCTGTTTGGAGTGAAAAATACTTGTTAATTTACGCCAGATCCAAAACCCAAATGAAGGTTTTTAATTTGCAAAGGGTGTGCTGTGATATTTAAAGAACACAATGTTTGGAGGCACCACATTGAGAAACATCAGACTTTCCAGACAAACTTCGCAGAGGGGTCACAGGAGAGGGCTGCAGAGATGCAAGTTTGATTGCATCCTACAACCGGATCAGTGCTGTTTTTATGCGCCTGATGATGTGTCAGATGTGATGAAATTTAAAAGGGAAGCAATGAATAAACTTATCTTGCTTTTCATTGCATTGATTTGTGTCAGTTTAAAAGTTGTCACTACCTGCTGCTTACCGGCCACTGAAAAACCTGGCCCAGCTAAATCTCTTTGTTTTAAAGTCTGGCTTAATTAAATTTTTCATTATACAGCCCAGTTTTAAAGCCTTCACTTCTGACTTACTCAGTTAACACCTGGAGGTCTTATGTTCTAGTTTAGTAAGAGATGACTGTGAACGAGAATCAGTACAATTATACCAAAGCTAAAATATCTTACATTTGAAAATGATATTTACATCTTGTCAGAAACATATGTAGTTGGACCCAAAAGGAGAAACAACACACCACTGTACTTCAAAATATTTTCTTATTTTTCTCTGAAATCTTATTAGTGACCATTTAATAAAACTGAACACAAAATAAAACCTGATTCCACTGCACTGTGCAGGTGTAACTGTAATACAAAGACAATGTCTGACAATGTTTGTCCACTATGGGGCGGATGTGTCAGTATGAGGTGTGTAGAAGTATAACACTGTTTTTAGAGTGTTACTGTATTGTGAAGTTATGGTGCTGCTTACAGTTTAACAGAGTCAGTATCCCAGCATGCAAAGCAGCATCCTAGGCGTGTTGGGGGGCGTCTGGACAGGGCTGGCTGTGTCTGTAGGCCATGATGAAGCATGACGACTGGTGCCACCAATAGAACATCAGCACCAGCAGCAGGTGCCACACCTGGTGACTGGAGCCCACGTAGTTCAACTGACCTGAAGGTAGAAAGATCGCTTAAAGTCAGCTGTGATTTGGAACGTAACTCTGTACTGTATTTGAGGGTTTCTTTAACATTTTTGGCAACAAAATTATTACTTTAACTTCAATTTTATAACTGAGTGTTACATCTGGATTCCACTGGTTGCGTGTGTGGCTCTGCTGCTTTCTCTTCCGTGATCCATTGTCCGTCAACACCCAGCGGTGGTGTTTCAGTTCGCAGTATGGCCGGACAGCTTGAGTCGCGAGACTGCGAGAGTTTGCCGTAATCATGAATCACCTGCGACCATGGCCTCTGAAAACCTCTGATCTATTGACTTCAGGCCCGGCTCTGCACATATTGACGTTTTGTTTATGAAGTTGAGTGAAATATGATCTGGCGTCAACACAGAGTGTTTTATTCTAAAATTAACAGGATGTTTTAATGTCTATCTGTGTCTGACTCTCTGTCCCGTTCGATCTGCTCTGTGCTGAACTGCTGTGTTGTGCTCCGTCATCCTGCAAAAACAGAAGCCTGCATATCGGCTGCGAAGGGCTACAGATCACCGGAGCTGCGACGAATTAGAAACACATTGCAGCCGCAGCCAGTGGAAGCACACACACACACACATTAACTACAGCTCAAATGTATCAGCTCCACTGACGTGCAGGAGAGGAGATGGACCATACACGCATCTGATGGAATTTAGGGGTAAAACTTGATCTTAAGTATGATTTGAATTATCAATCTATGATAATAATAATATTTATTTCACGTAATTTTCCATAAATTTCGTGCAAACTTAAGAGTTGCCATAAATGCTTCAGCTCTAACGATGCTTAAATGTGACAAAACAAAGATGTAAATTTAACTTTACATTTTTAATCACAAAAAACATAACACGTAACTCCAAAAATAAAACCCAAACCCTTAGATTTGTGAACATATCACTGATTACTATTATAAAATTGATCATTTTTGCTCCACTATGGACCTGAAACTAAAGTGACTGAGAAAAGTTGCTCAGAGGAAATGAAAAGATGGTCTCACCTGGGAAATAGCGTTCAGGAACCTTTGAAACATAGAAAATGAGAGCTAATGCAGCGATGAAGTACATCCCCAGGACTCGAGGAACAAAAGTCTGAGGGAAAGAAATATTTATTTAACTGATGTGTAGATAAAACTGAACAAAAGCTACAAAATATCAAGAACTCAGAACAGCTTAACTATATATCAACTGATGGCTGTGTGCAACAAACCAACAGCTTGATTTATGACTCCTTAACCTGATCACGGTAAGCTGAGGGGAGCTGGCATCAGGCAGACAACCCTCTGAGCAGTGATGCAATCACACATATCACAGCCTGAAATGAGCTGTTGCTTTTACAAAACAGCCAGCAAGTTGCTGTGACAACACTGAGCGCGCTCACCTGAACGAGCTCTGAGGAGAAACCTCCAGTGATGCAGATCCAGTGGATGGTGGGAATGAGGCCGTATCCGGCCACCGAGCAGAAGATGAGCGAGCGCAGCTGCTTCCACTGCTTACTGAGGTAATGAGGGTGGATCTGAGCGAAGAAGACGGCCAGGATCATGGCCAGGACCGTGACTAGGTACACCTGCCTCCAGTACTGCGGGGATACAAAGTGCACAAGTGAAATCGGAAAGCTGAAAACACACAAGCCCTTTCAAAATTCACAGGCAACACTTCACTGCTGCTCACTTTGACATTCCCCAATTTCCTGAAAGTCAATTAATTTCAAGGCTTTTCTGTTCTTCACATGTTGCAGGTTTGTGTAGGTTCAAAAGTCCCAGGAGCCAAAAACAATATAATCTCATACATGTACACAGACACACATAGTGTGGTGTAGGCTTCAGTTGTGAAATCCAAAAATGTTGAACCTGCTGTTCAACAACTTTTGTTTGCCAAAGAGCTTATTTTCTGTATTAATCCAAAATCCATGGAAACATCTAATTGGCTTTTTGTCGAGGGAACCAGAGTAATGCTCACTTAAGGGCCAGCCTAAAAAAAACAAAAATAAAAAACAGAAACATTATCATAAAGGGCAACTTGGGTGATTTTTAAAGCTGCGGTAGGTAGCTACGGGGTAAACATCAATAACTTGTTTGCGTTCTGCTTCGAAAAATCATCATAATACCCAGACACAGCTACCTGTAAGTGGCCTCTGCATACAGGAGTCTAAAAATCCTAATGCTCCCTTTAGCTTTATATGTTATATATGTTGGCTGCTCTACGCCGTGCTTCTTAGCAACAGGTGACGTCGGTACGAGCTCATTGGCTGTTGAAACAAATGGCGTGCCTTACGCTCTAAAACTCGCCTCTGGCAACAACACCGTCTGCAAGCAACACCGTCAGCCTGCCGAGTCAAGCTGAGACGGACCAGTTTACACCACTGCAACTTTCCCTGCAACCATTCTGTCTTGTTGTGAATCATTGGTACAAACTGGACTTAAACGAAAGAGCGTCAACAATTGAAATCAAACGCAAGTCAGAGAAAAAACAGAGAGGGGAGGGGGCAGTGAAATTGCTTCCTTAGGAGTCTCATGCTACAGCTAGCTTGACTTCCAAATGATATTAACTACAACTTTATGGCAAATAATAATGTTAAGAAGGCTACAAAAACGTATGTATGAGATTAAATAACACAACATTAACGTAATGCTTTTATGGTGTACAGTAGTGGACAGTTATTATTAATATAAACAGCAACAATGACCCTCAGAAGACTGAAAATAAAACAATGCTGTTTGATCAGAATAGGTAGAATCTGTTGTTTTTTATTAACACTATGATGGAAGAATTTAATGTGGTGGAAAAGCAAATGGAATGATAAAAGTCGTTTTTCATACACGGTTTACTGTGAATTACTTTGCATACTGTGCATACTGTGGTACACCACTGACACCCTCAGTACATCGAAATATGCATGTTTGCACGGTGGACTGCTGAGCCCCTTCTGTGACATGTGAGTGGACATGCAGCGCAGAGAAATTCACTATGACATGATTAGAAACATTCAAGTCGCTGTAGTCAAGACAAAGAATTACACATTCCATGAGTTTTTTTGCATTTCAAGGTCCTCATGAACACCTGCTGTTTTAAAATCCATTTCATTGGTTCTGTACTTTTCTCCCCGTGCAGCATCATGATCTGTGCTTTCTTTCAAGTATTAAAACAAATTTTGATCTGCCGATTAAGTAACTCATCCAGCAAAAACAGCACATTTGCTTCTTTTAGCTTTTGAAATGTGAGATTCTGCTGCTTTCCTCTGTTCTCATTATTATTATTATTAACTGAACTCTTTGGGTTTTAAATTATGGATCAAGACAAAAACTTGGGGTTTTAATAAACACCTCAGGTTGTCTGATCTCTACCATTTCAGTTTCTGTATGAGTTGAAGTTATCTGCGTACAATGATATGACAAACATTCCTGTAAAACAGTGCAGATCTACAGTTCACATGTGCTAAAAACTATCTCCAACTGTTTTTAACATACTTCCGACTATAAACATTCAGTCCTCTGTGCTGTAACTTAAACTTCTATAAGTAAGTGTGCACAGTCTGGACAGCCTCGTCTCCGTCCCTTCTGTCCATTTGTGTGGATGTAGGCCTCCGTCCAGTCACACATCCTCATGTAACGAGTCCTGCTGAATTTCACAGTGAATAAATTTGCACCAGGAACAAGGCCCTGCTCGGCTCCAGCCAATTTTTTAAGCACTTCTCTTAACAGACACCATGTTCCCTCCACCAAATCTGCATTTTTAAAACACTCTGATGAGACAAGAGTTTGAGTGGCTAAATATAAAAATCAGTTTTCTTTAGGGACTTGGCTTGCCATAGGAGTGGAGCCACCCTGAAGCGGAGCCCTAGTCTTGGCAAGGACGGGGGGCCCCTTCGCTGAGACAGCTCCCAGACTTGCGAACGTCATATGGTGGGGAACAGGAGTGAAGGACCGCTCTGTGAACGCAGCCATCTGGTTTGGGCTGGAGCAGATTTCAGCTGCGTTCTGGGGGCAAAATAACCCGGCGCTTCCAATATGCGGGGGAAAGCGAACAGTAAGGAGCACAGCCAAATACTTCAGGAGTAAAGAAATAAATAAAAAGAGAAAAGAGAAACAACCAGGAGAGGAAAAAAAATAACATGGTGGTGGGCGGCTGGAATAAGGAACTGAACAGGCTTGTGTCATCAGAGGCTGTTTTCCAAACGGCAAGCGCAGCAAAGGTGTCGTGTTGCTTATTTACCAGGAACAATGAGTCAATCAGCAGAGCCAGACTGTGGGCTCCACTTCAGCTTTATTCAATTACCGCCTCTCAGGCCGAGATCTGAGCTAAAAGTCTCATGGGAGGACTGTAGTTAGACGTGTAATCAGTGATACGTGCAGTGATGCTCATAAACTATTTACTTTATTTATTATGTGCGGGAAGCTGCAACGAGTGTAGCAAAATAAACCTAGAGTCTCTGAAAAGCAATGATGACAAGCAGCATGAATGAGCATGAGGAGCAAATATGGCTGAGCGTCAAATCTCAATACTGTCTCTGCACCAACTGAAATGTGTCACTGTAGCATTAAGTATCGAAACCTATAAGGTGCCACAATATTTATTCAGATCCACAATCATTATTACTTATTCTGTGATAAGAAGTTCCTTCTGTAAATCATAGTTTTATTATTTAAAGTTAATTCTTGACTCAGGAGACAGCATTTCGAAAAACTAATTTTCAAGACAAAGTCCGTCAACTCTTTGTGTCTGAAGCTTTCAGCCAAATTACATGCTACTCAAACTGCCAAGTAAGATGACAAAATGTGTCACCAAATAAAGATTTTACATTTAAATCGACACTTTGGATGCAGTTCTGGAGGGAAACTGTGGTGTGCTGCATGCAGTGGCAAAGGTTCAGATTAAAAAGCAAATGATTCATCTGTCCGGGGGTTTAACTTCGACTTTGCTTATGAATTAAAACCTATTGCTTTTCTGCTGAATCCTTAACCGAGCACATCTAATCATTCTGGCGGATGGAAGCACAGTGACTCATCAACTCCTGTAAAGTCAAGCTCAGCAAAGTCACATGATCAGCTAAACTGTATTTCTGTTCGATTAATAACGCAAATATTTATTTTTATTTTTAACATGTAGAACAATACAATTTTTTTATGAGGCCAGACATCAGCTAAGTGCAGTTTTAGTGCAATCTTGGTAATACTTACTGGTTTCAACTCTCTTCTTTTAATTTTATTTTT
This sequence comes from Naso thynnoides, assembly GCA_029783665.1. Taxonomy (NCBI): domain Eukaryota; kingdom Metazoa; phylum Chordata; class Actinopteri; order Acanthuriformes; family Acanthuridae; genus Naso; species Naso thynnoides. The sequence continues at coordinate 8,482,962 of JAQLOL010000021.1, read as the reverse complement.
GACTATTTTCGGCTTTGTACTTTTTGTATTTAATATTACTCTAAGATGTATATACTTTTTAATATGTTTTGATTTGATTATCTCATACTTGGTTTGTGTTTGTTTTTTTAACTTATTTGTCAACACTTGCATCTATTCTTGCAGCTTAGATTTGTCGATTTTCTTGCATTAGATAAAATCTAACTGATCTGATGTGCTGAAATGGGAAGTAGCTTGTGAATTTTACCAGGTATGTGTCAATAAAAACAAACAAAATGCTCAAACTGTCATGTAGATACTGGACACAAACTGTAAAAGTGAACTGTACGCTGAAGATGATCTTACATTATTGCAGTAGAAGGTGTAGAAGACTCCGGGTACGTAGCAGCCTAGGATGCCAATGGAAATCCCGGCATAGTCCAGCGCCATCCAGCGGCGGCTGGTCTTTTCCGAGCGATGGCAACAGAACAGGTGATAACCCACCGAACACAGCATGCACAGCTGAAGAAGGAAAGATCCAGAAGAGACCACGAGAGGAGAGTCAGGAATCACAACAGCAAAGAATGTGATACGCACAGCAAGATAACAAATATAAAAATATTTGTGATTTAATGAGAGGTGTCCGAACCATTTCGTCCCAAAATTCAGCCTTTTTAATGGGCTATTTTTTATTTTTATTTTTTTTTAAATTGGACTTGAAGACTCCGGTTGTCAAGCCTAGTCCAGCCAACTGCTGGGCTGGTATTTTTTTCATTTGTTGACAATAACTGCCAATATTTTGAATAAGGTCTGATGTCCTTCTGTAGCCACTCAGATTAAGGTAACACTGTGCAAGTGCCACATATTCAGTTTCCAAGATATTTAGCTAATTTGAAATCAGCACATTGCTGAACACAAGGAGAAACGTTGTTGTGATTGAGCCTGGAGCACCTCACATAATGCACAAGGTAAAACTGGCTCAACATGAGGTTGATATAAACAGCCCTGAAATATATTTTTATGAGCACCAAAAATTTTTTCCAGAGTGAACTCCAAATTTCCATAATGATCAGAACTCTGTTGGCAGCGTTAAGCACATAGATCTGTACCAACAAGACGACTGACATCTGGGAACAGCCGACTAAGGCTCCTTTACTCATTAAAAAGTCAATACAGAGGGATATAACACTACATGAACTACAAAAAAAAAAAACACAGTACAGCCTTATTGTGACATCAGCAAAGTAATTAATTAATGGGTTTGACAAACAACAAGTAAACTGAAGTGTTAAGTGAAGTAAACTGGAATGCGTTCTGTACCTGGAAGCAGAACAGTCCGATGGAGTAGATGACATAGTCCTCTCTGGAGGCACCGACGGCCGGCATCACAGAGGACATGTTGTACACCCCGACACAGAAGAAGAGGAGGAAGCCCAACAGATGGCTCCAGATATTCACGGTCTCATTGGACAGAATGAAGAGGCTGCACAAAGGATTTAAAAACTTTAAAATGACAAATCTGAATAACAAACTTTTGTTGCTTCACAGAATACAATTAGTCTGAACCAAGTTTTTTAGCTGGAGACCTAAAAGAGAAATCTGATGTCTTCCCAGGACCCAAACTTGAAGAACTGCCACAGAATTTACAAACTACTAACAGAGAACACAAAAAGTAGCAAAGCAAAAAGAAGCCTTTTTCTTCGATTAATATTAGAGAAAATGAATAAACATACCATAGCATTGCTGTGCATTTTAGTACGAGTGGCACAAAAAAAAAAAAAAACATGAGTGCTTGACCTACTTTGGGTCATGACCCTAAATTTGCAAAACAATAGTTTTTAGCAAGATAAGCAGAAAAATATTTGTAACTCAACAAGGGGTGTTCTTTCCATTTCATCTCAAACATTCAGCCTTTTTAAAAAACTACCGGCTTCAGGTATGAACCTGTCCTTGGGAAGTATTTCTATATAAGGGCAACTTTTAAATTAGAAGAACCTAATTAGCCAGTGTGAACATTGTTAAAAAGAAAACCTATATTTAAGGGCACTGTCCTTAAGAAGCCCTCCACCTCTTATTATGATGTTCTGCAGCTTTAAAGAAGCTGAAAATGTTAACTAAAATTTAAGAAAAAAAAAAGCAATAAAGCTTTTCGCATGAAATATGCAACAGTTAATGAAGAAATCTCTGAGCCAACCTCTGCTTATCATCTTGGCCAAATTTATACAGCCCTGGACCGACATTTGATTCTGCGTTCAGTGCATCTTACTAATTGAAATCCTGCTGATCCTTCTGTTTCTCACCTTTTAATGCACAGTCTGGAGGGCAGGTAGGCTCTGTATCCATCTGTGATGTAGGGGTTCTCCCTCAGAAACACTGGGATCTGTTCGTAGGTGTACAGTCTGATACCTCGGGGCACCAGCACAGGCCAATACTGATAACCTCCCAGCTCAATATAGTGAGAAGGCTGGGCGCTCTTTTGGAGCTTCTGAGGCATTGCTGAGCCGGAGGAGTCAGCTTTGGTCAGACCCGAAGCTGAGAACAAAAAGTCACATCCAGATCAGATCCTGTTAGAAGTGCATCTTACATAACGTCAACAAGTCTTTTCTTAACAACTCCTGAAGAACATGGAGAAGGAAACGCTGCTTCTCTCTAAGTTAATTATCTATATATTATGTGTGAACCAATCTAACGTTGTTACTGCTTTAACGGCGCTGTAATCTGCTAGTTAACATTGTGCAATCCCCTAATGTTCCCTGCGTCGACTAACAGCTACATCCAGCTCAACTAATATCAAACATGTTAGCAAACATCCACGCCCCAGAAAACGGCTCAGAAGTTTTCTTGTATCAAGCCTCAATAAACAAAATCAAACACTTGTAAAGTTTGTTTTTATACGCGATTCTACTACCAGTTAAAACTACCAGTATACCAATATACCATTAGCTCACGTTAACGTTACACTCTAAGAGTATCACAGATTGATACCATCCAGAATTGTGATTTTGTTGACATAACGTTCACGCTTTGCATTTTATCATAAGGCAAGGCAAGTTTATTTATATAGCACGTTTCAGCAACGAGGCAAGTCACAGTGCTTTATATCAAGTGTAAAAATGCAAAATAGTCAAACAATAGAATGATATTTAAAAACACAATATTAAAACAAGTCATTCAAAGACAAGAGAAAAGGGAATAAAAACAGCTAAAACGGTTTCTCACTATGTCCAAAGAACTAACTGAACTGCAAAACATTTAAAGTTAACTATAACACTGCAAATAATACTATCTTAAACTCATTCAATCCTTAAATAACGACATTTTTATAGCTGCTACTTAATGTTACAGCTTATGATTCTGTTTTAACAAGCTAACGTTGACTTACATGAGGCTAGCTAACATGTCGCTTTGTTTAAAGGCCAAGAAATGAACAACAAACTCACCTTTCAATTTGGTGTATGCACAGTTTGCGGCATTTTGGGGCTTATAATACGTACTTCGCATTTGTAAACATATGTCAACATTAATTTATAAAATAAGTAACGTTAACTAATGGTTATCAAAGTTTCGGCTACATCCAACAAGCCAAATCACCAGAGACGTCATCAGTGAAGGACCCATGTGTGGTGTCAAAGGACTGCCTGAGTAAAAAGAACGAAGCCAAACATAGTTTTTAAATGCAGGGTAAAAGGAAAAGCTAGATTTTTTTATAGTCATGCCACCTAAAAAAGCTTCGTTAAAGACACCTGTAAGAAGTTTTTCTTTTTTTATTTAATAACTGTTGCAGTTTTCAAGATTGGGAATGACCTTTGCGTTTTCTCCAAAAAAATGTATTGAATATCAGCGACTAAAGTTGATCAAGAACTATACTTAAATGAAAAAATAAACTATTCCTTTTTTTCAGAGAAAACAAATATTCACCTCATTCTCTATGGAAACGTATTGTTGTCACGTCATTGAAATAAAAATAGATCAGTATAACGTTTAAACGTGATAAGTTAATTTTTTTAACAATAAAAGTTTGACGTGGTATTTTTATATCATAGCGTGGCATTTTCATGTTATTTCATATTCCATTTTCAATGCAAACATACACGCTTAGTAATTTCAAGTTCTTCTCAGGCCTATTGATGAAAGAACATTGCAGTTGTTCAGTCCAAAAAGACCAACAAACAAAACCCCTGATGTTATCATGGGATTATACTAAAAGAAGCAGCTGATATCAGACAAGCTTTACTAATTCAAACATTATTTGAATTTGCTAGTAGCTTGAGTCCCCTTTTCTCCTGGTAATGATGGGCTAATTACTGTACTGTTTGGAGTCTGAGTTAAGACATCAAAGGTCTTTCAAAATGCAGTTGTAGATGAAATATTTATTTGCACTTAAATAGTGTTTTTTTCAACCTTTTCCTTCACTAATGCTTTATTCCATGTACCTTTATTGCTGTCTGTGATCACACTGGTTAAAAGTGCTACAGGAACTTACCACTTTTTATTATTTATTTATTTTTATTTTTTAAATTTTTTTTGGTGAAAAAATAAAATAATCATTATCACCACCCATGACCTATGACTTTTTTCAAGATTGTTTTAGTTTTAGTTTTCCTCAAGCGTTTATTTTTTTTTAAATTAATTTTTGCATTCTTTAGACAGTATCCAGAGAGCTGCTGAATTAAAAGAGGGAGAGCCAGATATGAACCTATAGCCTACTCAGAATTTTAAGCCTGACAGGTTCTCCCAGATTAATTTAGGCTTTATGTAATTTATGAATTTTTAAAAAGAAAAATTCTACCAATTTTGCAAATTAAGTTTAGTTTACTTGTGACAAGGATCATTACTGAACTTGTGAAAACAGGAATATATGGTTTAAGTTTAGCCTTGTAGGCTTCTTGTGAGGTCTAATCATTTAAAAATGATTAAACCTAAAAACTATTTCTGGCATATGCAGGTGTGGCCCGTGTTAAATGTAGGTCGTTCAGTGCAGCTTAGTCTCCTGGCTGTCATCCTGCTGTGCTGTGCCACTGTGTTGCTGCACATCCTCCTGTCGCCGACTGTCATCAGGAATCCTCATCAGAGCCGGCGTTCTCTGCAGAGCTCTCAGGTGTGAGAGATGTTGGAGGATTCCCTCAGGAGTGAAGTCACACTCAGTCCTCCCTCTGTTGTTTACACCCCACTTTAATTGCCTCATTCTCAACTGGAAGTGTGTTCTTCATTATCACTTCTAATACACCTCTCAGCACATTCACTCTGGCAAAGTGTCAGCTGCCAAGTTAAGATAGTAGCTTGTGCGAGCAAGGGCAAACAACAAGAATCTCCTGCTGCTGCAGTTGCTGCCCAGAGTTATTAATTGATTCTGTAAGTTCACAGTTGGTGTGGTTGGCAAAAAAAGGATTTTGATAATATATTTAAAAAAAACTAAAAACATCATGTCAATATGATGTCTTGTTCTTCTTCTTTCACTTCCATAAGTAATTTTTGATCTAACATATAAAAGACCTCATGTTTTTTATTAGGTACACACAGACTATTTTTGGCCCTGACACTTAAGAAATGGGCAAAAACTAAAAAGTTTAAAGCCTTGAGTTTGGATTTCTCCTTGCTGATATTTGGTTCAGAGACTATAAAATACAAATCTTGTCAGTGAGAGAGGGAGGCAGCACCCACCCAAGACTGTCTGACTTGTGTTGGAGTCCATTATCAATCAAGCAAGTACACCTTAAAAAATAACTTATTAATACATTTTGTTATTTGGTTAATATCCTATAAATGGGACAGTAATTCTCAAAATCCCAGCCATGAGAAAAATTCTGCCGAAGCGTAATTCCTTTTTGTTTGTTTGTTCATTTTACAGATTTTCAAAGGAGGGACCATTTCAACCGTGATAATGATATTATCAAAACACTCAAACAAAGATAAGATCTGGTAGGATGCTGAAATCGCTTTAAAGAAATCTCATGGACAAAAAACTTGAAATGTTCAGATAGTTTTGTGATCAGATCAGCAGCTGAACTAGATTTTTGAAAATAGAACCAAAAGTGATCACACCCAAAATATTGTTAATCATCCCTCATTATAAAGAAACTCCACTGTATAAGTCAGTCAGCTTTGAAGAAGCTGATCACAAAAGTTGCCTTTGAAGGTATATGTAACATTTCTGCATCAATCTGTCTAAAAACATCTAAACCTATGTGAGCATGTGTTTTTAAAAAAATTATACTTACATTATCCTGAAAGTTTCCAACAATGTTCAAACCCGCTGACTAATTATGAAAATAAAAACTCCCATGATGCCATCACATTACATCCCTTGTTTTCATTGTTTTTATCGAGACGCCGTAGCATAAATTAAATACTGTACAACCTTTTGACACCTCGGTCATAACTTTGTGTTTAGTACAGAGCTCTTTCCCTTATACTAAGCTAATAGCCTCCTGGCTACAGCTCCATTCTAAACATAGTGAGAACTGATCCTCCCATCAAACTCTCTGCAAGACAGCTAGGAAGTGTTTTTCCCAACTTGTTGATTTCTTAATATAATACGGGGAGAAGTTGGAAGTTATTCAGTTGAAATCAATGCAGGCTAGGTTCCAGCGGTCATTAGAGGAAATGCAACTTCCAGTGCTCACACCTTCACATTCAGTGGTGTAAGGTGCCATTTGGGGGGGAAAAAATAACAATTTGTTGATTATTTGTGGCTTACAATTTTAACGTTGAGATCATTTTGGTTTTCAGTGCAGTCTTGACTACAAGTTTACTAACATCTGAGTCAAAATTGTACAATCAGAAACTCCTCTTGCCTTTTAGTTTCCACAAAGGTCAGAAATGGTTGACTTTAAGGAGTTTAATGAGTTTTTAGGTGTTTCCCTCGGGTATGTGCAGTGGATTACAGCTGTCGCTCATGTCCTTCATCCAAAAAGGATTTAAGATCATACCCTGGATGCAAATGCAGTGACACTGGTAGACTCTGACTGGGTTAAAAATATCTCCTGTCCCACCACTTTCTTCCTGTCTCCTCACAGATTCACTGACGATCTGTTTTAAGCCTCTTAAAAAAACAAACAAAAATCTTTGTGTGTGATTTCTGTCCTCCGTTTTTCTGTCAGATGTAAAGTGGAGAAATGTGCCACACTGTAACTGTGCACTAAAACGGCATGAAATGAAACAAGAAATTAAAGTGCTCCTACTTACAGTGAATGTTTCCTGTTAAAGCAGGCGTGATTTGTGTGTCTGCCATTTTATCAGTGTTGAAATATCACATTTAGGATGATTAGGATTAGGATGATGACTAAGATACTGTAAGTGTTCCATGTTCAGGCTGACTTGGGATATCTGCTTTTAGAAAGCGCTAATGGTGGATGCATCCTACAATGAAATGCGCAATGAAATGGCACTGCATAGCATCTTAATTGAGGCTGCCTACACTGTCTTGGCAAGTGAAAGTCACTCCTTTCCAAACAAAGCGGTGTTAGCCTGGTTTAAATGGAGACAGACAGGCCCCCGGGCTACCAATGTCCTTTGGGATTGTCAGGGTCATCAATGAAACAGAAAGCTACACTGGTGCACTCCTCTCTGACTGTTGCACTGCATTTAATGGCACATTGCATTATGGTAAATACGTTAGATGTTATATCTTTTTTCACTGTTGTTAAACACATGCCCAATTGACTGTGTTTAACTGCACAAAGGAGAAATTAACAATGCATGACATGTTTAACATGGCATCCATGTTTTCATTTCCTCAGGCCCCCTCGCTACCAAGCTCCTTTTGTGCACCTCAGATTCCACCTTTTCCTCTCCCACTTGCCCCCACATGGTAAACATCTTTGATAAAACCTCAAATCTAGGGGCTAGAATCTTTATTTTCCTCTCAAACCCTGAACACAAAGCTCACAGGCATCACAGGCTTCGATGCAGGGCCCGCCAAATGTTAGCCCGCCTGCCGTGCCAAGACTAGACAGGCCCTTTGCAAAGCTAACACGGCCTTGCGGCGGCTTGTGCTCGTCAGTGGCGGGCTGGTCTCATTGGCTTTATTTATAGTCGGCGCCACAAGACATCTGCTGGAGACGAGACTCTGTCCTCTGTGTCCACACAGCACCACACAGAGGGAGCTTGTCAACGTTTTTTCAAAGGCAAAGTGTTTGCGAGGACCTCGGTCAGAGGAGAGGAGAGACAGCGCAGTCTCCTCTAATAGGACGGGTGTCCCCTCCGATTGCTTTCTCCACTGCTCTGATTAACGAGACCGGAAGACAGAGGGAGGCTTCACAGTTTGTCGTGTCTCGTGTGTTAGCCGATGTTTACTTGATCTGAGAGCTGTTGTTTGTTTGGTGTCTTCAGTCTGGTCGTTGCTCGCCACTATTTTGGGCCACTGACACTTGGATGCAGCTCGGCAGTCGTCTGATGCGGCCTCGCCTTTTCCTCTCCCCTCCTCCTCCTCCTCCTCTCCCCCCTCAGTGTCACACAGAGTTTCTCTTCCTCTCCCATTCTCTTCACATGGAGGACGTCTGGATGTCTCTGGCTGACCGTGCTTCAGGCCTTGACACAAAGTGCCGGGGACAGCTCTTCCCACAAAGCGGGGGGGTGAAGTCAGTCTGCCACAGAGGGAGGGGAGTGTGAAAATGCTCTGTTTACATGTTCCTGAAAAGAACCAACCTGAGAACGAGGCTCTTCATGAGGAAAATGCCAAAGCTCATGCAAAATCTGGTTCAACTCTTCTTGAGATTCTGGACAATGAAAGTAATATATACGTTCATACTGACTCAGTAAAATGTGATTTGCAATTTAAAATATCTAAGCCAGGTTAAAATTGTGCTACATTTTGATATTATTATTATTTTTTGGATTACTCATGACAGTACATCAGTGTCTTTATTCAACATGTAGTTAAAGCCTGTGATTCACTGGATGTTGACTGTGGGTGTAGGCCTGTCACTGGCCTTCCAATGTGTTACTTTTTTGCAAAGGCACCATCACTGGGCTTATCTTGGGCTTTGATTTGTGATTGGTTTGAAAAAAAACCCAATAGAAGCCAGAGAGTTTTTTCCCCTACCGCAGAATGATAAAAGGTGCAGCCAGCCCTATCTCCAGCACTGTGGAGAAAGGGCTTGTAGCACTCTATAATGTAATTTCCTGAAAATGTATTAACTCCCAAAAATGTAACAGAAGTTGCACTCAGCTCAATTCAAAATGTAATAAAAACCAGTAATGTAATGACTAAACCATTAATGTCATAAAATATCCTGATTGATATTGTAACAACATTTTTACCAATAATAACCAGTAATACCTTATTACATGATAGGGATAACCCTATTACTTCTTTAGGCAGGCCTTTTTTTCCAATACTGATGATGTAATACTTGACAGATACTGTAATACTACGTTCATTTTTATTAGTTCGGAGTTCGACACTTTGTGTTTTAAGCATCTAAGAATGTTATATGCACTGACACTGAAATAAAAGAAGTGACAAAGTGGTCAGTTGACATACTGTCATACTGTTAGTACATCATGAGAATTACCTGTATAAATGAAAGTTAGATAAAAATTCCAGCATCAAAATGACATAGTACATTATGACAATCTACATGGTCATTTTGTGTATTCCTCACCTATGCACATTATAAAGGCAGGAATCTCTGTGTGTATGTGGCTCAGTTATCTTGAGAACTGAGCACTGTATGAAGTAAAATTTCAGCAGGTGATAAGACCTAAAATTTGTCTGGTGACATAGTAAGGTGACCAGATTTCTTAGGCACTGTGTTGAGCCATTACCCATAAAATAAAATTACAAACAGAACAATTTGATGTGATATATACTATAATGGAGATTAGACCTTTTACACAGAAGCTGAGAGTCGCCATGGTTACTACTATATTTTTTCATTCTGTTATCTCAAGATCACGAAAAAAAACATTTTGTTATCATGAGATAACGGTTTGTTTTCCCATGATAACAGGATAAATTAATGTGTTATCACAAGATAACAAGGTTCATTTTCTCATGGTTACGGGATTTTAAAAAAGCCTGTTGTTTCCTCTTTTCCATTTTATCAGCGTTCCACAGCGTCACCAGCATAAGCGTGTAGATGGCTCTTGACACCTCCAAGTAGGCTTGTGGAAAATGTCACAGATCTATTGATCAATGCATCAGACTGTACTTCAATCAAGGTCTAACACAGGCAGAAATTGTGCTGTCTTTCTGTTAGAGATAACAATCAGATCAGCACTTGTCACTTAAGGAGAAGGCAAGACCAGGTGAGGCTTTACCGACAATCGCACTTTAGTGATGCTGCTGACAGTGATCTTGGTGGGCCAAATCTGTGTGGTCACAAACCACACAATCGCTTTCGATCACATTTTGAAAGCTCACCTGATAAATTTTCCCGTTATCAGGGGAAAACGAGCCTTGTTAACCTGTGTTAACCCATTAATTTATTCCGCTGTCACGGGAAAACAAGCCGCTAACAGGATAACAGAATGAATAAAGATAATAGCAACAATGGCTGCTCTCAGCTTTTGTACTTGCAGACTA
>JAQLOL010000021.1:8461600-8472376 GCA_029783665.1 Naso thynnoides | reverse complement strand
CTACTAAAAAAATTATATACTATCATAAAAAAACTATAAAACTTCAGAAATCCCTGGATAAACCCCAATAAAGAGTTCGAAAAATGACCATGTCAATTGTCATAAAGTTCTGTCATTTTGATGCTGGAATTCTGGATCCTTACATATGGTGGTCTGCCAAGGAGGTTAGTCCATCACCCATTCAATAAGACCAGAATGTTGCTACATGTCCCTGAGATTCTGCACACTTGTGCATGTCTGTATGGTACTCTAAGTCTGCAATTCAACCCATTTGTCCATCTTTCATTTCAAAGCCGGTGCATGTAATATTCTTAGATTATTAAAACACAAAGTGAAGATCTCTGGACTGAAAAATGAACATTGTATAACAGTTTCTGTCAAGTAGCATATTACTTTATCAGTACTGAAAATAAAGGCCCACTTGAAATGATAATAAATTCACAATAAGGTATTACATTAACAGTAATAAAAATGTTATTACAATATCAGTCAAGATATTTCATTACATTGTTGGCCAGCTTATTACATTATTGGGTTTTATTACATCTTTGATTGTGTTAAGTGAAAATTTTATTTCATTTTCAGGTGTTATTATATTTTTAGGAAATTATTACACTATGGGGTGCTACAGGGCTGTCTATGCAGAGTAGGACTCATTCAGTGTGTAACACTGTGGAATAGCTGTTTTATGTGACTGAGATGTCAAGACTTCACCAAATCACATGATCATGACCATAGAAGCCTAGTACGGCTCCCTGAGGAACTGCGTCATAAAGTTCACAGAGATCCATGAAGGCTCATTCATGAAACACAGATGCTAAGCAATACTTGTCTGAGCATGTTTTTCTCAAAAGAGTGACTTCATTAATCTGTCAGAAAAAGCACAGAATTTTTGACAGATACGTCTGTCGGGCTGTTTTGAAGCATCACTATGGTGACAGTTCATTCAAAATTTAATGCTGCTGATTCACAGTGAAAAGTAGAGACAACATACTTATTATCGTCGCGCTCTTACCGACCATCCAGTCATATCCTCACCACTACTATTAGCTGCACAACATGGCAATGCTGTGTGGTTAAGATACCTCACAGTCTCAGATTTCACTAAAACATTTAGGTCAGAAAAAAATATCCATGAACTGCTGTGACTGAAGCCACCACGGCAGCACAAACAGTGAGCTACGTGCGTGTTGTTTTCATTGCAGCTTCAGATTTATTTGAGTGACTGATTTGGAGAATAATGTGTCTCACAGCCTCATTAAACTTATAATTAGGGCTGGGTAAAAAAACAGGTTAATCAATGCATTGCCATATATTTTTTCCCAATTCAATATAGATTCAGAAAATCATGAAATCAAGTATTTACTATCATAAAGCCCCACTCCTGTGGGGCCATTGAGGGTGCTGCCGTAGTGTGACTCGTGTTGTACGAAAGCCCCCAACAATTTCTACTGATTTGCATTTTGGGGTCAGTTTGTTCCAAACCAGTACAAATAATACACACTTTATTATCTAACAAATATCAGAGGGTACTCTAATGAATTATCTGGTGTTCCTGTCATCTGTGAATATTGCTGAATATTCTTGACTATGCCCAGCTCTGCTTCTAACCCACATCCTGTTACCCAGGGTGAGAGTTACAGGATCAGAGATAAACGTTTTGACCTCAATTAGAATTTGTTTGTGTTCAAATGCAAATTTTGGTAAAGAAAAGAAGAAATTACTGTTAAAATACATTCCAGTGTCTGAAATCTATTTACATAGTTTTTTTTAAAAAAATGGTTCCTGTCTGAAGAAAAGACCCATTGTCATATGGACGTGAATGAAAATCCATGGGACATATTCTGCAGTAAGTGCCTTTGATTATTGCAATGGTCAGATTGTGCATCTGACGGTTTGCAAAAAAACCCAAATGACTGGATTGTATCGTTTAAGATAATCTGGACAAAGAACTTTCTTTTTTTCTAATCTTGTTCATTTCAACATGGACACATGACAAATGTTTATTGTCCACATTTAATTTAATTATAAACCAGAAATATCAACAACTTTGTCACTCTGTTTGTGTGCCATATGTAGAGCAGTACATCACAAACTGGGAAAAAAAAGAAGTAAAAATAAATTGTTGCATCAACAAATGTTCCAGCACTAATGTCTAAATCTATCCTCATAGCATCTGTGCCACTGAGCTCTTTCTGGAAATGAAATGGCATTGTTGCCTAGTCTTCTTGTGCATATTTTTCTTTCAGGGGGGAAAGTTTCATCTGTATAACAGTATTGAAAGGCATTAGTCTTAATCTCTGTGCTTCCTTTTACTTTTTTTAGTCTTAGAAGATACATCTGGTTCTCTATCTTGTAATTCCTGCAGGGATTCCAAAGAAAAGAGAAAACAATTTTTACAACAGTGAGGGGATTAAGGAGGAGGGCAGAGTGGTTGTTTCAGGACATTTAGCTGCTGCTGGGAATGAGATTAATGCCCTCGACAGCAACAACTGCTGCGATGTGTTGCTCTTTTTGCAGCTGGACGAAACTTCCTGGTAATCCTTAAAGGATCAGAAAGTGTAAGCCCATCCTCATCTCTCAGACAAACTGTTTGAGCTTTTTGACACTAAAAGTATGTATGCAGGGTACTTTTTTTATTTCTAGAACAATAGCCTACTAAAATAACCCCTTAATATAAAACTGGCTGTAGATCAGACCTGCATATGCGCTGTTGCAGTTATCCTCTTTCTGCAGGTTTACATGGGACGCAGATTGGTTTTCTTGAGTTTTGCAAAGAAGATTTAGATTAAAAAATGATGTACTTGTGTATTTTTCATAACCCAAAGAGCATTTTTTGATTGTTGCTTGTACTCATGTACTGCTCCATCTTTTATAACAACTCACCTACAACAAGTTGTTTTAGGTTTGTGGCCACATAATCTGCAGCTCAGATACATTTGAGAGAGTGCTGTAAGTGACTGCAGGAACAGTTTTCTGACATGACCTGGTAAACTGAAGCTTCAGGAGTTTTTCCTGAAGTTTTGCAAAAACTAGCTTTATACATTAAAACATGTCTTCACTGTCACTTCCAAAAGCTCAAACAGATGAGGCATAGAATGTTTTCATGTTTTTTGCACCGCTTATTATGATCTGAAGAAGGAAATTAAATTTAGGACACTGTTGACTCTGAACGAGTGGCACGTGACTCCATAAGAAATTGTTTGTGTTTTTAGCCCTTTCTGAGCTTTTTTGTCTTGTTTGGATGAATTTCAGTATAGATCAAAGTTAGTTCTGCTTTTTCTGCTAAATTGCTTTATCTCTTACCTCTGTTAAATTAAAATTAATACTTTCTTACTCTATGGCTTATGTCTTGGCATGTATATGTATATGTTTACAAAATAAAAGCATTTGCATAACAACCTTGAAACACATTTCAGGTGAATTCAAATTTGCAACTATCATTTTTAATTATGGACAGAAAAACGTGACAGAATGCACCACTGATATTCAAGAGAAGCTCACTAATTTTTTTGGAAGTTTTTGGGGATTTTAAATAAAGCCAGTGAGTCATTTAGGTTTGAATGTAAATATTTTTTAGACTAAACATGCTTACAGGCAACAAATTCATCAAAAGTATTGCACGCCATTAAGTTTCCTGATGGGTGTCAAGGATTAATGAAAGATTCCTTTTATGACTCTTCAAAATGTAACTGGTTGTAACACACACACACACACACACACACACACACACACACACACACACATCAAACCGGAAGAATCCTCACAATAATTTATATGTTTCTACCAGAACAATATTCTGAGAGGTGTGGAGGAGGCTTTTAAATATCATTTAGATATTCATAACTGAGCAAAATTATTTGTGAGAAATTCTTAGAATCATTTTTGGAAGTGAGTCAGTTTTTGACTTTATGTGTATTTGCCAAATATGGACTCAAGATCTTCTAAAATCATGACTACGGCACTGAGTGTTAGTGTAGAAAAAAAGATTAATTAAATTTTTTGTAATTTAAGAAAAATAGTGTATACTGAGCATGTTAACATTTAGCAGTGGAGTCAAAAATCTGCATTTGGCAAATGATGATTTCACCAACGAGCCAGCCTGATAGAAATATGTTATATTCTATGTCAACACATGAGAAGATCTCAACTTCAATATGCAATGTATTGAGCAAAAAAGTTTTCATTGTTGATCATTTTACTACTTACACAAAAAAATTCATGAGGAAATACTGCACTGATTAGTGCCATCTCTATTCATCACTGGGCCTCTGAAGAGAGAAAAAATTTGGACATTAGTTATGAGTTTGAGAACTGAACTGTCTGAGTGTGGGCAATAAACAGCAGCCTCTTCAGTGAAATTCATCAAACTTGTGGACATAATCACTGTGCAAACTGAACTTGGATGTAAAAATGAACTGACGGATGGCTTCAAAGAGGGAAACTTGTTCAACTTAACGGACCCATTCACTGCCACTCCATCTTATCTATTCACTGTATGAGCTATTTTCTGAGTAATACCTCGTGGATTCTTGTGGTTTTGTTGTTGTGCTAACAAGAAAAAATCATTAAGCTGCTGCTGCAAATCATTAATAATCTGTCTGAATGTCTCATGCGTGAGGCTGCAGTTCATTTTGCTTCCTGTGGAGGTCACTCTGTACCTGCTGTGGACATCTATGCAACAGCAGAGCAGCAGAAGGCCACACGCTGAACATGAGCTACCTCAGATAAAACAACACATGATTTTTTATCTGTCTGTCAGTGCAGAGACACACTGAATATACAGTATGTGGCCACATAGGATAAGGATAAATATTATCATCATTAGAATTAATATTTCAACATAAGTCTGGTCACTGGACTCAATCAAAAAGGTAAAGCCTAAAGTCTTTTTAAGTCTTTACCTTGTATGTATATAGTTTAACTATGTAGGAAAGATGGGAAAAAACATATAAATTTAACACAGCTTTTTTTTCCACAACACAACCTTGTACTTTACAACATTAATAGTAGGAATTTTTAATGATTTTAATTCATGACATCATTTAAATTATTGTTTGATATTCTTTTTTTGTAATTTTCTGGCTTTTTTTTCTTTCTTTTTTTTTTGCCTGAGTTAGCAGTCGAGAGCTGGCAGAAGATGAAATGGGAGATAAGAGAGGAATGTCATCTAACAAAGGTGGCTTGATGCAAACAGGAAATTGTACAATTACATGCTCAGCATTCTCAACCACATGGACTCCCTTTTATTGTGTTTTTAATCAAACTTATTACTCAAAAGCAAGAAAAATAAAACCAAAACCACCCAAATATGTCCATCAGCAGGAACAAATGTCTGAATGAGCAGCAAAGTGACTTACGAACAGTGAATCGCAGACTAAAACCAGTTGTTGTTCCTTGCTGTTTCATTGTGTTGTTACAACAAAAGACTCACAGCTGCGGAGCAATGAATCAGAGGACACTGAGAGGAAAGCGAAGCCTCTGTTTCTATCTACAGGCAGCAGATGGCGCAATGGCATCTATGTCAGGGTCCTCCATAGAGACATCAACCCCCTGCATGAGCTTAAGTGTACGAGACCCCCAAAACTGGCTCCTGCATCAGGCCAATAATAAATAACACACCATTTGGGGGCTGTTTCAACTGGTATGATTTATTTAAAGTTAGTGCATTAGATCAGGGAAGTAACTGAAGTTACGATTAAGGAAATGACAGGATGGGGACCCATGGATGGACACACACAAGCAGACAGATCTGATCTGTTAATAATTCACATTCAGATTCAACCAGATTGAGATACAAGCGGAGCCATTTTTGTGAATTTTTTTTTTTTAAAGATTTTTCTCATGGGATTTGCTCCAAACCTGCAGCCAGAAAGCTCTCGAGCTGGTGGCATGTTGC
This sequence comes from Naso thynnoides, assembly GCA_029783665.1. NCBI lineage: Eukaryota > Metazoa > Chordata > Actinopteri > Acanthuriformes > Acanthuridae > Naso > Naso thynnoides. Next base: position 8,466,477 of record JAQLOL010000021.1, on the reverse strand, counting down.
TCTGAGGATCATCATTGTCATCATATGCAGTCCGTATTAAGATGGATGCTGCCTGATCCCATCAAGATAATGGGTTTCATGTCTCCTGGCGTTAGAGGGGGAGGTGGTTGGTGGGACAGAAAAGATCTCTGCAGCTGATTTCTTTTGTTTCCTCCCTCGTCTCTGCGGGCATCCTGACCCTGTGAGTCTACAGCACATGCTGCCACGTCGGGAAAATTTCAGCTCATCTGAATGCAAAATGAATACCTCCGAAGTTAGGCTTGTGTCCTCAGGTTGGAGGCGGAGAGGAGATTTTGGGTTTGCAGCCAGCGAGGCAGCCAAGACAAAAGAGAGACACTTTGTTCACAGCAGAAGGGTTGTTCGGTCTCTGTAATGGAGAGAAACAGGCAGAGAAAGAAGAGAGAGACAGTGGGGGAGGTTTGTCTAAACCTGTCACCCCAGGAGAGGTCATGTTGGATCTGTTTCAGGCTGCATTCATACCAAATATATCCATGATCATTTGTTCTCATATCTTGCTTTATGAATGTAAACTATCACTGAACAGTAAATACTGAAACTGATGCCAAAAGGTCACTAAATTCATGCTTCTACCTAAACTTTTGTTTGTTTCTAATTCCTGTTGTAGTGTTTGATTTTAGGTTGCAAATGAACTGAATATGACAAATCCATTAGAGGATCTATATATCATAAATACCAAATATCATGGAGACCATATGAGTATTTCAGATTAGCTTTTTAATCCACGATGTCCAATTAGTTTTCCTGCAGGTCTCAGCCACATTTTTTAACCTCTCTTTGGTGAAAAAAGCAGTTGCCATTATCGTGTGTGACTTGGAATTTTGGTCATGTGATTACAGGTGGTGGTCACATGATTCATCATCCAACAACTCAGCAAACTTGATCAGCTGAGGAAGACCATGAGATGTGGCTGAAAGCTTCAGAAAAGACAAAGAAGTAAACCTTAATTTTTGGGGGGTTGTAATTTCAAAGGACAAGAATGGACCTTCAAGCTTAATATTTGAGCATTTTAAGTTGTTTCAAGTGGTTCAAGTTGCTTCAAGTTGTTCTGTTTTAGGAAGGAAATAACAATTTTTAGGAAATTCCCGAAAGAAGTTCATTTTGTGAGGCACAGGTTAAGATACTCTGCACTGCGCAGGAAGCCTCATTTCAGCTCCCGTCGTCCAGTGGCCGCCTTGCTCTCATCCAAACCCTGCAGTGCGATTCACCTAAAATTGTAGACGGTGGGTGAGGGTGGGGGAGAGGATAGTGGGTGTGAGTGGGCAGGGCACGGAGGGGAGTGGATGTCTCAAGGTCAAAGGCAGAGCGGCGAATTGGGGTGGAAGCAAACTAATGAGTTTTTCCGTTCTCCCCTTGCCCCGGAACGCTGGCATCACCTCGCTGTCCTGTCAATCCACCTCCCCACCCCCTGTCCTCCCTCCTCAGCCAACCACCCTATCCTCCTCTTCTTCCCCTCCCATCTTTACCACGGAGGAGAAAAAAAACAGGAAAAAAACTGTTTATTTCTGAACAGGCCTCTTAATCTATTTGGACTGGGCGTAATAGGACATTTGCATGGCGAGCACAGCGAGGTGTCAGCGATAACCACGGGGTTGTGACATCCCCTCCGAAATATGCTGAGCTTTCGCTAACCTCTCATCAAACACGCTGATCTTTATGGACTGTATCATATTGTGCCGTAATGTGCTTTATTGTCCACAGAATAAGCTTTTCTTTAAGGTAATTGGAAAGCGGGAAATGGCCGCTATCGGCGGACTTTTTAAATACATTATTCCTGAAATGTGGCTTGTGTAATGACCCTGTCGGTGTAAAACGTGAGATTTATCTTGGCAGCAGAAATTGATCCATTTCACCTTTGTCTAATGGAAATTTTTATCAAGTATTATCTGTTTATGTAAATGAGCGTGGCCCCTGGAACGGAGGGGATAAAAAAGTCTGAAGGGGGGAGCAGTTAATCTAGGGCCTCTTTACGTGTCAGTCTAGACATAATGCATACAGGATTCATCTCTGTGGGGGTGGTGCGTGTGTGTTCCTGTGCTTCTATCTCTATGAGAGCCAGGTTGACTTGGAGACCTTCAGAGTAACGACATTTTTGCTCGGAAAGGATGTTTTGGAGGGTCCTAGATGTTTAGAGGCTTGTTTTAAGGTCAGGACTTTGGTTTATAGATATTAATTAGTGAATATGGTGCTGATGAACTGTTGATGTCTTATGACCTCCTCAAACGAAGGCTTGAAAACTCTGAAACAATAAAACCCCCTCAAACAAAAACGCCGATAGCGCCATCAGGGATTTTTAAAGCATTCTGTTTTTCTGCTTCAAGTCAAACTGTCTTTTCCTAAACCACTGATCTCCCATTGGTTTTCTCTTTACACAGATCCCTCAGGGTTATGTACCAACCCAACATCTTGTTTGAGCACTGATTAACATCACATGATGGAAGCACTGTGCGGATGTCATCTCATGGGGGCTTTTGGGATAGGATTAGCATTTGAGGAATAAATGTTATCAGTAAGGTCGAGTATTACAACCGTGTGCGGGTTTGAGTTTGTAAAGGTCTTCAAACTCACAAATTATTAAGTCATAGGCATAAATGTAAACAGTGCAAACAGTGCAGTTGCACTGGGACCAGTGGGGTGGGGGGTCAGGGTGTCAGGGGGCAGTAGACAGAGCGGGCCCTCCAAAAATTTGTGGAGTGGAGAACCAGCCCTTAAAAGTGATTTTCCATATCAAAAATACACAAGCTTATATTATGTAAGACTGGTTCCATTTGCTATACATCTCCCTGAAAAGGCAAACTCACCTCTGTCATTTTTTGTAACACTGTCTGCAGCAGTCTATAACAAAATTATACCATCATCCTATGTAACATTTAAAAACAAAAAAACTTCAGAAAACATCCATCAATAAAAAAAATTTCTTATGTTTTTGGTATTTTTTTTGTCATATATGCATTATAATTGCTTAGTAATTAATATGTTGATGTAGTCAAGTGTCATTTCTCTATTGAATTTTGTGAGAAGACAATAAGACAAAGGGTAACTGGTTTGGGCATAAAATCTGATGGAAGAGACTAGACTGACAAGTTCAGCAGACAGTTCAGCTGAGTTAACACACATAAACATAAAAGACAAGAAGAAAAAGAACAAGAGGAGAAGGGAGCAAACCTCACTTATTTAGATTCTTTTGTTTACTTTATAAACAGTCACCAGTGCAGGGACGACCATCCTGCTAGCAGTAATGCAGTAGTTTAACTGGCATCAGTATCAACGCTGCTCTTAGTGGTGTGTCAACAACCATGCAGCAGGTGTCATCAGGACCCGTTGTAACCACCTTACACCGCTAAGTCCTCAGAGTCATTGCAGTGGAAAACAGAAACAACCATTTGAGTTTCTTCCCACAAAACTGTGGAAGGTAAATAAAATTAGGGACAACTTGTGTTCATTCAAACCACAATTAAGTTCACAGACTTGTTTATCCAATCGTCCATTACATCCTTGTACTGGTTGAGGCGAGTTCACATCGTCATGCTACTTTTGACTTTGCTACTGAGAAAATAAAATCCCCAAAGGAAAAGGTCACTCGTGAAACAAATCTACAGTAAGTTGTATCTCAGGGCAGACTTGCATACTGTATTAAGATGCTGAATTGGCTGTCTTTTGGTTAAAAAAAAGAGTATGTAAAACAATTACAAGTCATTCATAAAAAAACCCTCCACAGGATAACTTTAAGTGAAAGCTGTAATCAACACTGAACCATTTGTAGTATGTAGTAACTCACCAATATTGGTTCCTGTCATGTTACAACTGTAAATACTCCTGTGCAAGGACAATTAAACATTTCAGTTGTTCAGGACAGTAATTAAAGATGTATTTCATGCATAGCAATATTTAAGCACGTCACTCAAACACACTCAGATACTGTCATGTAAAAATGGCTTTGAGTGTCCACAACAAAGCATGCACTCAGCTTGTGTTAGTGTTATTTCTGCCCCCATAATGTCTATTCATCACAGAGGCTCTTAACATATTTCCATATCATAAAACTTTGCAAGGACAGCTCAGCTGTATGCTGCATTATACTGTAACTCAGACTTTTGGACGTGTCAGCTGCAGAATAGATGGCACATTTTGGATCACCGACTGTGCAGCATGAAAAATGAATGAATAGCGTGGAAGCTGTGTGTGCTGGCGGTTGGCTACAGTCACTTAGAAGAAGGGCTGTAAAGATTGACACGGCCCCCCTCACTTGTGTTTTCATTGCAGCGGACGCTTTTGATGTTTTATGGGAGAGGCCTCGCCTTGTTGCCGGAGTCTTTGCCGTGACAGCACGGCGATGGTCTTGAAATACAGCTGGTGGGGGGGATTCTCCACGGAGGGCAGCAAATGGAGCTTCACTGGGAGCCAGCGGTCCCCTGGTGGCCCCCGCTGTCATCTGCCATCCTGACAGGCAGACAGAGAGGGATGCAGAGAGGGGAGAGTTAGCCGGGCTAAGTGACAGACATGCCAATGTGACCCAATCCACCAGAGAAAAGGCTTCATCACTGTCTTAAACGCCGTGATGTTCTCAGAGGCGAGGGACCGAGAGGGCCGGTCTGAGCGCAAGCTAACCTCAGCCTGCATCCCCCCCGACACTGCTGATCAAACAGTGGCCATGATGCATTTCAGCAACCAGAGTTCAGCTACAGCAGGCTGAGGGGAGGGAGCAGACAAACAGAGTGACGGTGTAATACAGAAAATGATCTATGGCATTGAGCATAATGCTGCTGAACAGACACTGCACTTATGGCACAGCAAAACATTAACTATCACACACTTAAGAGTTCTCTTGCCTCTGTGGGTAAATTCAGCTATTTTACAAC
>JAQLOL010000021.1:8400333-8412701 GCA_029783665.1 Naso thynnoides | reverse complement strand
ATCAATCGTATTGTCTCTACAGTGCAAAGAGAGAAAAAGAAGAGTGAAGTTTGTGATAAAGGCAGAAAAAGATATCAGCTGGGGGGACTCATTTAGTTTTTGTAATGTGTTTGAATACACATCATGTTCCCCTACATTACATCCCATTGAGGTGGTGTCTGTCAATATATAACACATCTTTCCTGCATAAGTGATGTAGAAAATTCAGTCTTTGATTAATAATTGCAACTCTGTGGAATTTTTACGTATAACATCTTTGCATAATGTCTGATGGTTGTTATAGAGCTTGAAACACTTTTTTTTAAATATAATTTTTAGTTAAAGAATTTAGTTATACAGCAGATGTAGTGCAGAAGCAGCATACAGTAATAACTGGACTCCTCTGTACATCCTTCCTTCACTAAAGGAGTGAACAGTCAGTTCAGCAGTGGAGTGACCTTTTCTCTAAACCCTCCCATAACTCTCCGGCTGACAGGCCGAATAAGCAGATGATCCCGGACTCCTTCATGGTGTGTTGCGACTGCACTCGGTGCAAAATGACAAGTGAATCAAGCTTCTATTTTTACCTCCGGGTGGAGAACTTGTGTCACTCTCGACCACTGCACCCAAGAAAATCAGCCATGAAGTTTGGTTTTGGGCAATCTGACCGCTGACACCGCGGAGCTGTCACTGTGATGCCCTTACCCTCCATCAACCAATCCCCCGCCTCGACCTTGCACCACTCCTCACACCTGACTGGCACCAGGGGTAGCGTGCCGGGCCAAAAGCGTGATTGACACCTTGCCCGATCTTCTGTAAACACCTTGAGATCTCGCCACCTCCAGCAGGGAAGATCGGTGACTTGTGTGAAAGAGGCCTCTCCTTCTGGCCTCGGCTCAAGTCTGCTGGCGCTCGCTATGATGCAGCCTGACTTGTCAGAGGGAGTAACAAGATGCTGAGTGACTTAGCACCTCTGGAAATGTCAGCCCCCGAGCTGGCGGACGCCAGGCTGAGTGGAGTGGGGAGTGCACAGACCCCACTGCGACTGGCTCAGCTGCTGCCTGTAAGAAGCAGGAAGGACGACACATACGCTCGACAAGACAAGACAAGCAGCAGAGATGAACCGGGCTCTGACGATGCGTTCTCGCACCATTCCCCCAGATTTCTGCCACACGTCTTACACTTGCCTCTCTTTTCGGAGAAATGCATCTGCTATCGTCCAGCTGCTGCTGCTGCTAAAACGGACCTTTGCTGCCCTAGTGCCCGATGTGCAGGGGGTATGACAAAGCCCATGCATGATGATGTGGGCAAAAGCAGAAACCAGAGCACGCCTAAGTGCCCCATTATTGCTCTAGTGAATCATGTTAAAGGAGACAAGGCGCCAAAGAGACACCCAACGCAGAGGGGAACTCACGGCACAGTCTGTCAGACTGCAGTTATTTACCATGCCGAGAAACACATTTTTTCTCTCCCCGAGGAAACTCGAGGATGTACGACGCAACATATTTACTGCCACATATTTATAGAAGTCAAGCAGAAAGTCAGTTAGGTGAAGCATTAAGGAATCAGAAGATGCAGAAAAGAAAGCATTTACAAAAAGGGAGAGAGAGGAGAGAGACTTCGAAGCATCATGATGCTCAGTAAAATCTAATGAGCTGTTTACTCACCGCCTGCCGAGAACCACACTGCTACATTGACTCCTGATTTATATTTTCTGATTCATAGAGGCGCATGCATCTTACTTTAATCAAGGTTCTCCCTTTCATACCCCCCCTTCCCTCCATCTCACTGGCTGCCGACCGTTTTTTTCCCCCACAATGCACATTAACAGCAAAAAATATAATCAGTTTTATGACAGACTATGTTTTTAGCACATGATGGGTGAATACAGCATTTTGAAAATGGCCTGTCCCGATCCTCAATCTCCAAATAGATCCGCTGGAATGGAAGGCAATATCAGGCAAGAGGACACAGTCTCAAGGGTGTGTGTGACCGAAAGGCTGCAATCTGATGCCTGCTATTTTTCATGTTTGTTAACAAAATACAATTTGAGGCAGTACACAGATAAGGACGAAAGCCCATTATTTGGCTGAGCTGACAAATAAAGTTAGAAGTCTGCAGTGTGTCCGGGACTAAACTAAGGACAAGAGTTTCTGAAAATACACAGAAATGTTTGCTGCTTCTAGTGGGGGAATTTAAGTGTCTCATGCCTTTAGGTGTGTTTTTCTAATTCCAGTATTTATATCATATATTTACTTTGGAAATACTAGTATACGGAACACTTGATTAAATGTAATAAAGCACTGACAAGTTAAGAAAAGAACAGCTTTCCACACATGACTGCCCCTAAAATAAATGAACTGTTCAGGATCACAGTGCATTTGCCAAAAAGCAAAACAAAAGCTGCTCCTTTTTTTCAAAGAAAGCAAAGTTTAGCATCTCTCTTTCAGGGTTAAGTTTCAGTTTCATTTCTTGCTGCCTGCTGATATCTGAGAGGGCTAGAAGGCACAGGTTCAGCAGATTAAGGCTGGGGATTTCTCTTGACCTTTTAGCCAAATGCCATGCTGTTTGAGGTGTACAAGCTTAATTAGTTCTGATCGTCCTATTGCTTTCTAATCTTTGCCCGACCAATTTTTGCTCCGCAAATCGCTGTTGTTCATTAGCAGCGTTTAAGATGTGGAGGGCACAGGCTAATGACAAGATCTAGTGAGGTTGAAAAAATCCTGTTGTTTCTGATGGTTCCACATGATACCCACAACTGTTGCATAGCTTGCTTTGAAGGAAGTCACCCATTAATGAGGATGGCCCTCCGAAGGTCCGTTTTAGTGACATACATACATCATTTTGGAGAAAAAAACAAACAAAATAAATAAAATCACGTACTCTCCCAGCTAATGTAGCCGCCAATTCGCAGTGACATTTGCCATTAGCTCCATGCTGAATTCGACTGGCGACAAAAGCAGAAGAAACAGCTCAAATCATGCCCAATTAACGGAGGCATCAAACAGTGAAAATCCTAGCAGGAGATTTTACGGGCAGTGCACGGAGAAAGGTCAGGCTCCAGTGGAACAAGGCAAAGTCACCGGATTTATTAGAACTAATGAGGGCTTTCGTTAGACCAAATTAACGCTGGTACACAAGCAAAATAAATAAATAAATAAAGGCGTCTGAGTATAACATTAGTGGCACGTACACAAACATACATACTTGACTGGCTGACAGCCTGACCCAGACACAGACCTAAAATTAATAATGTGCCTTTAAATATGTTAGATTTGTCACATTGAACTGTTATGGGCTGAATGTTTTTAAACAGGCTATTATGAGCCTTGCAGTCTTTGCAATATGAAAGCGATCATACATTAAAAATTTGAATTGATTTGAAAATATACAAAATTTATAAAAGTGCATATATTAAATGCTGTTTAATTGTTTTAATTATAATATGCTAGTATGCACATTTTTAAGCACAAACTGAATAGAGTTTTCTAAAACAAAATTTTTTATTAAAAAAAAAATTAATCAAGGAAATCTGCAAAGACTTAATAGGCACAATTTAAAAGTTAATTACTGGCCAAACCATCACTTTCACATTGAGCAACAGCTCTTCTATCACAATGACTACCACTAGATACCGTAAAACTAATCATGTTTTTAATTAGTACAGATGCTGTAAATATTTTATTTACATCAGCAATGTCCTGTTTTGAGCCATATAAAAATGTCAACAAACTGTCTACCCGAACCACCTGAGCTTCCTGTTACAGACTCATTTTACTAATGAGCCCTGAGCCCTTGAATAGGAAAAGTATTTATTGAGATATTCAGATGGATTTGCGTACCCCTTCTCTTCCTCCCTCTTTGAAACGATGGAGGTGCAGAGATGTAACAGAGATTGGCTGTGACAGCGCCAAAATGAGGCTAACGAATATCCTAATGAGGAAATGCCAGCCATGTTCCCTCAGTCCAACAACTGTAGCTCGCCTTGAGAGAGAGGAACCCAAGCTGCAGCAAAAACTCACTAAACCACTGACCTCTAAATGAATCAACAGCATGTTCACTACAGATCTTACTGAAAAAGAGAACATCTTCAACTTTGTGCATCCGTGCTATGGATTTACTGGTTAGACAGACCTAAAGGTGAGATTCACCTACAAAATAGCTACAGCTTTGTTGTTTTGTTTTGTGTTGTCTTGTTTATGTTTTAGTTAAAGTCTGTCAATAAATTTGCAATGCAATGTTTACAAAATGGTATAGTTTGTTTTTATATTTCATTCAAAAAACAAAACAAAACAAAACAAAACAAACAAACAAAGGAGTAAACATCAATTTTGGCATGGAGCTTTACAAGACAGGTTGTTTGAGTTGTGGGCAAAACAAACTCCAGGAGAAGTTATAATCAGATAAAATATGAAACTCTAACATTGTCTGATATTTGGTTTTCCTCTAGTGAAGAAAAGGCATCGTTGCTGAAAGTAGTGAAAGAGTGCGAAGGTCAGTGCCAGAGCTTCCTGGAAATAATAAATAAAAAATGTAAGGCGCTAAAAAAAGACAAGAATAAACATACCTAAGACACACAGATGTACGAAACTATCCATCTATGGTAGATGGAAATAAACATTAATTCATGTTTTTTTTTTCTGGTTCACAATAAGACTCAAAAACATACAAACTAACCACACTAACCAAGTCCACAAAGTTTTTAAATGGAACAAAGAAAGTTTCACTTTCTCTAAGTTGCATCTTTTCTAGCGAGGTACGCTGCTCCTCTTCTGTTTCTTGGGGACCCTCAGGAGTCACCTCCAGGACCCCTGGAAGTGCCAAAACCCCATTCTGACAACCAATGTCCCACTCAGACAAATCACACTCTCCTTACATCATTCTGACAAGGCTTTTTGGATTCAAGACAAGGCCTCATGGTGACGAGCAATAACACCACATACAGCCGTCTCCGAGCTCTCTGTGGAAACAGGATTCCATTAGAGAACAACAGGGACGAGGCCTCTCAGTCCCCCAGGTTCTAAAGCAGCATATGACACGGAGCCTCAGGGCAGAGGAAGTAACCCAGCCTTACATAATCCACTGGATGAGCTTCACAGGAGACAGGCTCACTTAATGTAAGGGGGAGATATTGATGGAAGACCACTGCAGCAACGATACTATAATAATAATGACTTAATAACTGAGTTCTTAAGGCTGAAATAAAACAACTGGTGCTGAAGTTGATTAGAGGTACTGATCAACAAAAAAATCAATAAATAAGAGTTAATGTAAGTAATTAAGTTGTCACACACTGTTGACTTTACTTGTTTTTTAGCATGGTGCTTCAGCTGGGTATCACACAGCATAACATTTAAATGTGTTATAACGGGCAATTTAAAAAAATGTTTATTTTTTGCCAAATTTATTTATTGATTGCTGTATTATGAAAGTAAACGCAAGCATAAAAAATATGATCAACAATCCAGAGAATAACAACCTCAAGTAAAAGCACACAGAAACTGTTGAAAAAGAAAGAAGACTTTGTTCACTGATTTATGGGAAGTGTTCAGCAGAAACACCAGAGCAATGAGCACTTTGAAACAAAGAAGATGATGAGTCATGAACAAAATGAGTATCATTAAATCATAAAATGTTATATAGTTATGCTACAATGTTATAGGTTGTACCCTTTGGGAGGCTTGTGAGCAAGACAACACTATTAATCAGACACAGTTTAAAATAACTATGCTAAGCTGCAATGAATGGAGGCAATAAATATTTGATAGAAAATGTGCAAATATCACTACTAAAGTATAAAGTGGCCTTAATAAAGTGCATCATCAAATTGTTTAAGTGCAGTGGACTCATTTATTTATTTAATATTTACAGGGCCAAAGTCGTCAGTCCTTAATGAAGAGCCCTTTGTTGCAAAAGGATATTTAAGGACACAAGAGGAGCAGAGTTATATACTTATACTGGAATACAACCATATGAAAGCATTAGTGACGTTTGTTTTTGGGTGCCGTGAATCTTCTAAATAACATCTAAACATCTAAGCATCTAAATAACAAATGTGCCCTATTTTTGCTCTCAACATTAATTGTTTTACATGTATGTCCTCATAATGTATGCAAAGAGGAGGGTTGTTTTATAAAGAAAATATTTGTGTGGCATGGAGTCAACTGAGCAATAAACTTGCAGTCTGTGTGTTCCTGCACTGTCTTTAATTATTCTCCTGTACTTGTTATTTCTCATGATGTTATGTATAAAAACTTTCGATTGTTTGAAGAAATGATGTGCAAAAGAAGTTTGAACACAGTTTTATTTTACTGAACCCCATTTAGCAAAGCTGTTTTGTGATCAGATTTGTGGTGAACAAGAAAATCCTGATTTGTGTGAATGAGAGTGAACATACGTAGAGGGAGAAAATGAAGGCTGGAGGGCGTTTTACTTGTGAAACCTTTCTTCTGTAGCATGTGTGCATCCTGATGTAGAGACAGACATGTTGAGGAGATGATGAGGTTGCTGAGGGTAGTATAGGAGGAGGAGGAGGAGGAGGTGGGGGTGGGATGAGGGGGTTGGCATATGGTCACATGAGAGGCCCTATCACGAGTTCGAGAGCCAAAGCCCTGCCTTGTGTATGATATGCATCGTGGCAGCAAACATGGATGGCGTGTTTCTGAAGCGTCTAGGTTGTATGCACGGTTGGTGGATGGGTTGTGGGGGGTGAAGGGCGAGGAGTGGTGGTGTGGAGGAGGTGGGGGGTTACGGTTCGGGGACGTGTGACGATGGCCTGAATTGAAAAGAGCCACCTTTTGATTTTGGACGGGCCTCGTTCCTGGCAGGCTGGCCGGCCATAAGGCGGGGTGGGGCCTGAGGATAATGGCAGCAGAAGGGAGAGGAGGCCGACAGCTGGCGAATTCTGCCCCAATATGTTTCCATGAAAGAGGCGAGGAAATTTCAGAAGACGCGATGCCCGAACGACACGCTCGGCGGCAAAAGGGAAGATTAAAAATAAAATTAGTTAACATCTTGCCCGTTTCACCCCACGATGCACATTTCAGCACAGGAGGGGGAGGGGGGGACCGATGGCGACGGCCATTCACATTTCAACATCGGAAAAAAAAAAAACAACAACCTTACAGTTAATTAGAAGAAGTCATGTGTCACCTCCTGAAGCTCGTTCGGCACACACAGATGTGGCCTGGAGTGTTTTAAGCCATTTTCCATCATCTCTCTGTCTCTCTCCTCCCCACATGCATATCCTGTTTTCCCATCCTAAGCATATTGTGAATCTAAAATGCAAATGACTCCCTCTTTTCCCCCCCACTCCTTTCTTTTTTTATTTTTTTTCTACCTCCAATCACCGTGCCTCTAATGAGGTGTAAAATATGTGCATTAATGACGGAAAAGTTATTTAGATCTGGGGGAGAGTTAATTGGTTTTAATCACAGCCTACATCCATCTGGTTACATGAGACAACAAACTACTTCATCCTGATGCCTCATTAGACATATTGTATGTCGCTACAACTAAAAGAGACGCTCATCTTCAACTGGCTTACAGTATGCACAAGCATTGTTTAGCTGCAAAGTGTCTAAATCAGGATGTGCACATTGACATAGTCCATATGCTCTTTGGCCGAAAAATGACGGACTGGTATCATGTTATTTTCTTTTCATGTTTTGTATTGCCTTTTATCTCTTTCTATAGGTGAGAATAACCTTAACCTTTTAATGTAGGGCCTCTAAATTGAGTGTCTGTGCATGGTCCAGAACAGAAAACACTGGTCTGGCTTGAAAAACCTGAGCAAAGTAGAAAATTAGTAAAAGTCTCTTTTCTTTTCATTAAAATTTAACATCGAATTTCTATTGGGCAAAGCACTTAAGCCCAAATTTCCCCAGTGGAACCTCAAAGTTTAACTGAAACTGAACACGAATGAAGTTTTTCTAAAAAACTATCTACTTTGAACTGCATCAAATGTTGTAAAGAAACTTTTTGTGTGAAAACATCAGCTTTGTCTTTCTTTAACCTCTTAACATCCACCCTATGGGGCCTATATGGAATACCCAGATTTAAAGGCCTACAATGGAAAAAATATAACCCCAAAAATATAGGTATGAGAGCTATAAAAATAGATTGTATTTAACAAAATCAAAAAATTTATAGCATGCTTATAATGACTTAAATTTATACATTTAAATCAATATGCACAGTGCTAAGAACCACTTAAAACTCTTACGGCCCATCTACGGGCCATGAGAATGGTGACAGGTTACCAAAAAGGTTCAGTGGCAGTTTACAGCAAACTGCACAACCAGTTGTAGGAACTGCAGTGAGATATGTTTCCTTTTCTGTCATCGTGGCAAGATGACAGATTACAGTATTGATTTTTAATGTAGTAACTGAGGAAAATAGGTGGTTATTTAAATGGGTTCTCAAAACGATGTTTGTTTGTTTTTTAAAGATGTGGTATTAAATTTGTGTTTGATGTTAAATGGCTGTAATTATGGTTACATTCATGTATGTGTGCAGCTGTCAATGAGCATGTGGCTGATTCAGGGCAAAATACACGTTAGTGCAAAAAAGTTGATTACAGCAATAGCACCATTAAAATAAATTAAAACCCTACTTGATATCTGCTGTCCACGGTGGCCAGCCACTACCTGAAACTCCCACTCTGCTGTCATTGAGTCATAAAGGTGACGTCGTTTCCTTCTCCAGCACACTGATGGGAGGGCGATGTGCCAAACAGCTACTGTTTTATGTAGCAATAAAACAAAAGTATGGACGCTGATAAATACATTTACTGTTTTTTTATTTCAAAAGTTGAAGAAACAGGGGAAGCTCATTTAATAAAGTCCTTGAGGGTGTGAGTGCATGAAACTGGGTAAACAGTAACTGCCCGTCTGGGTCACTCTTGATTAGAGAGAGTATAAAAAAGCCGGCCCCAGTGATAACATTGTCAGCTGTTGGCAGAAGAGTGTTAAGGAGCCTGGATTTTTTAGCCGACACTTACAGGCTAAATCCACATAACTCTGTTTTAAATTAAAGATGCATCAATAATGCTGCATTTCAGCCTGGCATCCTCACTAATCAGGCTGCTGTCCACGTTTTATTTTGAAAACTGGCCCTGCATCTGACTATAGACGGGCAGAGACGAAGGTGTTTGAAAACGCTAAATCAGACACCCATATCTGCCTTCTGCTTGGGCAGCAATAATGTGTCCTCCTCTAATTGGTCATGACCAAGTCATGTGACTATTTTCCAGAAGAATACACACTACATTAGTCTATCTATGAGTATTGACTACCCAGCGTTATTTCGACATTGATCATGAATTACAAGCGTTGCTGACCTTGTTGTCTTTTCCAGCAGCTGTTGCGTGGTTACATTCTGCATTTTATTCTGCCAGTACAAGTTATTACTCTGGTAAACTGTGACAGTTCTAGTGTTTAGTGGCGCTATCAGCCCTATTGGAGAACTTTCTAAAACAGAGTTCTGGTTCCAGAGGAATGACAAGAAATCTTTCACATGTCCAGATCGGCCCCGATCGACCTCAGCGAAAAACTACTTCCGCATGTGGAGGAAATGACAACAAGAATGAAGGCGCCCATGGATGTTTTTACAAAAGTGGCCTGCACATCGAATTAACGTTCCATGAGAATGCTCCAGTTCACTGCCAATGTGTTTAGACTATCCCGACAAGTTGATTTTGTCATCATCTGACATGTTTGTAAGGCTATCACCATCTTCCTGGGGCCAGTTCACGTCAAAACACCGTGGACAGAGTCCGAAGTGAAGGAGCTTGTCATTAACTTCCACCAAACCCGTGCTATGCCACAATGCCTGGGAGCTGTTGACTGAAAACACATTGACATAAACAACCTCTTGCTAATTCTATAGACTACATTAACAGAAAGGGGAAAATTTCTTGAATATCCAGACGTTGTGGGATTACAAGTACTGTTTCATTGACGTTGAATGGTCATGTGATATGCATTTTAAGGCATATAGTATGGATGAAATTAGAACTGGGTTAGGGTTAGGATTAGAAGATTGCAGATAAATATCCTGGTTTCTAGGACACAAGGTTGCAAAAACAATATGTGTACTAGAAATGCGGTGTCTCATCATATAAGACAGAATATTTTTTTTCTCAAAAATCAATATCTAATTGCAATGGGATATTTCTGGGCTAATGCCGATACTGATATTAGGGAGCAAGAAAATTCAGATACCCGATATATCGGTCGATATAAAAATTGGCTCAATGAGGTTATCAAATACTTATAATTTTACCAGACTTTATTCCAAATACCAGTGCACTGAACAGTCAACACTTTAACTATAAGTCCTTAAATAATGGCCTGTATCTACACCATTTTAAGTAACTAATTCAAATATGTTTTCCATCTTAAAACACTGTTTTAATATTATTGCATACTGGAGAAAATATAAACTGATACTGATCTGTGAAAAGCCAGTATCGGTGGATAATACTGGCAAACCGATATGTTGGTCAGGTCCTTGTAATTCTCTGTAATTTTCTACAAGAGCATCCAGTAACAACAGAAAGTAGTGTCAGGCATTTTCATCTAGAAAAAATGTGACTTTTAAGAAACAAACACCCAGACAAACTAAGTTTTCTCATACATAGTTTAAACATAGTAAACATCAACAAAACATCAACATCATACCTTCAAGTGTTATCTTAACCCCTTTAAAGCCGAACCTTATACTGACAGCCACTACGTTTGCCTTCATGTGTCTCAGTTTTCCTTTGGTTACTGATGAAAGCTGTAACTCCACAACATCCATGATTGGTCACATAAGTTTAAAAACGTTAATTATGCCTCAAGGGAACATACATTTTGTGTCACTGTCTTGAAGAGTTTTTGTTGAGGGTTTCACCAAAGCATTCAGCTATCTGCTGTCTGTCTCCATCCACTAAGCCTTAAGATGCTCTCACCATCTGTTGGCAGTGTGACCATGTCCAAAGGACCATGTTTCTGAGGATCCTAACAGGCCGAGAACTAAAATGTGTGAACTGCAGGCCTGCTAATCTGAAGTGTTGATAAGAGGCTTGAAAACATACCACGTGTGACTTACACCACAAAAACTAGGAGCTCGCTGGGGACTCAGCCAAGATCCAGAGGGATTCAATATGCACCTCAGGGTTTTTTTCAACACGTAAAGAATTGTTGTTTCAATTTAACTAAACAGATTGAAAGTTTTCTTAAAGCCCTAAAGCCCCTCTATGTTTTAAAGTTTGCAACGCCTGTTTGTTATTTGGAGACCTAAAACTTGACCTTACTCGAGGGAATAATGTCAAACTGAATGCTTCTTAAATTTTCCAAAGCAAAGGAGCAAACTTTATTGCGGATGACAAGTGCGTGTGAGAGAAGAAGGAATCGGCAGCTAGGTTTACTCATGTGCCTCATTAATCATTAGCATTTGGCTGAGAGGCTGCTTTATATGCCCCTGTGATTCACATTGCCACTTACTCCATCTTCATTTAATGCTGTGGACTTCTAATGGGCACAGTTCTCATGTCAGCTGAAATGGTTTTGTACAGGTGTCTTCTCACCTTGTTCTATTTTTTTCCTGCAAAGTACATTGAGAGCTGCTACGTTCTTGTACTGGTTTCATTCAGCATCACCCTGCACAGCTACCACCAAACTCTGGGGTTTGGATGAGTGAAGAAACCATTTCTTAACTGAATAGTTTGTGTAATCTGTTTCCACCAGGATGCTGCGTGGAATCATTACAAATGTGACTTCAGTTTCTGTAACCTTTATGTAGGACTGCACTCACACTAACCTTTTCCTGTTTAGTATAGAAGTAACAAAGAGGGATCTAGCTGAATAATCAATTGTTTTTTGAGTTTATGAGCTTTTGCAGTATTTTCCAGTGAATTAAATCCAGACAGCAATTAGGTTTTTCCTAAGTTTTTCTATGTTTAGCAAAAACTAAGGGCTGTTTATTAACTGATTTAGTAGTTTACGGGATTTTCTTCCTGTCTTTTCTTGTCCTAACCTCCTGTTGTCCCCTAGTCAAATTTGACCTGTTGTCAAATATTTTTATGCCAGAAATATGGTTTTCTCTCAACGAATTCCCTGCTTATTTACCACAAATTAAAAAAAATAGTTTAAGATTTGTGGGAATGAGTTGGGTAAAAAGGTGTATCACAGAATTGGGTGATAATTTATATTTCATATTTTATTAACAGTCAATCCAGACCGGGTCAAAATTCACCAAGGAAGGCAAAAGTTGCATGGTCGATGGGAAGACAACAGGAGAGGCTTTAGTTAGGGATTTATGAATGATACGGTCAGACACAAGGATTTTAGTTAGGAAAAAAACACACACACACACACACACACACACACACAAATACACACACC
>JAQLOL010000021.1:8367823-8386506 GCA_029783665.1 Naso thynnoides | reverse complement strand
ATAATTAATTCTGTTTTCAGACCAATATAAAAGATCTCTGTGTCTCTCTGATATTTTCTAAAGTACGAATTCCCTCTGAATGTCGTTAACTGAAACTCTTCAACTTGCGTAAAACCACGTGGAGAACCTGAGCAAGAGGCTAACACAGAAACTGTTGATAGTGTCTTTGGTGTGGCGTCTCTGAAGTTTATTTGTGGAATTTTCCATCTGTTGTAATAATTTATTTGTAATCATTTTAGTCTCAGTCAGCCTCTGACATTTCTTTCTTCTCACCCTTATATAGACAGGCTGCTTGCGGAATTTAAAAACACAAAACAGCCGCAAAATCACACAACAGAAGTTTCGCCCTGTCTTAATAATTTCTTTACTACATTGTGACAGAATGAGAAAAGGCTGCATTGGAAGGAATTCACAAAGCAATACAGCCCTAACGACAGAAGAGAGACTAAAGACAATAAAGACGGATCAACAGTTCAATCTAGAAATAATTGCAAAAATCAGATGTTAGCACTGTATATATGGCTTTAAGTTTGTGTCTTGTTTCAGACCTTTGATATCTTGCATTGATTTTAGGGTCTTAACATTGAATTTGAAAATTTTGGCGTTGTTTAGCAGTTTAGATTTTGTCAAGTACCACAGACCTTAATAGTTACAGAGTTTAAAAGGACTGGTGGTGTGCCAACATGATGCCTCACCAATTTCCCATTTCCCTTGAGTTAGAAAGCATTAAATACATCTTCTAATTTTAACTAAAAGTTTATTTTTCTGGAACTTTACATTATTACTCCACAGTACTTAAAAGATTGTTCTGTTTGCCAATATATTGCTAAGTAGCTTTGAGAAAGCGTCACACATTTGTCTATTTTGTCCAATTTTAGGCAAGTTTTATAGTGTATTTCCTGTGGAATTGCTTTGCCTGTTTCATGTGTTATTGCATAACGTAATGCAAATATGGACATTAAAATGAGCTGAGCACATGTGCTGAGTACATAAATGTGGAGAAGTTGATTATCTTAAAAGATTTGTTCATAAAAATACTTTGGATTTTTGATCTCTAACTTTTTCTGACCACATGTACTGATCTTCATCAATGGGAAAACAGCTGCTTGCGAGGGTGTCACTCTTTGTTCCAAATTTCAGAATACTATTCAAACCTGAAAATAATAATAAAAATAATAATAATTCCAGGTCTGTAATGATCTGTTTAAATTCAAAATTCACAGTGCACATAAGAGGCAGTTTAAAAACAAACAAAAAAAAACCCCTTTTCTTCATGTGTTTGCTTTTCAGAACTTTAATTTCATAAACAAGAATTAAAAGCCAATTAAATAAAATAAACACTGTTTTTAAAATGCAATTTCCTTACTTTACAACAATCTATTATCTATAATCAAAAATGTAGGTACAAGAGATCAGGCCCCATATGTATAATAGAAACTTACCGAATGATTGGTGTAAGTTCAAACTTAAAGGTCCGCTGTGTGAGATTTTGTGGCATCTAGTGGTGAGGTTGCATTTTGCACCCAACTGAATATCCCTCCACTCATCCTCCCTTTCCGAGGATGCAGGAGAGCCTACTGTTGCTATAAAACATGCAATAATGTGGAAGCTCCTGCTAAGAGCCGGTGTCTGGTTTGTTCATTCTGGGCTACTGTAAAAACATGGCCATGCAACAAGGCAGAGCCTGTAATAGAATATTTGATCCCTCTGTATAAAATGCTCATTCTAAAGTCATTAAAACACAGAGATTTTATATTCAGATGATTATACACTAATGAAATCATACATATGAAAATTACATTCCATTTTGGTGATATTCTACAAATAGATCCCCCTAAATCCGAAACACCTGACATTTAACTTTTGGGGCTGTAACTTTTTCAAAAGTAAGTATTTTACAGCAAATTTTACAGACAGAGTGATGAACAGAAATTTCTTGTACCTTTATGGTGGGTTAAAGGAAAACTACACTTTTGGGGGATTTAGCCTATCATCCTTAATTATTATGTAAGACAAGAAAGTAGATGTTTTTATCTTGTCTGTACTTTCAATAGGTAGATGCCCCATGCTAGCATTTTTGTACGCACAGTGGAAGTAGTCGGCATACACTATTACTACTGTGTCACTACACCCAAAAAAATAGTTCTTTGGTACTTGCTCCTGCAGTGACAATGTGTCTGTAGCATTGTTAATATTTAGGTCACAAGTAAATGGAGCATATTGGAGATTATTTGGCTGTGTTTCAGGGGCTTTAGAGGGCAGTGATGGTGCATCTCCACTGCTTCCATTGAACATACAAAACTGCCAACCTGAGGCAGCTATCCAGTGACCAACTGAATGCTCAGAGAAGGGAAAGGCATCTATGTTCTTGTCTTACACAGGGATTGTGGATGATAGACTAACCCCCCACAAAAGTGCAGTTTTCCTTTAATAATTCAAATTTGGGAGACAGTTCAGTTATGATATATCTCTTAAAAACTCACTTTCAGTACAACAATGTGCTTCTCCTTTGTCAGTGTTGTTTCCTGTCAATATGTTTACAGAGCCTATTACTGGAAATGTCCTCTGTGATATTTGATATGCAGTCAGCCACGCCACAGCATGTCTTCCTCTAATTGTGTTGTGTATGGGGCCACTGACCTTCTGCCCCAGCCTCCTTCTCTCTCTGAACAATACTGCGGCTGTGAGAGCCCCAACTGTGCCATGTCACTGAATTTACCCCTGCTAAAGCATGACTGTGACTCTCCACATACATCAACGTACGGGACCCCACTGAGCGTGCTCATCAGCTGTAAATACCAACAGTCTGCGCTGCTGCGGTGAAATGAGCAGTCTGGGGAATTTGACCATGTTGTGAGGTGGCAGGTTGGGCCTGATGGTTAAAGAGAGTGTCCTGTCAACAGAAGGTCACGGATCTGATCCGCTCTGCAGGCAAAGAGTCCTGACCAGGTGTCCTTGAGCAGCACAATGAACCCTGATGTGAAGCTAAAAGTCTTTGTGCATAGTGGCGTCAGAAAAGCACAGAATGTAAGAAATGTCTAAAATAAGCCCAAGCCCATCTTACAGCCTTTCCACATATTACAAAATGAAAAAGAAATGAGAACATGATATGTGACACGTGTGGTAAAATGCTGAATGCAGACCTTGAGTTTGGATCATTTTGTCACATGTAAAGGGAAAAACTGTCCTAATTAAAGCATAACAAGTTTGCCTTGATTTCTAGAAAATATGTGATGTGTGACAAATTTTCTGTTTTACTAAGAATTAACTGTAAAGTTTTTTAATATTTGTATCAACTGCACATCTCCTGGAAATGAACACTTTGCATCTGCTGCGTAGCTAAATAAAAAGAACTTTGGATTTGTTTTGCAACTGTGGAAACTGACCAACAAATCAAACCAGTTCCCAGATTATGTTTCAAAACTCTTCCTTCTTCATCCACAAGCTTGAAGTGTTTTACAAATCCAGTTTGATCACAAAGACATAAGTAAAAAAGTCCAGTCTGTTGGAGCAATATCACTTTGATGGAGAGCTATGCAAAAAACAACACAGCAAAAAACAGACATGAAAAAAAAAATCTTTTTTTTTCACTACACAGTCTCTGCAGCAGACAGGAGATAGGAGCAGCTCCAACACAAAACATTATGTTTGTGCCTTTGTTTCATCAGGGGCCTGTAATCCCTCGGGCAACAAACAGAAAATATCCGTCAGAACGCATGAACCTCCGGGCCGTGAGTCGCGGCTGTTGTAGCTGGATATGTTGATGCCGACTGGCGTACCTGTCACAGAAAGCTGCAAGCGCAGTTCAAAAACGAGGTGGCTGGTGTCACATGAGTCTGCTGAGGGAGTCCTTGACGAAAATGAGCACAGCAGCGCAGCACACATTGATTCTGTATCCGTCAGCTCTTCCTTATTCGGACTTTTATTTCCTACTTTGTAGTGTGTTTGGGGGCTGCTTCACATGAGGTCCAAAAGTGTCTTTTAAGTGTTATTCTATAAGACTGATTTTGCTTTGAATTGATTTCATATTCCGATCATTTTTTTTGCTATGAGCTTTTTGCTGCCAATGAAACAATATGAGTGGCCCTGTATTGTCTTATATCTTTATGTTTTTAAGTGTAATATGTTAAGGACTGATTTCCCTCAAAATACCTGCCATAGCAGAAAATAAGCAGTCTGTAAAAGTACACTTCTGTTGTAGCTTCCTGTGAGGAGGGCAGAGGCAAGTGAAGGGATTTGCTTGATGGAAACCTTCACAATAACAGACTTCAATAACAGCCACCCCCTCTCAGTGGTGAGTTGTAGGCAAAACAAAACTGAATTTTCTCCATATGTTCACAATTTCTAGAATTGCTTAGCTTAAGGCCACTTCGTACTCTCCACTTCTGTGTGCCCGCAGGGGTCTGCTCTGGTATGTGTGACGTGAAAATGGTCATCCACCCATGTCTGTGAGGGTTCACAAGGGTCGGCGCGGACCCCTCTGTGGACGTCTGCATACAGCCCACAATATGTGACCGCGCCAACCATCTGCTTTGAAGGCGCACCGACTGTGCATACACTTTCACAGGTGAGCAATGTTGTGACTTAACTAGTTAAATTGTAGATATACTGATTCATAGCAACATTCTAAACTGAAAGATTTCTCGTTTCTTTCAATAACAATGATAACAACAAAAAAGACTATAATGCACCCCACTTAGGTGAGAATGTGCTCTCCGTAATGTCTGCAGAATGTTTAGTTTTTTCTTCCGTTGTCTCTGCCCATTGACACAGATTTAATTGTAGCTGCAACATTAGTAACATTAGTCTGGCTAAAACTGATATATGAAAAGAAGTGCAGCCACTAAAACTTCTATTATCTTTTGTTTACTCTGCTGCAATCTGTGCACGGCATATTACTTTCATGGCCAGACCGGCGCAGACTGTTGTTTTTAGTATGAATGAAACTGCTGACAAGTCCACGGATGTCTGCGGATCGCTATGCAGAAAGTATGTTCAGGCCTTTAAAGTTCAAAATAAAGTTCTATGCGCATGCTAACACACATGGATACACTATCCTTCGCTAAGAACCAACCCTCTGTCAAGGTCCCTGTAGCTGTTGGAACTCGCAAGGAACCCATACTTTATGTATTTGGATTTATTGGTAAAATATTAGCAAATTTTTGGAAAAACGAAAAAGCAATTTTTTTTTCTTCGCTATGCTTTTGAATGACATACATAGGAGTAACTCACGATTAATGTCAAGCACTTTTTTGATAGTGCATAACATGTTTAGTTATCCACTATCATCGTTTCTCACAGGGTTGCATTGTTTAAGCATAAGGGAAGCAAACCTCTCGTGGGTTTTTGTTGCCTATCATTTCAGGTCAGCAGATGCACTGGTTAACCTACAGTGAATTACACTGTAGGGATGGAGCATATAAATCCAGGCTAAACCAATCCCAACTGTACAGCACAATCTGTATCATGGTGTCTGTACCGGTGTGCCCTTTGTCCAGGTTAAGCCGCCCACTCCTACTGTAAAACCATTGTACATGGTGAATAATGTGATTCTGATATAACTCAGACCAGCACAGTCTGTTAATCTATTCATAGAGGTTGTGGTGTCCTCATACTACAAGTCAAGTACATCAGATATGCTTTGTAAATGCTTTTCCTTTAAACTGACCGGGTGGTTTGACTTGATGAAAAACAATAATAATAATTGGTGTATGGAGGTACAGTATAGCACAGCGCACTGGATGAAGTACTTTCCTCCTCCCAGATGGTCCGTTCAGCCTT
The DNA here is from genome assembly GCA_029783665.1 of Naso thynnoides. Classification (NCBI taxonomy): domain Eukaryota; kingdom Metazoa; phylum Chordata; class Actinopteri; order Acanthuriformes; family Acanthuridae; genus Naso; species Naso thynnoides. Next base: position 8,380,725 of record JAQLOL010000021.1, on the reverse strand, counting down.
TTAATAATGAAATCTGCTTTTGTGTTATTTAAAAAATTACAATAACCTTTCTGCTAATCCTCCGACTTACGACCCTGTACACCTGGATTTCTGCGCTGCATGTACGTCCAAAATCCCTCCAGCTCTTGATAACATATTAGGATTATATCTCGGATATGGTTCTTTAATAAATAGTTTAGATAAGCATATCTGTTTAATTTTATCCACCCGCCCTTCCTGCAAGCAGGATTATAGTGAAAGGCTTGGTTTTGTTGAGCGCGTGTACTGCAGTCTGCAGACAGAACATGCAAACATCTGTACAACAATTCATCAGAAAGAATTATGTATGGCAGACTGGAGGGCTCTAAGCTGTGTGTATTTCAACATCCCAGTGTCCTCAATGACTGAGGAAGATCATAAATAATGGAAGCAGAATTAATTGGTTTATGCTATGAGCATGTGTTATATATATTGATGGCATACCGTTGGTGTGCTGTTGCTCTGTGCTGGACTAGACATGCATACTGTGGCTTCCATTTTGACGAATGATCTCGATATGGTGGCTGGATTTAAGGGGGGAAGGTTGGCTTATATTAATGCATGAGAATGGAAAAAAGACACAAACAAACAGATAAAAATCAACGCAGATCATAAAAAAAGTGATGTCTTGAAAAGTAAAAACAACAACAAAAGTATTATGGTTAGCCAATTGTGAGCAACCTTTTTTCAGGTTAAAGTGACAGTTCCCTGAGATGAAAATTCAGTCATTATCTACTCAGCATCATGCTGATGTTTTTTAGTCCACATAAAACTGCTGGAGTTTCAGAGGTAAAAGGTGTTGTAGTGATCTCCCAAACAATTGAGGTGAAGGTAGGAATTTTATGCTTTTTTTTTTAATGTTTGAATCCTGGTCACCATTTACTTCAATTGTTTGGAAGATGACTGAAACACCTTTTCCCTGTGAAACTCCAGCTGTGTTCTGGGACTGAAAAATCCACCCGACCTTCCATTGGTATGACGCTGAGTAGATAATGACTGAATTTCCATTTTTGGGTGAACTATCCCTTTAAGGCTAAACTCCCTTGTTCAGTGAAGCACAGTCTTGGTTCTATGGTATAAAATGATATTGCCGACAAATTATGGCAGCAGCTCGAGTCTCTCTTTTTCCTTATTCGATATAAGAATTCTTTGTTCACAAAGACAGTTCTTACGAAATGTTTTCTTCTTTTTTTTTTAATTGATGCAGAATTACTTGACTGATTTGCATAAAGCCAAACCTGATGAACCCATTCCAACACCTCAAAATTGACTGAAAGCCTGACCTCTTGTGTCTAAATGGGATTGAGTCTCTGCGGGCAGGTTCCAAAATCCAAATCAAATTTATATTGGTTATATTTTCCACTACAATTAGAAACACCTAAATTCCTCTAGGATTGAGGGTTTTTTTTTAGTATTTTTCTAATCAGGAAAGATGATTTTGGAGAAAAATTGTTTTGATGTTTGTATCAATGACAAGCTGCAGCAAAATGGACATTTATTTATGTTGACCTTTGGATTGGATATGGATTGTACAGATGACCATCTATAGATACGAAGCACCAAACTAAACTTAAAGTGTGACAGACCTTTACATTATGTATGCTGCACTTGACCATGAGGTCTGAATTTTCTAGGGCAAACACCCCGCTCTCTGTGGGTCGTAACCCCCCCACCCCCTGCTTTGTTTTTTTTTACCTTGCGTGCTGGGGTAAACACCTCAGCACCTGCATGTTGCACTGATTTCACCCAGCCCCGGCAGATGGTCCTCACCCTCCACTGAACACACACTCCGGCACCTGGGACGCTGGGGAAATCCTTCCGTGCTCTTGCCACTCTGTCAGAGAGCACATGCACATATTATAAACACAGATGCAACGGCATGTGTGCAGGCATGCGCGTCGGCACGCACGCACATGCAAAAAATAAATGCAAAGACGAGTGGGTGTTTTACTTAAATAAATGCATGGAGAAGCTTTATCATTTAAGAACAACACACATGACAAGGGAGACATTTTATACAATCATTAACAAACACAGCAGCAGTAATTCTGTACTTCTTTTATAAACACTCTTTGAATTAATTTACCTTTCCCTCTCTTATTCTGTCTGAAGCAGTTTTGTGTCTTATTACATCATTTTCTCTTTGTTTTTTCTGTGGAGGTTGTTTTTTTGTTTTGTATGGTTACATTATGCTAAATTTTTTACTCTGTTTCTGTTATTGTAAAATACTCACTTGGAGTATTAAGTTCATAAAAGTGCTCCAAAACAAATTCAAAAGATTAGTGTTCTAATTTATAGCTTGCATCAATGTATTGTTAACATTTGCACTGGAAAATTAAATAACACAGATGAAGCATTTTGGGTTTTGACGCCAGAGAACTAAATACTTGTGCATACACAGAACACACACACAAACACACACACATGCACATACACACAGAGGCCAGCAGCTTAGCTCCAGAGATGCAGGCTGTGTAAAAAATGCTGTTGTTGTCCCCTCACAAAGAATCACACAGTAAACAAGCAGCTGCGCTCAGATTCGTTGTGATGAGGAGGAGCTGTTCCTTCCTTGAGCTTAATGTGAAAATATGCCCCACAACCCCATGACTGCGTGCCTGGACGAACGCGACTGCAGGCACAATGTATAGACAAATAAACGCCTTATGGCGACTGTTGTTTCACTCCTCGCTGATTTAATTAAAGAAGCCTTCTGTGCGAGCATTGCAGCACAAAAGAATGTTAATGATGGAACTAATGGCTGCTGTTGTCCACACTGAGCATCACACCAGCCTCATGTCTCCCAAGAAGTATCCTGGAGCTGAATTACAGACTGGGATTAGTTACTTCATACGTATGGACACAGACTTCACTTTCATATCTGCACTTTCAGTACGAGCAGCAGCAAATGCCTTTTCTTTTTAAACTTTAAATAGATCCCCACTACGCTAATGCATGTATAACTTTAGCCAAAGTCACACTGCTGAGATGAATTTAACAAGCTGAATATAAACAGCTTTTGTCAAGTGGAAACTAGCATCATCTGAGGCCATCATTATGTTTCAGATGTAAGGCGTTATTCTCTTTTTCAGCTATTCAGCTGATGTGACTCTCTAGGGGAGCAATGCAGCCATCTATAAGGAGTTAGGGATGGGCAACACATTAGTGACGGACAAAAGAGCAAACAAGCAAGATGCAAAAAAACATTCTCAGAGTAAATAATACTAAGATTTAATCATTATCTAAAAGAGGATGAGTCCTGGTTTCTCGGGTGAGTGCTGTGACAGCAGGAAATCAAAGATCATTTCACTTGTGAGGTTATTGTGCAAGATTGCGTATCTGTTTCCTTTATACTTTCACTTTTTTCTCTCCTTTGCCTCCCAAGTTCAACCAATCAGCATGCTTCGTGTGATAGCAACCTGTTATGTGTAGTTTGCAGGCATTTACATTTATCTGTGCAGAAGTTTAACTCTGGCTTTCATCAACCATACATGATTCTTTGCACTGAAAACCAGGATTCTTAAATCCTAATCTTTATTAAAGAGTCCCACATAAAGATGTAGATTAATTTTTTTGATTACCTGTTTATCTATTTCAAATTATCTAAATGAACTGCTGAGGCACATTGTTATAGATGATTAATTTAATTTATTTAATTATTTCTTTTTTATTTGTATGCAAGTGTACAGAGCCCCTAAAGGGACATGGCCAAAAAATAAATAAATAAAATAAAACAAAATATCTTGTGTAATCAAGAAACTATTACTTACGCACAAGATAGTTTCTGATATCTAAACTGATATGTGGCAAGCCTGGATTTTGGCTTGTGTTTGTGTGTGTTTGTGTGTGGGAATGCAGTACAGGAGTTAGTTGGACTCCCCTCAGCTTTTATTCATTAGTTCTGTGTAGCAGTTGCATTTGGCTGTGTCGTTTTATGCTGTGCAAGTTCTTCGGACTGGTTAAACTCTGCATATTTGGATATGTTTTTGTCCACTGTGCGCAATGTGTTAATGGACCCATGTCGTGTGTGTGTGTATATTGTCTGTTGTGTGCACCGGCGCCTGGTAACGTTACCTCTAAGAACGGCACATTTCTTATTGGCTTCAATGAATATGCCAGTGATCATTTTAGTGTTTCTCGTGCTTACGGGATATTTTTATTTATTTATTTATTTTTTTGGCCATGTCCTTTTAGGGGCTTCATACCTTTCCAATGCCCTTTGTGTTTGCACAGCCCATATTTCTAAAAAGCTCCTTTGTATCGTTTAAATAATCTCGAAAGTCTTACTTTTTCACTTGATATGAGATACATTTTTACACCTCAGAAGACTAAAAGACTGGTTTAAAGGACTAAAAGACTAGTTATAACAGAAATGCCTTAAAGAAATGTTTATGGATTGCACAAAAAGACAAATTAGAATGTAGAATCCTGAATTAAGTGTTTTGTCATAACCACATTTACCTGTATGTAATGGGTAAATGGTGGTGTTCACCCAACATGAAAACCTCACTTGGGTGATGAAAGAATTTCCCCCAAACTGACACTGCTGTTAAACAATGCAGCCATTTGACCTCTAATCTGATGAGTGCATTTACCCTTGGCTTGTCTGAGATATTTCAGTAGAAAGAACTTTAGAACTTCACTTTAGCACAGGTATAATTTTTGCTCAACCTTTTGGGATATTAATGAAACTTCCTGCAATGTTTATTCAAGAGCTTAAATGAATCAGAAGCAATAAATCATGTCCAGTTGTCTGAAGCCCGCGGACAAAGTCAAGGGAACTGGGTGATAAATCACTGGAAGAAAAGGTAATGTGGCCTTATACTTCAAAGTTTAATCGGCACGCAAAGAATCACTCTCTCCACGCTGACGACAGAGTCAAAGATACTTTGAGGTCCAGACCTTCACTCCTGTCCCGCATCAATCACGCCTGGGCGTTTTTAATTTTCTGACTGTAGATCTCTCTCCTGCTCAAGATATTAAGGGGCAAGTTATTTTTTGACATTAGCTTGACACTTACTAAAGCAGCTGTTTCATATGCCGCACTACAGTGTTACAAAAAGGACTATTAAAGTGTTTCATAAGAGCATGTATGTCCTTCTGTAAAAGCTAAACGGAGCTCTGAAACTGTTCAGACTTACACATCCGTTCACTTTGTTCTCGTTCTCATATTGACCTTCTCTCTCCAACCATTCTACATTTTAAAACCTTCCACTTCTTTGTTTGAATCATAAAAACTTTGTCCCCACCAAACACTGCCTGTGCACTTCATTAAGTTACTGGCGGAATTAACAGGAATTAGTAACAGATGAAACCAGATGAATACCTTACCGGCCCAGCTACCGATCTTTAAGATTCCCTTAGGACTTCTGTAGAATTGACATTAAAAATCCTTCCTAAAACGTAAAATATTACTCTGATTACAGCACACGTCTTCAGTAGGATTGGGAAGTAACACATTGCTTAGTAATGCATTACAGTTATTATATTACTTTCCCCAGTAACTAGTAAAGTAAGGGATTACAATTGCTAAAACTGTAATGATATTACAGTTACTGATCCGAGAAACTCTGCATTACTGCATTACTAGAAATGGATGTGTTTTCTGTCCTCAGATATCTTATGATGAATGATGTATGCATATGTAATAGTATACATAGAAGTAGCAGAAGTAGTGGAAGTATATACATATGTATATTTACATATCTAATCAGCTACTGATAGTGTTGCTATGCCAAAGCATGTTTTTAAATCATTAGCGATAAAAAAAAAGTTGTTGTTTCATTAAAGTGGATTAAGTTTTGGAAACTGGCTGAAAAGGTTGTGCGTCACTGTTTTAGGAAGTCAGTTGGGTCGTGAAAGTAATATTGTAAAGTAACGAGTAACAAAACTAATTACTTTTAAAGATATTTTTGAGGGCTTTTTGTGCCTTTATTTCCAGGACAGGACAGCTGAAGAGTGGACAGGAAACAGGGGAAAGAGAAGGGGAATGACATGCAGCAAAGGGTCACAGGTGGAATCGAACCTGGGTCCGCTGCGGCAAGGACACAGCCTCTGTTTATGGGGTGCCTGCTCTACCGACTGAGCTACCGGGCACCCCAACTAATTACTTTTAAAACAAAATAATAAGTAAAGTAAATGTATTACTTTTGTCAGGAGTAATCAGTAATAAGTTATTTATTATTGTTTCTGAGTAACTTGTCCACCACTGGTCTTCAGCATTACACATTTGTAACGATATACAAGCATTTCCATAATTTTGGAAGAAAATCAGAGATAAGAGACGGATGTGATATTTCAGTAAATTGTCTTCTTGTTCTTAGTGTGCCACACCCATTTTAAATTATCATAAATGTGTATTTCCATAAGCCCTCCCAGGTATCTTTGTCTTACAAGCACATAGATTGTGTTTTTTTCACTTCTCTGCTTGTTCCCCCATCATTAACTTTAACATTAAAACATGACCTTTATTGACTTTTGACCTCCTTGAAGCTTGTCACTAAAAAAGTTTAAATCTATTCTTTGTAATATCGATCCAATGTGGTATTTAGATTGGATTGTCTGGTTAAGCATTTACATACAATGATTATTCGTTCTCTGGTAGGTACAGACATGACAGAGATGGAAGTTGATTGCGAGAGAATATATACATTTTTGGAAAACGTTGTCATACTTTATCCAACCTGACGCCTCACAGCAGAGCCGTATGGTGTCCAGAAAGGCACATTTGATTTCCATACATAGAACAAGCCAACAACAACCTCTACACTTAAAAGACTGTCCTGTATGTTTAGTAGATCTGTCCAAATGTCCCAAGACAAGGTGATAAATCCCTAAATCTAAGGTGAGAAATAGTTACAATAACTCTTTACATAGCAGAGAGAGAGAGAGAGAGAGAGAGAGAGAGAGAGAGAGAGACTAGAATATTAAACAAAATGTGTGCTGATTTATAAAGGCAGCACAAAATGGTTAAGAATATTTAAACTGGTTAAAATAGATGCATAAAATGGATGGTATAAAAAAAAATAGGATTATGACTTACACGTAAGCACATGATGTATTTCACAAGATAAATGCAAATGAAATAGAAAAAAGTTATCAAATAAATTACTTTGTTGGGACGAAAGGGTACATTGTGCTTCCATATGCGACGCCAAAGGCTGTGAACATAACTGGCAATTATGGATGAGAACTGCTGCATTAGAACTATTTCGCTCTATCACTTGCAATAAATGCTTCACATATTCCCCCAAATTTTAAAATAAGACGTGAATTTCTTCGAGCTGCTTCTACCAAGTGTTAAAGCCTTCACTGATCACTTTTTTGGCGTTTCTGGCTTCCCATGCATTAGAAATCATTAACCCCAGATGAACTGGATACATTTATAATCACAGACTTTCAGCTCTGTCCGAGGCTCTGGTTGTTAAATCTGTTTCATCTTTTAAACTACCTCTTAAAATTTGGCTTTATAGACTTGCCTTATATGTGATGACCTTGCTTGGACCCTTTTTATGACTCTGTCCTGTTTATATATTTTTAATTGTTGATTTTATGGTTTTGTATAATTATTACAGACATTTATTTTTTCCCATTATTATTACAAAATTGCTGATTGCAAGACGGCTGCAGATGGGGTCTCAGACATCAGGGAAAAAACAGCAACATCAGCATGAGAAGTCTTAAATTAGTGGATAATGTCTCTTTGTAAGTCCATGCTAATTTCACACTTACACATGACAAAGTGACGCTTCAAGATGCCACTCAGTGAAAGTTTCTCACGTGTGTTTTCGTATGTTTCGTATGCTTTTTGCATGTTTCTCTGCACCTAAAGATTAACCAAAGACATCTGTGCCTTAATGATGATGATGATGATGATGACGATGATGATAACAATGATCACGGTGCTGTTTGGGGGCCAAGAGATTAAAACGCTAAGCCACTTACCCATAACTAAAGTGGTGTTAGAGCTCATAATCTTTTCATCTCCTGGTAAGTGAAACCTGCTTTGTTGGATTCTGGACCATCAGCAGACAATGGAGAGGATCATTTTAACATGGCTCCATGCTGAGCAGGTTGGAGGGGGGAGGGGGGGGACGCAAGTGGAGGGTGGCAGCAGAAGAGACTAATATTCACCAAATTGTTTCCATAAGTCTTGGCCTATTTTTATGCACTCAAGTATTACCCAGTACAGTACCACAACTAACTGGAAGTCGCTTCTCATTTCAAACTCTCTCCAAAAAAACTGGAGCGCCGAGAAGCATCTTCAACATCCTCTCGGGCTTTTCCCATTGTGTCTGGCAATGCAATTGTTCCGATACAGCGATGCAGAAAGGAGGGTGCACTTGGGATCCAGGCAATTTCATTACACCGAGTCAAGCTGTTTCAGTTCAGGATCCAGGCCTTTGTGCCGGTTGCCCAGCACTGAGAACTGGAAACAACATTATGTGTTATAGCAACTTTGCGCTGGGCCTTGTGATATGTCCATCTGCTGTGACTAGTGTTGCAGATCGCGCTGATGTCCCTGCCTCCCTGTCTGTGTTCCCTTGCCTCCTCTCACTGAAGCTCTCCAGGTTGCACGACCGCTCAGCCATAGTCGCCCTCAGTGCAAACTACTTTTGTCATAAAATGAGGACAATTTTCAGAGTGCTCTTATGCTTTTGCTGGGATATAGAAGCTTTCGCTGGCAAGGTTCAGCCTCTAGTGTGCTTTATGGCTGCATTCTGGTATGATATAATCAGTAATTACAATTTTTCTGCAGGACACATTTAGCCCAAATTGCACAGTTCACACTAATATGTGTGCAGGACAAGGACCTATGGATGAAGCAATTGCAAATGTGTAATCTTAAGGTGCATGCCTACTAAAGAGATTTCATTTAATTTAGTTAGTAGTTGAACCCAATGAACTCAATTTTTAGTTGAGGTTATCATTTGTCAGCTATGTCAGGCAGCCTGATATTAATAAACTTTCAAATTATAAATGTATCCAACTTCTTCAAAGTTCTTTTTACCTTCTTTTTTTACCATTACAGTAAAGATAAAGAAGTGCAATAATACATGTGTTTAAAGACACAAAGATATAACGTGAATCCAGGTTCCAAGAAAAATGATTTATGGCGTCAATGCAAAATGCACATAACAAATTTCTACATCAGATGTTGCTGTGTGAGCCAAAATTTAACCACCAGAATGCACTGACAGCCCAAAACCAAGTGTTTGACAATCTGTCCCGCCTCTCAAGCTGTTGTCAAAAAACACAAGAGCAGATCTTCAGCTTGTCACCTTCCAACTCTACACTGATCTGATTTCGTGTCGTTCCCAAAGATTATGACACTGAACACAACACAGAGCATATTGATGCACTTTAAAAGAGGTTGTTTACAGATGTCTGATCCTTAAATCCAAAAAAGAGGTAATGCTTAATTCATATCATGTATTTATTAGACAACTTTTTTTTTGGTGGGGGGGTGGGCATGGGTTGATGTGAATGAGATGTCAGGATAGAGCTGCAATGCTTCACAGGCTAAGCTCATACTGGGACATATTGAGACACATTTTCATCTTGCGGATTATTTCTTCTTGGGTTGGGACGGACAGACGTTTGTGGGCAGATGATATTCTGAAATATAAATAAACAAACACATGTCATCGAGTGTAATGGGGGTGAGGGGTGGGGGATGGCGAATGGCAGGGGAAGAGTGATTGTGTGTGTGTGTGGGGGGGGTCCTGAAGAGCCTCCAGCTATCTGCAGAAAGCTGATTATGCTAAAGTAGGGGATTCAACTAGACAAGTTTATGTCTGTATTAATCAAGGAAGAATAAAATGAAAATCGCAGGCACAGCTTCCGTCCCATGATCACTTGGTACATAATCAGATAAGGTAAATCTTTGAGGGAGCGAGTTATCTACAGTGTGGCGGCACAAGGTGATGAGAGCAGTAGGGGATGTTCTGGCTGAGTGAATACAGTAGTTATGATATCACAGTTGGTGCTGTTTTATGGGTTTTGAGGTAGCTTGTTCCAGGCAACCCCAGCTTGTGAAAAATTAGTCATGCACCGATACTACAGACAATTCTCCTCTCAAAACGACAAAGCAAAACCAAATTATTATTACAAAAAATCCTAAATGTTATCGCAACTTTTCTTGTACCCTCTGATAACTGAAATGACAGCCGTAATCTGAAAATAATTCCTTTCGGTGCTGGAGAAAAAGAACAGCAATAATGTTGTAAAATCGTCCAGAAGAAAGATTCAAATAGTGGCCATATCTGTATCATTTCACCACTAATTAGTTTCAACAGGCCATAGTGCATGAAAGTAGAGGACAAGGATTATTTTAGCAGATTGCTGCTTACATCAGCCCTACAATTAAGTGCAGTCAGTGTGAACTTGGTCAATTGTTTGCTCCAGTGCTCTATTACAGCACTCAGCATACGCATAGCATTTATTTGTTAAATTGAAAAAAGATGAAATCAATTCAGTGTAATAGATTTGGAAATTTGGAAATGGTTTTGTCCGCTGCAGCAAAAAGAGGCAACAACAAAGATGGAGGATTTGTTGTAGAAAAATGCTAATTGTGAAATTCTTTTCATTATTTGTATAAACCTTCATAAAGTTGGAGGAAACGCAGGGATGGCCGTATCTAATACTAGTGGGGCTTGATTTCAGTGCATATAAGGGCAATTACTGTGTTATATACATCAGTGCTAGCAGAAAGAATAAAAATGTGTATTCACATGTGTGGACTTTATTGGTATTGTCAACCAGGACAGGTGACAGGTGCAACCCCATAAGGCTTCACAAGCTAATCTACATTTCACAGCATCAAAGAGCATCAAAGCCCTGACTAATGTTTGTTGTCCACAGCAAAACATTATACCTGTAGTATTAAAGGGAAAATCCACCGCTGTTAAAGGGTATTTCCAATGAGCGTTGATGGTCATTGTAGACAATTAAAGCACTCTGTTTCAAACATAAATAACTATCAGTGAATTTGATGAAACTGGTCCATATTTTATGGAGAAAATGCTTCCTTGTTCAACCTCTGGTGTCCCTCAGCTGCTATGCCTCAACCTGTGACCGCTGCTAACTCCAGATGCTAGTTAGCTCTGCTAGCTGTGTAGCTAGCTGCTCAGGAGAAAACACTGCAACTTTGAGTACCTGCAGGGACACCAAATTGTGACTTGCTGCACTTAAATACAGCAAACCCTGACACATGACAGATGATGTTTATCAGCATTCATTTTCTTTCTCAAAAAAATCTTCGTTAAAAATTAATAAAAATTATAAAAATTAACATAGGCCTAGCTATATGGGTGGGATAGCTGGTCTAGTGATAGTGATACCAATAAAAGGAAAAATTTCTGCTTGTCTTCCGCAACCATCCAGACTGTCAGGTAATGACAATTCTTTTCCTCTCCCGAGGTTTGACTCCAATGTGTCTCCAATGTCACCAATGGATGAAGCTCATTCCTGCTTTATGTTGAAGTAAGAGAGGAGAGAGGCACATTTCTTTCACTGCTAATGACATAAACATCAATCTGTCTGAACTGCTGCTTAAATGACTGTGTAACCTTTACAGCACTGTTAACGAAAGATGTGTAATTCCTGCATAAAAGAGAAGCCTGAGTCATAAAAAAAGAGAAGTCTGGCTGATGCACTTTCACTTTACTGGACTTGCAGTCTTTTTATGCCAAGTCAAAAAGTTGCGCCCCAAGATTCACTTTGAAAAAAAAAATCATTGATATTTCCTGCTTTTAACACACACACACGCACACACACACACACACACATTAAGACATTCTCTGTATTTAACAGATTTAAAAATTGCTGGGAACAACAACAGATTGAGAGCTATAAAAAGTAGAATAAAGCCTTTATTACCCACTGACATTCCCCACATAATGGAAATATTTTACAATGCCTCCATTTATGGACCTCCATCGACTATAAATTATATTATGCAAGAAACACCATCATGACTGGTGGCATTAACTACCTTATATTAAATAGGTTTCCAGAGGGAAGGATTGACTTGCTATATGTAGCCCGGAACAAAATTCAATCTGCCGCCATGCTTAATGCCACTTTTTTTTTTTTTTATTATCTTGCAAGCATATGTTGGAATGGCTACAGATGAGGAAGCTAGCTGCTGGGCAAAGTGATCATCACTGCTGTTTTTTTCTTTCAAAAGGCTCTCTTAATAACAGGATCCGGCAAATTGTTTGTGACCTTTGTCAAGGTTTTGCTGGAAACACAGAGGCTAGCAAGAGCAACTGTGTTAGCCTCCGGCATGTGTGAATATGCAAAGGTCCTCTAGTTTTTTTTTTTTTTTTGTGGGTTTTTTTTTTTTGGTCCTCTTTTATTCATGCAAGGTTTCAACATGAAAACGTGAAATTGTTTGGAAACCTTTTGCCTTGCAGGGCCTTCATGGAGAGAAGCCACATAAAGCTGAGCTCTGCAAGAATGTTTGATGCTGCTTCCTTAGTCGAGCATATGCCACATTCTGTTTTAGGGAGACTGTGTTTGTGCGGTGGCCTTTTTCACAGAGCTGCAACTCTGGCCATAGGGAGGAAGGGCTGGTCAGGGACAGCAGCTGTCCAGCCCTCTGTGAGCATTATGACATGCATGACCTGGCCAAAAACACAAGGTCAGCAAAAAAATACATCAGCAATGTTTCTCTCCTCATACAACTGTATTTTACCTCATGTTAATGTGTGTGCATGCGTGTGTGTGTGTGTGTGTGTGTGTGTGTGTGTGTGTGTGTGTGTTACATGTCTTTGTCTCAAAAAACCTCCAACTCATTCATGTTGTTACACTAGAAATGACACTCCACGAGAAGCATGTGGGTCTAAAAGGTCAAAGAGAAATGTATAAGCAATTAAACACAC
>JAQLOL010000021.1:8324672-8335397 GCA_029783665.1 Naso thynnoides | reverse complement strand
TCAGTGAAATGAAGAGGACTCTGTCATAACATGGAGATCATTCCACCCAGTTCTGGCACTACCATGCGTGCTTTTAGCCCAACATACATTATAATCCCTGACATATGTAAGATCCATGTCATGCTTTTTTCCCATAAGCTAAAAAAACTTAAAGAGGATGAATTTAAAGTCTCTCCCACCTATAAGCTGCTTTCAGCAGCCTGCTGCAGGAGCTTCTACTGATGGGTGAAAATGGAGCAATTATAAGATTGAGGCCAAGAAGCAGTGGTGGTGTACTATTGTTCATGCTGGGTGGAATCTGTAGCTTTTATTGTGTTACACTCTGGAAAGTAAAAGGACTTCAAGGAAATTGTAAAACCTGCTTAGACTGCAACTTCTTTATAACAAATTATTCAATGTATTTAATGTCTGTAAAAATAAAAATCAAATTGGCTTGTACCACATTAATAGTCACAGTATAACCTGGGCTACAACTCATTTTTAATGATTTGATCTTTATTTAAAAAGTTCATAAATTGTTTGGTCCGTGCAGTGTCTGAGGACAAATGTCCTTCACATTTTCCCACAACTCAAAGTGTAAGTCATTTAACTGCTTATTTTGTCTAGGCGACTATTAAAGAATCAACAGACTGTCAGTTCTTAATGACATGGAACACAAACCCGTAAATATTTGGGACGTTTAATTTTAAAAAATCACTGAAACAATTATAACCATGAATAAGTGAAGTGAAGAATCTTGCATTAAATTGACAGAAATTTCTACATTTCATTTTCATAGAATTTTCTTAATAAGTTCAGTGGTCTCTGCACTAGTATTATGTGGAATTATGAAAGAACATACAGGTGGTCCCTTATTTAAAATTTCAAATCAATTGAGATCGCTGATTGTTCGTAAACACAGTTTACAAAACATTTTTTGAAAGGATTTCCAATGAATCCACTGAAGTTGAAAGAGACATACTGTGATTCTTCTTCTATAACACCATTAATAATGTTGTGTTCATATGGCGGGGGCTTTTCCTCCATATGTGCAGAGAAGCTTCAGTGTCAGTCAGCATAACATGAGGCTGAAGCAACAATGTGAGTGTGTGTGTGTGTGTGTTTCAGTGTTTACATTCACGTGGATGCGTGTGTGCACATATGTGGGCGCATGCATATGTGTGCAAGTGACTTCTCTGACCGCGCTCATGGCTAGTTAACCATGTGTGTTGATCTGGAGCCCTCTGTGTGTTCTCTCTCCTGTCCTCAAAGAATGTCTCTGTCACCCTCACCCCTCCAATTTTCTGCTAACATGCCAAGTTCAAAAAAAGAGAACGTTTCATTTCATGCTCTACATCAGCACCGTGGCTGCTCTGCATGAGCGGGTCGTTTGTCAGAGCACACAACAAGTGAGGAAGATCCTCGAGCAGCCAGCACTGCAACGCATAAAGTGAGATACAAAACAAATGGGCCAAATTCAACAATAGAAAAAACAGAAAAAGAGAGAGAGAGCAGGAACCTAACATATGTGTGCGTCGGAAAGTCATGTCCTATTTAAGTGACTATTATTAGAGTGGGTCACCATCTGTAAGTCTAGATAAAGCAAAGGGGGGGGGGGGGGTGACTCTGTGGAAGATTATACTCCAAAACAAACAAACATATTAGTGTATGCTATTGTTAGCTTGTTAGCAGACAAGCTGAAATCAGACATATGTCCTACAGTGACTTTTCAGGGAAAGCTGCAACACGAAAAGATCTATTCACACATTTATCCTGCATGTTTTATGCATGGAGTTTGAAAGATATATGAATTGATTAATGATATAAATTAATTTCAAGTTGAATCTGAAATAAACCTGATAACAACACTAAGATGTCATGAGGGTAATTTTGTTTGGCTTGACAAAGCTCCCTAGGTCCAAGATTAGGCATTAAAAAAAAAACAAAAAAAAAAACTAAATAGCGTCTCTCGCTCATCCTTCACATGATCTGTGTATGTGTCATTTTTTGGAGTGATGCATTAATTAGTTAAGGTTTCAACATTATTCTCATTGCCTTTTAGATCTCAAAAAAAACAAAAAGAAATTTCCAACTCCAAATATATATATTAAAAAAATCTGCTTGGTCTACCTTCAGATTTATATTTCATTTATTCTGAATTAATCATTTCTGAATATTCTGCCATAGGAACAAATGCGTCAACAAAACTCAAATATGTATATTTATTCCCAAATTACATCTCCCTGGCATGGAGTCAGAGTGCAGCAGCAGTTGAGCAATCCTGCATTGAAAAGTCAGACCTCTGCAGTCGCTCCGGTGTGCAGCTAATCGGAGTCGGTATGTTGTTCTCAGAGCTAATGTCACCTTGCTATGAAGGCACATATTGCGCAGTGTGAGAGCAACTGCTTTTCAGCCCACACAAACAAAACAGATGTTGTGGGTGTCAGGGGTCGGTGTGCAAGCTGCACGGGCCTTAATCAACTATTTAAACAGCTGAGAGCTAATGACGTCATTACAAACACAGATTTACAGGCACTTTCAGCTCCCTCTGGTGCAACTGGACACATTTTCATTTTAATTCATGTCAGTTTTACCTGTGTATCATGCACACAGTGTGTCTATGTTTACATCTGTTGACATTTCATCTGCTGCGTGAGCTCATTAGGTTTGTGTCTATCATTCTGCGCGCCTCACTTGTGATGTGTCAGCACCCATTAAGCAGGTCATCAGGTCAGCTCCTTGTACATTCTTTGTTCTGTGTAAATCTTGTTCTTGGATTTATCCAGTTCAGAAATACTCTCCCCATGTAAAACACACAATGACAGGACAATAAACAGATTTCTACTGATACAGGAATAAAACAGCCAGCTGAAGGCAAGACGTCCAGAGAGAAAGCAGTCATGAGTAAGGTGCCTTGGATAAAAACATCCATCAAATGGAATATTCTGTATTAATGAAGGAAAAATTGTTGCAACATAACATTTAAATATCACAATTATTCTTTCATTTTCTGTGGGTAAAACATTTTGAGTAAAAATCAGCTACAAAACTATTCCATTCTAATAATACATACCTCGACAATAACAGGAGACATCCTCCTGTTTGTTCATTTGTTTTGATTTCTTAATTCACAAGCGGAATGTGTTTTTTTTCTCTTTCTCTTATTTTAAGCAAATCAGAGTTACTCTCCTTTTAGCTCTGTTTTGTTCTCCAGGCTTTTTGTTTTGTTTTGTTTTATTTACACTGCAGAGCTGTCTGCTGCATCTGAAAATTATTCTAATGAGAAATTATGAAAATAAACCCTAACTGTAAAATTTTACGTCAGAAATCTAAAATAAATGAACAAAAAACACACATTATGTTTACATACATAGTTAAGTTGAGCTACAGATATAGCTCGATTAAGCCATTTAATTGGACTACTGTCCCTGTCTCAGTATATATGTGCTGAGGGAGAATTGACTTCTTGTCCTACTCCGTTATGGCAGGCAGTGATTTACTCCATTCAGCTGATTGCTGTTTGACCTTCTTCCGGTTAGCCAAGCAAACTACAAACAAGTCTGCAGGTGGCTAGTGAAATCCTTGTCGAACAGTGAAAACATGGACAACTTTACAGCACTGTACACTTCATATTTACGCTTTACTTTGGGTTCAAATTCGATGCACGCTTCCCCTCGTGCTTACGGGATTTTTGTTTTCCTGCTGGCTTTCCTCTACAAATCTATGCTGTTTGAGTTCTGTGTCTGGGTCATCGATCATGCCCAGATTGCTTAGGTGAGCCCAGGCCCGGGTCTGGTTGAGGTGTACACATGCAGTAGTAATTCGACTTCCAATCGCATTATCTGGGTTTGTTAGCTCAACTTTGAGAAATTTGATTTAGTACAATTCCAGTCAGACTAAAATGTTTACGTGCATTTTAAAAGTCCGGGTTTAGCGCGACTAACACAAAAAAATCAATTTTCTCTCACGTCATGTAAATGTACTATCAGATCCAACGAGATGGCCTCATCCACGATGCTTGTAACCCAAGTGTGTGTACTTCCTTTTCCTTGTTCCGCCTTAACTATTTCTGTAATTGGACCATCTTCTCCTTTAAAGCACTCTCCTCCGATCCAGACTGAGAAGTGCTTACACTGCACTAGTGTACACAAAGCAGGTTGCGTTCAACCACAGCCTCAGACAATTTAAGAGCAGATCACGAAGACAGACAGATCACTGTGTGTTCCATGAGCCTCCCATTGGCTGCTACACCAGTGACGCCAGCGACTTTCCGTCTCACTGTCACACAACAGTGTATTGGTGGCAGAGAGGATGTCAGAGAAGTGAGACAGACAGATAGAGAGGAGGGAAGAGGGAAAAAGAGCCTGGGGGTGTTGCAGTCATTTTGTCAGAGAAACTTAACGGCCACCAGAGCTCCAACCTGCGTCACTTTGAATTCCTGGTCTCGCCACATGATATCTCCCTCCCAAACCGCCCCTTCCACCTCATCCTGGCCGCCTGGAGATAGAAGATAGTTGCCCTGGCCATGAAGCAAGGCCGGCTGTAACAACATGTAGGCCCCGACGAATGATTGATTCCCTCCTAATTCTCTCAAATAGGATCAGGAGGGTGGAGGAAATCTGGGTTGAGGAGACTGAGTGTTGGCGTTGGTGGAGGAGTCAATGGGCGGGGTTTTAAAGGAAGAAAAGGGGTGAGACATGATAAGTAGGCCACCCTGTGTCAGGTAAACTTTGGGCTTGTAGCTAACTGGACGTGTCAGGGACGCTCAGTGTTGAGCTGTCGCCTCAGAACAATGGGGTTAAAGATATGGCCTAAAAATCTTATGTTAGCATCACATAGAGAGAGACGTTAAGGGATAGTGGATGACAGGGGAATGGAGTAACGGCTTTGAGTCATGCAGAGAGGTCCTATGGTTCTTTTTTTTGCCTAAATAAGTTAAAATGGACATGTGATTGGTTTTGTAACCTACTTTTCAAACCCTTAAACACCTCAAGATCCACTATAGAGTCAGCCTGACAGTCATGAATCCTCATTTTGTTTTCACATCCTCTTTTATTTTGACACAATCTTCATGTTGGCCTTTCCCAGATGAAAGTGGTTGTTACTCTAAGCAATTAGAAAGCGACAACTTGTTCTTGCCAATAAAAAACTATAGCAGCAGTCTGTCTTGTTGGTCAAAGAGCTACGTTAAGTTGTTATTTTTGCATGTTTACCTGCTCAACCCATATAGCTACATTGAAATCAGCCACATTTGCAACAGATTTCTACTGATGATGTCTTCTCGATTGATCCTGCCAACAAATCTCAAAGCTGAGCACAATCACTGAAAAAAAAATCAGAGTTGTGGGCAACAATTCAGAGGTCTGGCACTAGGCTAATGGAGAACTAATGGACTTTTGCTAAAATGGGCTGATGTGGCCAAATAATAACATTAATACTGAACAAAATAAACACATAGACTATCTAAATGACGAATTCTTTATGTATGCTAACAACTAACTATTCTGATCAAGGCTGGAAAACAGCTTTTTTTCCTCTGGTAACAAGCCTGCATTGCTAATTTAGCATAACACTCAAACCCTGCAACCAAGCACATGTGAAATGTGTTTTAGTGTCATTAGCAGTGACATATTAATTTGGGAAACACTTTTGTTTGAAATTATTTGCATTGCATTGCATTTTGCTTCCATGGATTCACACACACACCTGCCAGATGCTTACTGAACACATAAGGTTGCTGAAGCATAACTACCTGTCGGCCTGAATAAGGTGGACTTGAAGTGATATTTCACCGAAAATTCTATTTAATCAACTACTCACCCTTAGATGTCTTAAATTGAAGATTTTTTTTTCTTCCGGTTTTCTTCCACAGTTAGAAAATGTGCGCTCCCTTTTGCTGGCAGCCTAAGGATATATATGTACTTTTGAAGCATCAAATATATTTAAAAACGTCCGTCCAAAACTCTCAACAGCTTCGTGTGGTATAATCCAAATCCTCTTTATCCTGTGTTATGCTAAAAACTTCCAAAACAATTATTTTGTCTAGAACACAATCAAACAGCTTACAGCCAGAAAAACAAAAGTCTTCAATTTGGATTTATATAAAAACAAGAAAGGCAGCAAAGTCTTGCATTTTAGAAGTAAATAGGAATCAACTGCATTCATTAGAGCTGAGAGATAAGATAAGATAGATAAGATAAGGCTTTCTTAGTTCATGGTGGAGAAATTTGTAAATATACAAAGTGCCAACCTACATATCAAGAAGCCATTGGGAGAATTTTTGGTTCAGTGTCTTGCCACTTGGAAACACAGACTGGCGGAGCTGGGAACCACCGACCTTCCAATAAGTGTATGACCCCAGATTGGAACCAAAAACTGACTGAGATTATATTATTACTGAGTAACCAAATAAACAATTTATTCTCTGAACATAAGTTAGTCAACAAATAGACTGGTCAACAACTATGCCAAACCTTTGACTACGGGGGTATTTTCAAGTTCCTCTTCCCTCCAGTCTGCAGTCTGTAGCTGCTCTAATAAGTCATGTAAACGTATGGGACAAACAACAGTGATTCAGAGCTCCTCTACAGACTGGGCATCTGCCTTCGTTAATCAACGGCCCCTTCCCCCTCCCTGAGTCCGAATCGGAATAATGAGTCAATTAATGTGCTAAAACGTCAAAGAGAGATAGCAGAGAGGGAGAGAGAGAGAGAGAACGGGGAGGGGAACTGGAAAAGACAGTGACAAGAGAGACAGGATCGTCATGTGAAAAAGGAAGGAATTGAAAGGGAAACAGTATGCAGAAGAAATGGGGTGTTGTGCCATTTCATCGATAATTGACTGTTTGTGTGTGTGTGTGTGTGTGTGTGTGTGTGTGTGTGTGTGTGTGTGTGTGTGTGTGAGCCAGCAGTTGTTTGCAGTGCAGTGCTTTGGTTTTTTATCACATCCATAGAGCCACGCCGCGGCGTCCATGCATGACTGATGGTGTCGGCTGACACCCGCCTCCCCTGGCCTGTCTGTCTTAAGTGAGGAACCCCTGGGTTTAATTGCAAAGGGCACATTGGAAATGAATCATGGCAGAACTAAGAGAGAGAGAGGCAGAGAGAAAAAGAGTGTGCTTTGGACACTGACAACGAAGGGAGCCGGAATGAGACTCATTGTGGTTTCATTTTAAGTTAACCAGCTCTGCAGTGTTATTTTTGGCATATTCAGCATCTTGTGATAACTCAAAAAACTGAAATGTTTCATGTTTAATTGTATGAATTTTGAAAGGGTTTTTTATTTAGTGATGTGCTTATTTGTCCGTATTTCATTTACACTCCACTTAATAGAATTTATCTCTATTTTAACTGCTGAGTGCTCGTTGTCGTACTCACTTGCTGTAAGTTCAATAATTTGGGAAATACAGCTTTACTACTTTACTGGTTCTTACTAGTTCTTTTAAACCAATGTTACGAAGGCAGCTTGGGGATCAGTTTCAATCTGCCTCTGATCTGCCTCTGGAGGTAATATCTGCTGCATCAGGAGCAAGTTGGCATTTGTGTAAATGGGTAAGCCGACTGGCCGGGTCAGGGGCAGTTAATTTAACAGAGGAGAAATAAAGTTGAAGGAAATCAACAGAAATAAAGCAGAATGGACATTTATGGCTGTTTTACGTCATTGTTGGAGTTTTTCTTTAGTTTTTGCATCTTTTTTAACATGTTGTGGTGGGGGTATGACTGTGTACAGGGGACATGATAGCATAAACGTTTAGGAAAAATCCATAACTGAAAAACTGTTGTTTTTTTTTTCCATATGAACTTTTCTCTCAAACTTAAGTATCAAGTTAACCTCAAATGTGTTAAAGAAATAAAGCTACAAGCCAACAAACAGTTTCACATTTATTTTTTGCAGGCAGACACACATGACACAGCGGAGCAGCTTAAAGACGGCACTGCTTGGTTCTGTGTGAGTTAATAATGGTGAATAATTGGTGAGCCGTCGATGCAGCACTGAGGCAGAGTGTCTGTAAAATGGCTCATCAGTGCACCTGATTTTTCTCCTGTTTTACAGTAGCTCAGTCCAGATATACTTTTATCAAGATTTTTGTCTTGAAAATACAACCAGAGTTTAAGACTTGAGCAATATTTCATTATTTAAGTCTTTTTGGCTCAAGGGAATTCCTCAAAAGGCCGTACACTTCCATGAATCATCCTTTCAGCAGTGACACATTTTGAGAAAATTCTTCTGATTTAGCTCATCATTTGATGTTACCATTGTGGCAAGTGGAAATTAGGTACTAATTGGTCATTTCTGAGAGCGTTCAACAAGGTGACCAATCAATATGTAAATATAACTGATAGGTCATCTGTCACAGCGGGCAGCAGAGAAATTATCGGGTCCTGTCCACATTAACACTTTACCATCTCTCTCTGCAGCCCCACAGTATTTTTTACCAACATTAGCCAGTCTTTCAGTGAAAAGAAGTGTGAGTGACATAAATGGAAAACAAATATAACAAAGTATGACTGTGACTGTAAATTTTATTGACTGTCAGGGCATTTTACTGCATTTTTGTGGCAACCCACATGAGGTGTATTTAACAAGATAATGGGAGAAATTCCAACTATGTCTCTGGTGACCAAAATTGGTGTTTCTTGGTTTGTTTGTTTGTTTGTTTGTTTGTTTGTTTTCAAGAGACATTTGGATATTTTCCAATCGATTTTGGGCAACAAAAACTTACAACTTTAAAATATTTGTGGTTTGCAAGAACGTAGATTGTTAATATTAATTCCTGGTGAGTGGATTTCACAAATGTTAATTGTAAGAGTGTAGTATAAGAAAGCAGAACTAAAGCGAAAGTCACATCAGTATTTAATATAAACATTAATATTAATTAGAACAGATAAGGGATGAACCAGCTGCAGTAAGTAGCCTGTTAAAAATGCAAAGCAATTGTTCACGTCACAGTTAAACCCATCGATTATCACTGACATTATTTTGAAAAATTGTCTGATTCTTAATTGACCCTTCCATAAGTGCCGCCCTCAAATGGAAACGGGCCAATCGTAGCGTAGCATTTTCCAGCTCTTACTGAGGTCTGACAACTACACGGCTGTGCTCTACCGAAACTTGTGCAATCTTTTCAGATTTTCATCATTTTCAAGCTGGCCCTGTGGATTTTGAGCTCATTGTGGTTTAACATTGATGCTCGTTATTCAGCAAGTTTTGAGGGAGATTTACATTTTTCACCTTTACAAAATTAAACACTGAAAAGTGTAACGTTATGCTCTCTGCAGAACTATTCACCCGTCCTCATTCCTTGTTGAACCCCTCACAGTTTAACAAGCACAGCTACCATTACATGTGCGTCGGTAACCCTTAAAAAAACATTGAGGCCATGTTATGTTGTTATTGGCAGATATTAGCCAGTTAATTTCAGTTACTTTTGATGTTGGGAGTGCTAGAAAGCCTGGCCAGCTAAGCTAAAGTCTATGGCTGCAGTCTGGGAATAGCAGCTCTCGACAGTCTGCAGCATTAACCTGAACTCAAACCCAACCAAAACGTTCGTCTTTATTTTTAACGTTAATGTACAAAGAAAAGCGTCCTCCACTTGTCGTAATTATTATTTATTATTATTATTATTATTATTATTGTTATCAATGGAGCAGCAATCATAATTTCATTGTACCTAGCTGTATAATGAAAATAAAAGCTTTCAATTCAATTTCAATTCAATTCTAAACAGGCCCTGAATTGTTAAGAGAGTCCTTGCTTGTTTCATGAATGAAGTGAAACAAAAGTTGAAGTAGCTGCACTGCGATCTGTAGGCTTTAGCATGTAGCCTATCTTTATATTCATAACTTTAACCTGTTTTCACTGATGAGTCACTTTGACTGCCTGTATTTATCATTTAAAGGCTTATTGCAGACCTTCTGTCTGCTTCTGTCTGAAATCGCTCTTTTGTTTTTCAAAAAATGACACAATATTTCACCAGGGAGTGCAATTAGTCACAGTGTTAGCTCCATGCTAGCTCCAAAAGCTTGACTGACATAGCAACAGTAACTGAGGGGGGCGTGACTTCAGGAAGGGTCAGTTGCATGTTGTTAGATATACGGTGTTTACATATTCAAGCTGTTGAGTAAAATTACATTATTAATAACTGGAATCACCTCAGCTCTTTAGTATGGAATAACAAATATGTTGGGTTGAAGCTTGATACCGCGTGCCGACACCAGCATACACATGCAGCATTAAGAGACACTGGTATTACAAATTGGCTGTAAGCGTAATTACCCCTGTTGCTAATTGTCCCCCTGTGAAAGTGGCTCTGCCCATGCCATTACAATCCACAGCCAGTTCAACCTCGCTGATCAATTATTTCCACTCTTGAATGATTAATAACAGCTTAATTGTACACATTGAGGGCTAAGAGTCAGGGCCTCATTTTCATCAGCAGTGGCAGCTCGAGCTTTGCAGGACGATTCTTTATTCATGTCCTTGTTGTGCAGGATGTTTTTACTTTTGGAGACGCTGTTTTTCATTACGGCTAAACACACAGACAGAAATCGCAGTGTTCACAGGGTTATAATCGGCAGCCATGGTGACCTCACTGATCAATTATTCAAAGCCATTTGCCTTTGAATCAGTCACTGACACTGCACGGACGACAGGAGCTTGTACAGCTACTAGGAGAGCACCGGGGGGTCCAGGCCCCAGCGGAGCTCCAGGTTCAGAATTCTGCATACTTACTTTCAGCT
This sequence comes from Naso thynnoides, assembly GCA_029783665.1. NCBI lineage: Eukaryota > Metazoa > Chordata > Actinopteri > Acanthuriformes > Acanthuridae > Naso > Naso thynnoides. The sequence goes on along the minus strand of JAQLOL010000021.1, from coordinate 8,324,679 downwards.
TGTCACT
>JAQLOL010000021.1:8311274-8324572 GCA_029783665.1 Naso thynnoides | reverse complement strand
CTGGGACTCACTGACGACCTTTAATGCTCTCAACAGCACAACCCTCCCACCCCTCACGAGGCTTCAGTAAATTAGCACGAGTCTCCAAGGGGCTTCCTTACAAGGCAAGGGCTTTAAGATACAGCATGTATTATGAACGCATGAGTGTAAAATGGAAGCAGAGTCGCTGTAGCATTCAGAGTGATTCAGGAAGAACAGGCAGGCGGGTGGTGATAGCTACACTGCAGGCTGGAGGATAATGACAGGTCAAGAGCGGGAGGCACCTGAATGCAACATCAGTGAGAATCAGTGTTTACAACATCGTGCACTGAAAACCACATACAGACAGGTGAGAAATTAAAGGGAAAGGCAGAACAAATGGGTGGAGAAACATAACAAATGCAGATGCCTCCACACATGACAGCTTACTGAGAGCTTTGATGAGTGTGACAATGATGTGAATCATGCTGTGGCCTTCACAATCATTAGATTTCAATCTAATTCAACACCTGTATATCAGTACCAAAGTAGCCTTCATTCTGGATATGCATTTTTGGAAAATATTAATATAATTTTCTTGCTCTCATCAGTTGCTCTTTACATTCAAGCATTCTGTTTTTTTTTATAAAAATTCGTCCAATGTAGAGCCAGACAGTTATCATTAAAGGGAAACTAGCTATAGAGACCAAAACAGTTTTTTATATCAAGCCGTAAACTTTTGTTCCTGCCGTAAAGTCAGGCATTTTCCCATTTTCCTACTCTACAGGTAAACAATCCGATTATGTCACACTAATGTCATGCCCTTTCCGCATGGCGGTTTCAGAAAGAACCATGTCATAACATAAACAAACGTGTTGTGCAGCAGGATGCTAGAATTGCACAAGTTTCGCATGATACCGTCAAATCACATTCTTTTTCACATTGATCACTGACATTTTTAGTTTAAAACTCTCAAAAAAAATTTAGAATGTTTTGTTACATGGATACACAGTTCAAAACAAAAATCTCATCCACAATGTTTACTAGCATAATTGGTCTATAGGAATTGATTGGCTTTGGAGCCAGCCTTAGGTGGTCATTTGAGGAACTGCAGTTTTTTTTTTTTTTTACAAATTCATGCTTTTTTTGCTTTTTTTGTGTGTGTGGCCCTGGTAGTTTTGTTTATTTCACTTTAATCTTGCAAGAAAATCTTAACAGCAAAGAGTCTAATTTTGCCTCATCCCTTTCTACCAGCTCACTATTTAAACTTACTATCTTACAAAACACATCACTGTCCACCCCCTTTCGCCTTTGTTTGTCCTTAAATAATGCTTCCTGTTTCATTTTCTTGATTGCATTTGAAAGCACACAAACTCCTAAACAGGAAGACAGAACGGCCTTGAAAGCACTTTTCTTGTCCAGATGTTGGTGACATCTCCCAGGCCAATAAAGCCCCACACAGACAGGCTAAGTCACCCAGTGACTGCAGTCAGAAGGGAAATTACATGAGGAATAAGAGCCAGTTTGTGTGCTTTTCCATGCAGGCTTAAGGGAACAGTGGGGAGGGCATTTTAATAGACAGTGTGGGAGGTGGTGCGATGGCACTGGATCCATGGCAGCTGTTTCCTTCAATGTTTCATGCTCATAGCCACAGCTGCTCTCCAAATGAGAGTTAATATTGCAGGGGGGCCGTCCACCCTGGGTCGAGCCTTGTCGCATGGTCTGAATGTCAAACTCCGCCCAGCAGGGTGACACCAGCTCAAAGGACACACTGTGTGATTTCTCCCTTCTCTCCTCTTTGCCCTCTCTTCCCTGTTGATGTGTCTTTCTGCCTCATTGGATATTTTTCCCCCGTCTGGACAGGGGTGAAATCTGTATTTTTCATGGGCACGCCAACGTGGTTTCAGCTTTAAATGAAAAATAAATGAGGAAATAAGGGACGGTTGTCTAGTTGCAGCCAGGAGAACTCTGTGTTGACACTGGGATGGGACTGGTATGTGTTCTTGCATGCTGTCACTGATTCAAGTGTCTCAAAGAAAAGCTGAAATTCTGCCCCTACTCAAGTTTTATTGTTCTTACTCAAAGATTTACGGTTTCTCAGTTACATACATTTGAGCTTGTGGACAAGCTGTTAAATTAGCATTCAGAACATAACAAGAAATTAAATAATAAAGCAGTAAATCTGCTGACAGGATGCTGTCAACATCTGTTTAATCAGTGGAGGACCAACTGTGGTCAATTTTACAATGTTATACAACAGCCTTTTAAATGTACTTTTGAAAAATGATGACCAAATTATACATCCAGAAACAGACAAAAGTTACATTATGTCCCCAGTTACTGTCTCAAAGTAGCTAAATAAAAAACATATTTCTCAATATTAATTTAAAGCACACATTTTGAGCATTAAACATAAGCACACTTCATTGGAGTCAGCTGTCCTTGTTTGTTGCTTCTCAACATAAAAAAAGGCTTTAATGAAACTATCTCACTTATCAACTTGTTGGCTTTTAGTTATTCCTTTACAGCTTTTGATTCAATTAAATTTTAGTCATATCACATTGTGTCTTTAATCTGGTCTGTGTTGGCTTCTAAACACGGATCAGAGGTAGACTTGAGTTTTGAAATAGAAGTCTGACAGCTCCAGGTTGTCGATGGCCTTTTTGAGTAATCGGGAGCAAAGGAAAAAAAAGGCTTGTGGAACAAATAATCACTGCTGTAATTTTCCACATGAAAGGCCAATTTCCAACCAGGCACAAGAGAAGTGCACTTTCTGGGTTTCCTGCTTTAAAGTGTAACACAAATAAGAACAGAAGCATGTTACTTTTATAGTTATTGACTGCAGGAATGCCACTCAGAAAGCACCTCCTATGATTCACAATCAATCATGGATAAGTAAAGGTAAGGTAGCTCATGTGGTCCGGTTTGCACTTGAGAAATAAAAGGAAAACAAAGGATGAAATTAAGACAAGGCTTTAAACTGAGGGTAATATTTTTAGTGAACCTCTGTCAAACAAAATAAAATTTCAGCCTGTGTTGACCAGGCTATTCCTACTGAACTGACCTTGTGCTGCATTTTTGATGTAACTTGGCTTTACAGTCTGGTTACGCGCAGGTATAACTGCATCCATGTAAACACAGCTAGTGCCATACTCTTCACATAACTGGCACAGCAGACCTGTGTTTCCTCCGTGCTGATAATATCTATAGTGATAGATGTAGGGTGCCCCTCAACCCTCTGTTGTGTCTCACTGCAACGCTGTACACTAGATCCCTTTGGACTGCTGCACACACACACACACACACACACACAGACACAGTGGTGGTAGCGATGAGCATGATTTGAAGTGTCCTGTCTGCGGCGGTGCAGCTGCATAAAGGAAACAGCTGCTGAAATATCACAGGCGGCCTCCCTGTGTCTCCTAGTATCTATCACACGCACACAGTGGCCAGCTCAGCCCGGAGAGAGGATGCAGCAAAGACATCTGCAAGATGGCCTCGGACACACAACCCCACTGATGTGTGCACTGCTGTGATGTCGTCTTTGCTGGGTGGATGACAAGTGTGCCGCTGTGATGAGCTCCTCTCCGGGATTTATCCCACTCCTGCTGTTTTTTTTATGTGTGTGTGTTGTATGGTGAGAGACTGACACGCAAACAGAAAATGATGTTCAGACTGTTTGTTGAAGCACGGAGGGGCTTTGCAGATGCTGTATCTCTGTCCAGTCCAGGCCTTTTTACTGTCTGGTTTCCTGTCCTTTTCTTTCTATTTTGGTTAATTTGAGGAGCCTAGTACTTCCTCTGATTAAATTTAGACCTCCTGAAGATGTCACTGTAGTTCATGTTTGTTTACATTTTGAGTGTTAATGCAGTCCATGAAATCCCTGGAGCTTTTCTTGACCGCACAGTGTGCAGCAGAATCGCAGATGTTCAAAGCGAAGTTCAGATATTACAATAAAATTAACACTTCTTTAAACTCTTCCCCAATACTTCTGAGATGTGCCAGAATTTTATGGTCATGTCCAAACTTAAAGCTCTAAATTTAAAGTAAAATTTCACTGCAAAACTGTGTTTTGTGTAATTATTACTCACGCTTACATGTCTTCAGCTAAAGAGTATATTTTTCCTTCCAGTATTATTGAACAATAAATGGATTTTTCAAAAATGTGAGCTACTAACTTTAGCTGCTTTTGCTGGCAGTCAATGGAGATACAGTTTCAAAACATCAAAACCATCCAAAAATCTCAAAAGCTTCGTGTAGTATAATCCAAGTCTTCTTTATTGTGTCTTGGGCTCAATACTTCAAAAACACTGTTACTTTGGCTAAAAAAACGACTAAATCCAACACATCCGACATAAGGCTCCCTGTCACGTGCCTGGCCGAGCTTGTGCATTAAAAGTTCTCAAGCTTGAATGATGAATCCCGCCTCCCTTCTTTGGAAGCTTTGAGCCTACGACATGATAAAGAAGACTTGGATTATACCACACAAAGCTTTCGAGATTTTTAGATAGTTTTGATGTTTTGAAACTAGACAGCTGAAGTAAGTGGCTCGCATTTTTGGGAAAAAAAATTGTTTGCTGCGGAGGAATGCTGGAAGAAAAAAATATAAATTTTTCAGTTAAAGACATCTAAGGGTGAGTAATTGATACACAAAAAATAGCTTTGTGGTTAAATATTTTTAAACTGAATTCAGGTGTCTGTAAATAGAAGTGGCCTTGATAGTCCCTCTTTATGAGTTCTACTGCACATTTTAATCTTAAAATATCCCATTTAGGTAACACTTTATAATAACTACACACTTTTAGGCATTAGTTAAGCATTAGTTAAGCATGAACAAATACTGAATTCATCATTATTTTAGCCTAACCCTTTTCATGTCGGAACAATGCTAGATGATAGTTCAGCATTTATTTATGGGCTAATTTAGGTATATGTTAAGTATGTTTTTATTAGTATATAAAGACCTAAAAATAAGATTTATTGTTTCCATTACCTTTTGAATGAGCCTTTATACTGAGGGAGCAGGTCCACTGTTATGGTGTCCACGATGTTGCACTGCCATAATTCTACAGTAGCAGCCCCAAAACAGACTAACCAAACATTGGCCCATAAGATGGCCTTTTGGATTTTTCACGGCTGCAACTTTACCTCTAAATGCCACTAAATCCTACACGCTGGACCTTCAAGGATAACATATTAAGGTTATGCTGCAGTTACATGTAATCAGGCAGACATTAGATGGCAAACTGAATGTCTTATAAGTGGATGAGAGCAGGACGGTAACATTTGATGAGGCCAGCAGAGAATGCCGGCAATGGCAGACGGCATTGCCGTCCAAAGTTAAAATATTTTAACTTTTTGGCATCCTCTGCAACAGGGTTTATAACCGGCTGTTACGTTAATCGTCATACGTCTTGAGTAAGGAGAAAACATGACCCACATTGACATTGAGGAGGTAATTAATTTGGTGCAGTAATACCTGTGTTCACCACAGCCGGCAAACCTACTACGATGTCAAACGAAAAGCTGACACATGGAAGGCAATCAGCACAAAGCTGATTATCCTTCAATTGAACTTTTATGTTAAGTATGCAATAGAAAAATAAGGAAAAGCTGCATTTTACAGGTACATGTATAAAGTTACATAAAATAGTAGTCACAAAATAATTTAATTAAATATATTTTATTCCATTCTTTGTAAACAATACGACGTCAGTGCAGCAACACATAGTCATGGTTGTTTCGTTTTGCCGTCCCTCCACTCCTCCGTTGGACTGCTCATTTTTTCCTGTGCCGTTTACAAGGTGTCTCCTGTTGTCTACCATCTGCCTGACTCCATGTGAACGCAGCGTTATTCTTACCTTTGCATTAAATCACCTGAGGTGTTGGTAAAGTGAGATGTTTACTCCAAGAACAATCCATGCCTATCAAATGAAAGAAGCCTCAGCGCTGCATCCCTACGTTTCTTATAATTTCACATATGGACAGTAAGTAGCATTAAAGGACTATAAGATGTGTGAATTTATATTAAGCACGTTAGTTCACCAAGTTATACAAAATATGAGTTGGTGGGAAAGTTATTGTTAACAAAACCATATTTGATTACAATGAAAACTCCTTTGGGTGCCTTTAATGATACCCCGCTTATCTGGTTGATAGATTTATGACCCAAGAGGAGAAAGAATAAGATTTAACAATATATCACCAAACATCTGGTTGCTGTCAGTTAATGATACATGCTCCATTACACCATATCATAGACTAGATATAAAAAAGATTCTTTTTCTTCAGGAAATACTTGAGGTTTTCTTTTCACCTCATCAGCTGTTTAATTCTCAGTGGGAGTTTTAGGTTCCTGGCGTCTTTCAGCTTTCACAATACCATCTCATCACACTTTGAAGGGAAACAGAGACCTCTGCCAAGTTGTTTCTCATAGACGACTCATACACCCCCACACCTGTTGCATTACAGCTCCTTGGGGGATGTGCCATACTGCTGACAATTACGAGACATAAAAAAAAGAATGAAAAGAATAGTCAGCAGCATATGGATCCTATTTGAGCAGCTCAGGCAGAGTTGAGCCTACCCAGATGTTTTGGCAATCTAATGTGCTTAAAGGTGGAGTGTGTTATTTGACAGATGGTCCATGGTCCATAGGAGTCAACTACTTCAATGGACTCTGAAACATTGACCCGAAGTTGCCTTTCATGCAAGTCTCTCTTTGAGAAGGTTCCTCCGTTTCTCATCTGAGAAAACTGGTGCAAAGCAGCCTTTCACACTGCTATTCACACATTAACATCTAAAACTCCTGCATAATGTTTACTGATAGAAAGTTCTTGCAAAGTTGTTTTTTTTTAACTTTAGGATTAAAAAAGTGGATCCATCCTCCCACTCGCCTCCTCAACCTGTCTGTAGCAGTGAGCCATGAACTGTGAACTGCCAACCTCCACTGTCCGATGTTTGTAATTAGTCTCCCTGTTCATGTTGACAGCTGACTGGAGGCAAATTTACTTCATGGACGTACGGAGAGGAGAGGAGAAAGAAGGAGGACTGAGGAGAAACGGAAAGAAGTAGTCTCTAGTGAGTGCAGAGTTCATCCAAAGGTTGAAAGGTTCCTGCCATTGCTTGAGAGAATGTGGTTAAAGAACAAGGATTTATTTATTTATTTATTTTGCATAGCTACTGTATCTGTGTATCTGTGTCTGTCTAGCTAGCTTACTGGCAATGTATAGAGCATACACCTTAATCACAACTGCCATATTATTATATAATGTTAGATCCCACCCCCCACAGCCCACGAACCTCAGGTGAGCGTCTCTCATCTAGAATTATCTCAAGGGCTGGACATGTACACGTAACATAACATTTAGTTTGTTTGGTGTTTGGCTGCTCAGGCTAATAAAAAGGCAAAAAGGTCTACCTCAGCCCCATGCTTAGTGCTCTCAGCGCTCTCAGCCAGCTCCGGCTGAAGGCGTCTTCTCTCCGTTCGTGCTCCCTCATCAGTCTCATTTGTCACGATTCACCTGCAGACAATGACTTGAAACATAATTTAACAATGAAAGGGGATGTTCCTCAACAGTCCTTTTCTCTCTGGGAAACTCCTATGACATTTCTTCACATTTAATTCATTTAGCGTGTATGTTCTTCTTACTCTGGCGTTTCTCCCACCCATCACTCAGCAGTTAACTCTTCTCAGTGTCTCTTCTCTAATATCCATATGTTTCGTTCTCTGAATCCCTGCTCTGCCGAGCTGACATGTGTCTCACTAGCATGCGGTCGGCTCAACTTGATTCCCGCTCTCTGACTGTTGGTGTGCCCCACTGCACAGACTGTTTTGTTGCTTAGGCTTTGGCTCTTGCTGATTTCTGTTCTGTTGTCTAACTGTTCTCTCAGGTGCTTCTCAGCACTTTCTTATCATGCTGACACTCTACGTAGGCCTCATCTCCTAGCCTGACAGCCAAACAATCGGGCTGTGCCCTAATAACATTTGGTCCATGTAGAGTAGCCCCTAAGTATAATATAGGCTATGTCTTGTTCTTCAAGAATCATTTTCTCATGTCTGGTTATGCTACTTCTCCCATATGGCTTTCCTCTTCAAAGAACAAGATCTCCATTGGAGCCGGTTTTCCCATCTGGCAAAGTCATAGAGCATCTCAGAGCAGAGCTCACAGGGTGACGCTGAGCTATATCAACAGTGACAAAAATATATTGAATAATTATCTTTGGAATTAATACATTAGCCCAAACTTAAGTAAATGTCAGCAGATCAGTATATGTGGGAATGAGAGGGAGAGTGGAGGAGAAATGTGAAGGACGCTGCGCTTCATTAATCAGATCTTCCAAAGCAATGTAGGCAGATGAAATGATTCTTACAGAGAGCTGTCATTACAATCACACTGGTCATTTTGGATATCTAATTCACGGCTCACCATCACAGTCCTCTAACTATGAGGGGCAGATATTAACTCACTCAGTGCTGCTTTCTACCCAATGGATAAGCAGGCATATGCAAAACAGGGAGTTCCAACCAAGCAATTTTACATTCACAGTGATCTTTGTTAGCATGGCTAGCCCCAGCTACATAACACCAATATTCACATTTACATGAGTATACCTATTTTTTCTCCTTAGACTCTTGTATGTCAATAGTAACTTGCTTTGAATAAAAGCCATTTACCACTTACAATAAGCAGAATCATCTATTTAGATGGAGTTTTTTGTTACTGTACTAGTGGAAAATCTTAAATGACTGACCATCTTAACTTCTAGTTGATTTTTGAAACTGCAGTAATTTAGATACACCAGCACTACCCTTCAAAAAAGAGGAAAAGAATTAATTAAATTTACATAGATAGATATTATTGTATTGTGGGTGCTGTAGGCTGTATTACTCAAGTCTGGATGTATTGAGGCATTCAAAAGAAATTTGTTCTGTCTTGGACTTGGCTCAGTCTGTCAACCATAGAGTGGGTGCCTTTGCTTGGTGCCAGTGGCCTCACTCTCACCTATGCAGTCTTTGATTTAGACCTAGTCAAGTTGTTTTTTTCCCCTTTCTATTGTTTTTCTGACTGTCTGTCTTTTAGCAGACTGGAGAAGCTACTCTGCTGTCAGCTCAAAGTTACCAATAGAGGAGCAATTTTTCTCAGATGTAATCAAAGGTTTAGTCAATATATCTAACACTGAGGCAGATTTATGTCGATTCCCTTGACTGTCACATTTTAAAATGAACTCAACTCAAAGGTTAGAAAACTTGCAGTAAACTTCAATTAAACTTCAATGGCTTTGAAGAGAGTGCTCTTGTCTGCATCTGTCCAATCATCCATAGTTAACCTCACCGTGAAACGTGATTGATATTTCCTGTGACACGAACATCAGTTTGTCGTGAGTCGCACACACTTTCAAGCAGACACAGCTCACTAAAAAAGTGTGTGTACATTATTCACTGGTATGAATAAATCACTCCCAGCTCTTGATTGTGCAGCATATGTGAGGCCTAAGTTGTGCTCATCTGGCATTCCAAACATCTGTTCAGCCACAGCCTCTGTGGAGTGCTGCTCAGTAGTGACCCAGCCTTAGCCGCTGGGACATGAGGATGAAATATACATGATGAGCAAAGAAAAGAAAACATAGAAGTTCAGGACAGTGGGTTATTGATGATCCTCCATCCTGGCTCTTAGGCTGCCATCGCTCTTATCTGGTTTCCCACAGCTTCTCCAAATTACATGATTGTTCCAGGGTCAGAGGGTCTTACATTCATTACTGATGTCATTTTTACTGGTTGCACACAATGTTATGACACACATTTGAATTGTTGCATTCATTGTTCATGCATCTTGCTTTGAATAAATGCTGAATATAAGTGTAATGTAAAGATGATCTTGATTAGGGTCATCTAGGAAAATAATTTGATTAGAAAAATTAAAGTTTTACACAATGACTTTTTTATAGGGGCCATTATTCTCAATTAATTTTATTTTCTAGTGGTTTCAGTAGATAAAACATAAAAATACACCTCAAAGAAAGACAAGTAAGGACTTCTAAGAAGTAAAGGAGCTTTCATTTCTTATCATCTCATTTCATAGTTGAATAGCAACTCTACATTGGATGACATCAACATACAAAATATCCGGCATTCACCACTGTAGATCTGTATATGACAAAACACAAAAGAAAACAGGCAATTATTCACTTCAATAAAGTAAATAAATTAGTGTTTATGCAGAAGCATGTAATCTATTTATAAAACAATTAAAGACACATAATGGAGATGGGTTTGCCTTCTAGCAAATGACACCATTATTGATCCAACAAGAAACTGCCTTAACACTGACATATTTTTAATGTGGCAGTCTGAGGGCTGTCTCTCCACCGACACATTCTCTCTCTATTGAAACCTTTACACCGCAGGCCCCAGTTCATCCACACTGTCTGCCTTGATAATATTTATGCCCTCGCTGGGCCAGGTACTGGCATGCAGGCAACATATAGACTAGTGCCTCATTTCCACTGAGCAGTATGGTTCGGTTTGGTATGGTATGCTTCAAAACGGTACCTCTAGATATGGCTTGCGTTTCCACTGCCGACTATATTCTAACTTGGTGGGTGGGATACATACTGAACGCATGCATGTTGTGCTACAGGAATGCACTGTAAAAATATTCCACTTGCATAAACCAGTAGAAATTCATGTGCATGTGTTATGTGCAAGTGTTTGATGATCCAATCATTACTACAACCGATATTTAAGGTGGGCCGATTAATTAATGGCATGACTTGAGCGCTGAACAACATGTAAAAAAAATGTTCCACCTTTAAAGATGCATCTGAGCGGCTCACTGAATGAAATGATCTTTTTTCCAGCTGTAACCTTAAACTTATAGCAAAGAATAAATGTGAAAAGGAAAGAGTCAGCCTTTTGTTTTTGTTTCATGTCTTAAAATGCTACGAAACATTGGGCTGGCGTTTATTCTTCGTACAGATTATCTGCTGCAGCGAGCAGACCGGCAGGTCTCACCGTGAGCTGCAGCTCCTTGCAAGCACAAAAAAGTTTGTGACAGATACATAAACAGGCTTTATTTGAATAAACTCACTACATATATGATTACATGGTAACATTCTTGTCTAAAAATATGTAAAACTTACTGAGGTAATATATTAACAGTTCTACAACAAAAATTAAAAACAGCTTTTTGCCTGCTTGCAGTCAACAAACTGCAGTGTGTGTAGCTCCACCCTCTTAGGATGCTTTGGGACCACTTGGTACCCCAACGAAAAGCTGATCAAAATAGGTACAGCACGAAAGGGGTTATTCGGCACCCTTCGGTACTCTTTTCACAGTGAAAACGCCAAACAATTCTTCCCGTACCATACCAAACCAGACTGTACCTTTTGGGGTAAAGGGGCGTATATGACACTTTACAGCAAACTACAATGTTTTTTAATGATAATTATAACTTTATTACATTTGCTGTCTTGTATGTGATTAGAAAAGACACCACGCCTACCCACCTTTGGTAACTGAGAATAAGGGCGTACTCACATCACAATCCGTACCATGCTAAGCATGTTTGAACCCTAAAGTCCAGTTTATTTGACTAGTGTAAGCGGTCTGTTCCATACTCAAGCACAGCACTCTTTGTTGGCCCTGGCATGACTGAAAGAGGTGTGCTTCAGCACGGTATGGATGCACAAGCACAAACACAGAGCGCTGACATCGCTGTGACTGTTTGTGGAGGATTCACCTTAAATTCAGGCAGACAACAGCATACAAAGTCCGAATAAAGAGCAGTGGAAAACTCTGTGACTGTGTTTTAGATCGCGGATCCCAGAGAACAACTGCACAATGTCATTGCAAGATGAACAAAAATGCTGGTAAAAATATAGGTCCCACTCCATTGATCAAGCATGCTCAGGCACAGTTAGACTGGAGCAATGTGAATGCGGGCCAGCGGGGGTGAGGGGAGGGGGGACATTCATGCTTCGGCACAGTACGAGACAACTGGGCCAAGTGTGAATGCGTCTGAAGATTGACCCTTTTTTTAGGACACTTCAGTGCCCCCATAATTTTCCATTCTTCCCCATTGCAATAACACTGAAAACACTATTTTAAAGCAATTGAATTTTTCCAAAAAACTGAAAGAGACTCTGTTCTTAATCTGCCAATCTCAGCAATGATTTCACCCACCAGAAGCAGTACAAACACTAAATTAAGGAATTGGATGTTCCTCCACCATCTTTTTCTAATTTGATTTTGTGAGCTTAAAAAGGACATATTATACTTAGTTTTGGATCTTTGATTTTGATTTTGATTTTGGACCCCTATAGAGCAGCCAGACACAACTGACCGAGCAGTAAAGTCTACAGATCTTGAGAAAATTGTGACTTGGGCCCTCTCTCTTCCTTGTATTTTCTGCATTCTCTTAAAATGGTCTGTGTGAGTAAACTCCTCCCCCCTTTCCCTAATGCAGGGCTCCACACTCTGCTGTACTCACAACCTATTTACTAGCACAAAATAAACACAGCTAGGACACTAATAAAATGTTACTTTCCGCATGCGCTTCTCACTCTTCAACACAGCAAAGCAACATGGGAACACTGTCCTTCAGCAGCCGTTTAGCTGTTAGTGCAGCACTTGAGCTCATGTTGAAGAACTGAATAAAACCACATGGAATAAATCCACAAGAAACGGGAATGCTATCAATTTCTTTCTGGTGCATGCCTTTTCAGGAAAGTTTAATAAAGTCAATCGTCCTTCTTCCACCCCACAAAAAAACACGTTATTTGAGGATCTTGAACAAAATGTTGACAGTAATCCATGAAGCAGAGAGCAGAGTGCAGCAGTGTGTGAGTAGAGAGGGAGAGGGGGCTGGCAAAGCTCTGTGTGCACAAGCTGGCATGCCCATATAAGAGGTCCGGCACGCATTAATGTCACTGAAAAAACACCTTAAAAAAACACTGTAAAGGACATCGTGCAGAGCCAACTGACACAGCCCGCGGGACTCACTTCCAAATGCCCATACCTTATTATGTGCCACTGTGGCATTGTTTAACACAACATTGTATGTGACATTTTACAACAGTTAGTTCCAGCCAAGCAATTTGATTGGCTAAGAGACATTAAAAACATGACGATATTTCACCATAACATCATGGTATGTATGTTCACTCTGTATGTATCACTCCACATCAATGATTACGCGTTGCCATGGCAACATTCTGAGTTACAGCTGCAATCTTTAACTATGTAACATTACTGTAGAGTTGCGATGGCGATGTGTGATACTAATTAGGCCTAACTATAGTTTCACCCTTAGAAAGTAACCTTTGTTTTGCAGGTCTGA
>JAQLOL010000021.1:8289372-8305809 GCA_029783665.1 Naso thynnoides | reverse complement strand
TGCTTGTAATTTTTGTTGTTTGAATACATTTTTGTAAAACAGATCATTTTCCAGTAACCATAACACACAAAACATTTGACAAAAAACCTGAATGCTAACTCACTCACTATCTTTAAAAAATAAGTCAAACTTACACTATTTCATAGTGTAAAAAATGAAAAGTGCCAATAAATCTATAACGATGAGTTTAAAATAAGTCAAGAAGTTCAACAGTACAGCTCGTTGAAGTGCAAGGCAAACCATATGGTCTCTGATTTAACTTTGGTCTTTAAACTTGTCTTACAAACTGAACTAGCAAAATCCATCTATTCATTAACATTTATTTTCCACTTATTAATGAACACACCAATTAACCAACAAGATCTCCACAATGGCTGGCTATACACATTTGCAAAAACACAGCTGAATGAATAGATGATGAACTAGATACAAGACTGTGAACATGAAGTATTTTCTACATTGCGATGATATAGCAGCTCACGGGAATCGCTGCAGGTTGATGCAGATATTTTTTGAAAGAGATTTCACATTTTCTTTGATGCAAAACAAAAACATTCACCCTCCTGAATTCAAACTAAGCTTTTAAATCCTGTTGTTGCTTAACAATCAAAATGATCTCTCTGCATTTAGGATTTCCTCACCTTTTGTCAATAAACATGCTTGAACTAAAATAAGAGCTTTAGCGTTAACAACAGTACTGATTGGCCCTCATGTAATACTCTCGATTTCAGAGAGGAGAACAACAACAACAGCAATTCCCTGAAGGCTTTGGTCCTTTTGTTTTTGGCAGCTACTTCAATTACCACCATATGACACTGGGGACAAGGTGACAAACATGTTTGTCTGTGTTTGTTTGCTTTCACAAACTAGCAGGTTGAGCTAATACCTCACAGCCTTTGGTAGATTAGACAGTTTGGGAGGTGTCAATCAGCAGCCCTGCCTTCTACCTTTCCACAGCCATTAAAGTGTGGACCAATAGAAAAGCAGAGAGCGGGGAGAGAGGGAGCATCAGCCTCCACCTTTCCCCCTTCACTCTCTCTGTCTCCCTGTCCTTCTCTCCCTTCATTCACTGAGGATCAAGCCACCATAATCCCTGGATTTCATATCCACCAAAACAGCTTGGGCCCATCAGCAAATTGCGATGGCATATGGTATAGGTTTATGATTCATCTGGCACATGCATAGCAATCACAGGCATAGCCTCATCATCCGTGGGCAAACACCAGGAAAATATCGTAATGTTAAACGATGCCAGCCATGGAGAGAAGTGGCACGGGGCGTGTGAGAGGGCTGCGTTTTGTTCAGCCCAGCGAGCGCAGCAGCTGAGGTTGTAAAGGGTGCTTCGGATGAGTCGCCCCTCCTGCAGCTCAGACTAGATTAGGGACAGGTGCTAGGAGTGGACGTTCCACGACAAATGTCCACAGGAAGGTGAGGACAAAGAGACAGACAACAGGCCTCAAATGCCAAAAAGGCCTTAGTTTGAGAATGATCATAGAATGCAGATGGTTAGCACAATTATTCAGAAACGTGGGGAAACAAAGCCATTAACTCCCTAATATATTAGTCTTGATCAAAGTTTAAAGTCTATCCAGCGTGTGCGTTTGTATGTATTTTACTGGTCAGTGCAGCAGCTTTCTGGGTGACATCACTTTGCAGAACTTGTGCCAGGTTCAACTTTTTGTGCTTTTGTGCTTGTGCCCTTCGCATCGACACCTCTTCTGTATCAGCAGACTGATCAACCAAATGAATGAGGGAGCTGCGTGTTTTATCGCAAGGCTGAAATTGAGGAGAGGAGTTTTGAACTATACACATTTGGCTCATGTTCACCTCCTAAAAACTTTTTACTACCCATCAAAGCTGGAGATACCACATGCATTCAACACAACCTGGGATTGGTCTGCTTGTGGTAAAAGTTACAGAAAACCTTTGGCTAAGCTCGATCATAATCCCCACGCTAAAGAAAAGAGGCAGTGGTGTTAACGCTTTAAGATTAGGTAAAAATGCAGGACTTGCCAAAAAGCCCTTAACATTTCTAACTGCCTTTCAGGTTGTTTATCTACAAAATGAGCTCTGGTGCTGAAACGTGTTGAAATATCCCCCCCAAAAAAGGTGCATTGATCCCACACAATTCTTGCAGAGTAAAAGCAGTTCCACACCAGTGCGATACCAAAATACGGCATGAATTCGCAGAATGTCTGCGCAAAAATTTTCCGCATGTGAAGCATGCACACTGAGTCTGGTGTAAAATTTAGCAGTTTTGTCCTGCAGTTTCGCTTCATATGAAGAGGTAGTCACGGTTTATCATTTGAAAGAAAATGAACCTGGAGAGTAGCAGATTTTGCGCTACCTCAATATCTCTAGGGAACACCTAAATATCTAACTGAGAGAGGGACACGTTCCAGTAAATGCAGCTACAAGTTCTACAACATGTTTGTGTGTAATTACAGTTGGAATAAGCCACGTAGCCTATTTTACTGAGATACAGATTTTTTTTCTTGCCGCATGAAAGTTCTGCCCTGATGTGCAAGATTCCATTATAACACATGCCCCTCGGGGTCTGGGGCTCCAGGGAGGTTGTTAACTTGGCTGGCTGACAATTTAAACTTGATCACAATAAATTAGGGTTTGCCTTTCTCTACAAGTTTTTGCCAGAAAACTTGCAATTAGACATATGGGGGCAGCTATAGCTCAGCAGGTTTAGCCAAACATAAACCAATCAGAAGGTTGGTGGTTTAATCCCTGGCTCTTCTGGTCTGCATATCAAAGTGTCCTTGCGCAAGATACTGAACCCCAAATTGCTCCCGATGGCTGTCCTGTTGGTGCGTTTACGTGTCTAGGAGCTCCCAATGAGCAAGTTGTTTTTTTTGTAAAGAAGCCACCTTACCTCGACTGTGTGAATGGGTCAGTGTTGACTTGTGTTGTATAAGGGCTTTGAGCAGTCGAAAGACTAAAAAAAACCTCAAAATACAGACCATTTACATATTTCATGCATACATTTCTGTAAAAAGCACATTTTACCCAAGTTAACTCTGCTGACATCCTTCTCAGAGTTATTTGCTGCTTGTTCACCCACAGACATAATCCACAACATTAGCACCATTTCCAAACATCTGCTAGAGAAGTCAGAATAATCTGCTGCCTTCTCTTCCAGTGCAGAAATGTGACATGATAACATACAAACACCTCCAGCTAAAGTTTCCCTCTGCCTTCATTAGAGCGCGATGCAGAGCGCTGCCGGCAAGGTGACTCGACCTGGCTCTGCCACGACTCCACCCCCACTGGACGGGCACGGGCTCACAAGCCCCCCACGCGATTGGCTCAGAGGGCCTTCCGTAAGCCGCCGTGCCGGGTCAATATGGGTTCAGACGTGGAGCAGAAGCGACCGCGGCTGCCTGCCTGGATCTGCTGTTTGAAGAAGGCGTGCCATGAGCTGACAGTCAGTATGTTGGAGGTTTATCATTAGCAGGCTCCAGACGGCCTGTCGACCCCTCCGGCCGGACAGGTGATCTCCCCTGGCCGTCTGACTCAACATGCACCCCTGCGGAGCTTCAACACACATATTGTGCCATCATTATTTCATACCTGGCAGTGCAGCCCAGATGTAGGTGCAAAGGCAGGTTGCTGTGGAAAGAGTTATTTATTTATTTGCGTAGCAATAGGTGGGAGATGGAAGTACTATGCAAAAGTGGTATTATAAAGTAGTAATAAAGTATTTGTACTTTGTTACTGATGAATTGTTTTTCAATGTAAAATTGTAATCTGGGAAGTTATCAGATGTATTTTGGAGGTACAGTTGTTTTTGTTTTTTTAAAAAAAAATGTGTTCATCCTTCAATTGTAACACATTAGCAACAAATTTAGGAAAAGTATCCGAGATGTACAAGAATTACCTGTAAGTATAGTTCTTGAGCAGATGTACTTAGTTAGCGACAAATATTTTCTAAGTAAATCTAAAGCATCTGGGGAAAAAAAGGTTCATCATGGTCACATTTTTACTGTAGTACCCACAACTGGCCGAATACAACTGGACTTATATTACATATGTTGGTTTCCGCTTCCTTGCTGCTCTCATGAACTAACTGTACACCATCACTGTCATGCAGCCTAATCATCTTACAAAAGTACTAAATCTTTATCAGCATATATAGTATATTGGGCTTTAAAATTCACAAGGAGCTCACAGAAAAGAGCATCAACATAAAGCTCTGAAATCCCGAACCGTCGAGCTCTCCTAATCCCCCCACCTGCATTTTCCTCTGCCGGCGCTGAACAGCAGCCCTCCATATCGCCTGAGAAGGGGATTTAGTTGTAATGCTCTCAGAAATACAATGCATAAAATCAAGTGTCAACTCTAACAAGCTGTTCTTAGGGCGGATGGGCTGCCCTGTGGTTCCAACAGGGTCTGGGCTCAGGCTTTGAAAGGTTAGCGGCCATGCAGAGTTGCAGCATTTGATCCCACAGTTACCCAAATTTTAGAGACAACTGTGCAAATCGGGATAACCTGGGAAGCCAGACGGGCTTTCGGGGGGCAACAGCTGCTTAAGTCCGTTCAATGCCTGCCAGAGAAACTTTATCAGGGGAAGTGGAGGTTGAAATTTTATGGCAGCTAAGCCCCCTCCATCAAATTGCGAAAACAGAACCTTGTGGCACAGCTCAGGATGGATTTAGGAGTTTGCTCTGTTTTCTTGGCTGTGAGTGTTAATATAAAAATAGAAGAATGCAAAGACCTTCGGATGCTGCTGTCCTCATGTGCCACTTTTATTCCAATCGGTTTCTTAGACTCGGGGATCAGCTGAATACAATAGTGAACAATTTTCTTCTCGGAAATCACAAAAATTCTTTAAATTGATAAAGCCTTTGAAATTGCCGCAGCAGTGACACCAAACGTGTGAGAAGATCTGTTGAAAATCATCCTCAAAATTAGTTTTAAATGCTCATATCCATGTTTCTCTTTTGTGTCATATTTGACTTTCTTTCCTGCTAAAATAGAGAATATTTTCAGCGTCTAAGCTTCTTTAAACACACAACATCTTTTGGGTAATTCAGCTGCTTTATTCTCCTTTCAGATGTCTTTTCATATCCAAACTATTTTGTTTGTTCACGTACGGCACAGTGTTCCTATGCACTGAGCCCGTTTACATTTCGCATGATGTGTGTTTGGATGGCAGCATGCTATATGAACAGGCTCCTCCGTGCAATAATGGCTCTTCATGAAAAAACAAATTTGTCACAAAGAATGTTAGACTGGGGGAAAAAAATCCATTATTGGTATGAAAATTTGTTATATTTTTAAATGTGACTGAGTAGTTTTGGAGGTATTTGTTGAAGATGAGTGATGGTTGTTTTTACCTTCTTTTGTTTTTTTTTTTTGGATGGTCTTTACCACCTGTGTACTGACTTTGTGTCTGTTTTAGCTGTTCAACATTTGTTTCTCCTGTGTGAATGCATTCATCTTGTGCGTCTTAGATATTCTGTCTATGCAGGGACTTCACATGTGCACTTGCTCAGTATTTAGTGCAGATCAGAATGAAGAAATCTACAGAATTTTTGATTTTACAAACCTAGGGAAAAGTCAATACCATGTTTTTCTAAGTCTAAGGATGATTTGCAGTATTTAAAGTTTAAAGTTAAATATGGCAGCATACAGAGTGCACTGCTAAATACAATGTAGACATGCTGACGGTTTCCTCTACATTCCAGATTTTATTACAATCTGTGAGAGAGCTGATGTGACTCTGAAAGCTCAGCTGATTCAGAGGGAATTTTTAACAGCGAGGATGTGGTTTTTAAAATCCTGTGTTTAATTAAGTAAACTGTCTCATCTGTTTAAAGCATTTGTTTTTCATTCAAATACAATTCACATACAACATTCACATGCGTCACCCTGATGTTTTAAATCATTACATGTTCAGCACCACATTTACAATACTTCCAGATTAAAAAACTTTTATGTACTTGTGTTTTGTTACGGATTTATTTCATTTAGGGTTTATTAATTAGTTGGGTTTTTTTATTAGTTTCTTTAAATATTGATTATGCTGAGGCAGAATTATTCAGCAGTGGGTCTGTCTATATTACAAGCTCTATAGCTTTTGTAAGGAAAAAGTCAGTGATTTGACCTTTAAGTCTTCAGTGAAAGTGAATGTGTGCAGTGTTGAACTTCTTCCATTCATCTACATGAACTTTACGCGTTACATGCAAAGTGAACAATAAAACTGTGGAGGAAAAATCAAAAACAAGGATGGGATATGAGGGCGGAGGTCGTGCACAATACTGCAGTGTAGAAAAGTCGTCTTTAGCAGGTTAATTACTAAACTCAGATTATGGTGAGGTGTCTTGCATCCAGCTGTTTAGAACGACGCAGCCTGTAGCTGCTGTTGCTACTTGTAAGCACAACAGCAAACAGAGCCGATACTTTCATGATGCAGTTCATAAAACTCTGATTTTACACACATGGCCCTCCAGGTTTCTGACAGCTGGTTCTAGTGGTCTCAAGGCTGTGTGAAGTGGTCAGCTGACCGTGATGATGTAGTAAACAGCTACGTAATCATCTTACGGTGATGATGTAGTTAGTGTGGAGTCATACTGTCGGTGGATCATTGACACATGGAGGCTGTATTTAGTCCAGTTT
The DNA here is from genome assembly GCA_029783665.1 of Naso thynnoides. Taxonomy (NCBI): domain Eukaryota; kingdom Metazoa; phylum Chordata; class Actinopteri; order Acanthuriformes; family Acanthuridae; genus Naso; species Naso thynnoides. The sequence continues at coordinate 8,299,179 of JAQLOL010000021.1, read as the reverse complement.
ATACAGAATCAGCAGTGAAAGCTGAGGAAACCTTGAACACACAGTGAGTCACTGCTTTTAGAAGGTTTTTTGGTTTCCTGCAGCTGAGTGAAATATTTTTAATCAACTTCAGACTTGAAACAATAAGCTGACGCCTCCTTTGGCAGTGCATGTGTGTGTTAAGCGAGGCTGCAACTAAAAATGCTGTATCTTAAAAAAACACATTTGCAGTCTATTGAGTCATCGACTGTTTAGTCTACAGAGTGTCAGAAAATAACCCCAACCCCAGACTTGTTTTCTACAACTGCTAATTTTTATCTGAACAACAGGTGAAATTGCTCCATTTTCTGCTGTTTTACTGTGTCATATTGATAAAGGTTCTCTCATCTGATCTTCAAGCCCCAAAAGACAAGAAAAACAGTTAATAACAAACTGAAGATACGTGATGGAAAAGACAGCAGTCCTCGTACTGGACAGACTTGAACCAAAATGCCAAAAGTTTTGTATTTGAGACATGAAACAGACAATTGTTTGATTTTGTTCATTTATTCTTTAATCATTTGATTAATTCAAATGTTTTTTTTTCCAGTGTTCCTGTATGGCTGTTTTCTTTTAAATTTGAAACAAGCTGTTATGGAGGAAACCCACTGTTTTTTATTTGGATGTACAGACTTAGGTGAATGCAAACTTAAGAAACCTAAAATTTAAAGTAAACACAACAAGCAACAAGGCTGATTTGTTTTGGAAATAGTGATTGAAATTGATATTCATTTTTTTAGTTCTTGTAGATTTTAAATGTCATAAGTTTTATTCTGTAACTGCTGTGATGGAGATCAAATGTAGAATATAACTAAATGTTCATTGAGTTACATTAGTACTTAGCAGTATTCTCAATTTACTGCTGATGACTTCTTTTCCGCTACATTTACCTGACATCAACAGTTATAAAAAAAAAAAATTCAAATTCAAATAAATTGCAACTCATAAAGCTACAACATCTTAATGCAATCAGAATGACAAACCAGTGATATAATATTTATGTCAGTCTATGAGGGAACGGCCACTACTTTAGATTTCTTTTGCTTGTTCACTTTGTTGTTAATACAGTAATTTTAAAAACTGGATTTTTACTTTGAAAAGTTTTTTTTTCATGTTGTACTGCCACATTCAAACATAGGATGTAATTGATATAACTACTGATGAAGAACCTGTGGGGTTAAACTAGTTGTTTCTCATCACTTTTAATAACATTGCTGAATACCACAAGAATATTTGTGGGATTTTTTTTTTTTTTTAAATAATCTGGGTCACTTCAAGGTCACCTGGGCCTCTGCTACCTGTGTATGTGCAGCTAAATAAGGACTTTTCACTTGACTTACAAGAAAAAAGTGGTTTAAGTAGAAAAATGTGTTTATGTTCGACGACATACCGTAAGAAGACCATTTTGGTGACAAAAAACTTAGGCTGGTCCAATCAACGTCAGTCAAACGTTTAAGACTGTGTCCATACAACAGTTTATTATTGCTCAGGGGGTTTATTCAGTGACACCTTTACAAGAAGATATTCTAAAACAAAACTGTGTCTGGAACACACGAGAATATTTCCTGAGACTTTTAGTGGCAGAAATGAATTGAAACTGATTTTGTGACACAGTCTTGATGAGATTTTAACCTCTGAAACAGAGGAATGACTGTGACATCTAAACCTTTCCATTCTCACTTTCAACAGAAAAGAGGGCTTATTGTGCACAAACACACACACTCACTCAAACACACATACACACACACACACACACACACACACACACACACACCCCTCAACTGGCATCTTGTCACAACGCACAAACGTGGATGAAGCAGAAGGTGTACAAGTGCATATTTTTACTAAATGCAAGACCTCATTTTTGGGGCGTCGAAGACCTTGGAGGGATGAAGTGTATGTGTGTGTGTGTGTGTGTGTGTCTGTGTGTGGTGCCTCCGGTGACTGACTTCACAGGGGGAGAGGCTGCACACTGGCCGCTCCTCTGTCCACACACACTCTGTATAATCACGTTCCCTGTCGGGCCCTATAAATCTGCAAGGGCCCAATTAAAGATCGCCTTTAGCATGTCCACCCCTACCAGCACACACACGTGTTAAAAAGAGAAAAAAAAAACAAAAACACTGTTTGCTTTTCATTGAATGTATATTTGACACAACAGACTGCAGTGTAAAACAATAACAGGATGGTTTAAAAAAAAACAGTGTAAAACTTGAAGAAATAAAAAAAAGCTCTGCGAAAAAGATGTTTTTATGTATTTTGGTTCTAACTCACACACGTAAGTGCAGCTTTTGTGACTTGAACCTGGACTTAAAGGTGCTATGTGAATATAAAAAGGCATCATAAAAGACAAAAACTGTACAATTTTAAAGACAAGAAAATGATAAATTAAAATCATTGCACCCTAAATGAGCTTATAATAACGTAAAAAGCAAAAGGATAATGTCTGCAAATTTTTTATAAAATCCAAAATTTAAAAGAGATTTTGACAAAAATGACAAAGACATACTATTGATGTGATTAACTCCTTTTATGAAGCTTCAGTTTTAAAACTTTAAAGAAATTAACTTGACTGAGGTGAATGAAAAGTTTGAAATCAAATAAAAAATGTCAACACTCTAAAATTTTGGTGCTTAAATGACGTTAAAATAACCTCATTTAAGGAGTGCAGAAATACAAAAAATACTTTTTTTTAAATCAAAGGCACCAATTTACAAGAAAGCACAGAGAAATATAACCTTTATCTTTTTTTTTTTTTTTTTTTTTTTTTTTAAATAACCAGCAAAGGGTGTCAAAAATGAACATCATGGCTTGTGAGGATGTGCAGAGGGGACATGTGACGTGTTTTCAGCAGGACGACCCATGTTGTGACTGCTATGTATATTTGCCATTAGTTTGGGTTAATGGCATTCCTGTGCTCTTGGTTGAAACATTAAAAAGACAAGTTCTAAGTGCTAAAATTTGATCGCTGAATGTCCGTCCAAGAGGAAGCAAATGAGCCTATTACATGTCAGGCTGTAAAAATATGCAAGAGGCTAAAAGCGTTTAAGTCGGACATAAATATCAGCACACCCCGAGGATTTGATTTGGAAATATTTATGTCCCTCCGATCGGGACAATGAAGAAACAAAGGAATAATTAGACTGGCGTGCTGCGCGCCGCCTGCCTCGCGCACTCTCGTGCCTGCCGAATGTAAGACGCTCACCCATTCCCCCTCAAACTTGATGGTTGTTGAACTTATTTTTAGTGTCATTTGATAAGCTTCCCTGCTTGCACAGAGACATCCCACTGACCCAGCCACTGGTCATTGTCTATACCGCTTCCCGTCAAAGCCGGCGCGCTTTGTCAGGTTTCGACTCGAATATCCATTTTGCATCTGAAGTACGGTATCCGAAGTGACTGGATCATTCGAGCCTTTTTCTTCAGCTGCTGCCCCTTTCCTCCCCCACAGTGTTTCCACTCACACTAACATCATTTGGGATTGGCGTCATGACAGCGCGCTTGAGAAATCCACCATATATATAGATAAGTATCCCCTGCTTTTTGGGTTGAGGGAGTTGGGGGTGGAGGGGGGACATAATTTCTGGAAATGAACAATACTTATCCGTCCATCGCATCCGTTGCTTTGGGTTTGCGTTTTGAACGTGGCGCACCGTCACGCGGCGCCGTGTCCTCTTTTTTTTCTGTGAAGAACGCAGTAATAGGTCATTCAATGTCAAAAGGCATAAAAAAGAGACAGTCAAGTCTTCACAGGCTGCTGCTTGCTGTTGCCTTTAATTATTTTAATTAAACTTTGATATTCTGGTGCTCAGAGAACTAGTGAGTTGTGACGCAGCCCTCGGAGGATTGAGATGGTGGGCAGTGGAGTGTCGAGGCAGCTGTATCTATATCTTAAAAGTCTTAACTGATAGGCCTGTTTATGGGCTGTGATGTGCTACGCCTTGCTGAGCAGAGAGCAGACTGCACTGAAAACAGGGGCAAAAAACACCAAGCGCCATGTCAAGGTCTTAAAGGCATCAATCCCTCAAACGTAGCTGGAGATCATCCTGGTCAGGAGGCTGTCCTGCAGTCGAATAACGCTCTATTAATTTTCTTGTCCCGAGTGCATAATGAAAGGAAGGTGTCTTTAAAAAAAAAAAAAAAAAAAACTACAGGCAAAGTCTTGGTAGCTTCCAATACCTTGGGGCATCCTGTCTACAATTTGTCATGCGTGTGCACTTCTCAGTGTTAAAATGACAAGATAAGCCAGTCAAAGGGCAGCCGCCAGGCATCCAGCACTGCTGAAGTTGGAGAGGATTCGTGATGAGACATTGCCAAAAGGCAATGGACTTCTGCACTTGTGAGGCCCACTGGGATTATTCCGACTTCTACGCCAAAGGCAAACAGCCCCTTTCTCCATGTTTTTTTTTTTTTTTTTTTTTTTTTTTTTTTTTAGATAGCTTCCGTCTGTGTCCATGAAATTAGGTTTTCCCGCAGAAGGCACAATATGGTCAGAATATGTTAAGCCTTTGCTGCACACGAAAAGCTAACCGACTCCGAGCGCTAAGTTCTGAGGCGCCCTGTGCTTCTACTTGACTTTTTTTTTTTCCTTTCTTAATTAAAAAAAAAAAAAAAAGGTCAAGAAAAAAAGCAGTAAATAACTTAATGAATAGGAGTTAATATTGACATTTTCACCCTGTGTGCTTGTCTAAAGGCAGAAAACCAAAAGAAAGACTTTGTGCACAGAGTAGAGCGGAGTGAACAGATAGTGGTTTTAGCTGCAGGATTACAGATCTTCAAAAAGAACCTGAAATTCTTCTCTTGTCCACAGCAATCAGCACAGGGTGACTCTCACACAGTCGTCCTTCTCTTCTACTGATGCTGCGCACGGCTGAAATTAATACACCGACCCTGAAAAGCACAGAGAAAGAGAGAGACAGGATACTTAACTAAACTGAAAAAACCACTTACTGACATTTGTAAAAAATTCTACGCAGCATCTCTGATTATTTCCCTTTAATCAACTTTACATTCGAATGTAGTCACAGTGATTTGATTAAAGAAATTAATATTAAAACAATATTCTTTGGTCAATTAAGGTCAAATTATTAAACACATATGAATATATATGCATTAAAAATGTCTTTGGATACATGCCAAAACAAGTAAAGGCAAAACGAAGGAGGTAATTCTGAATTAAACAAAGTGTCACAACACAAAGAGGTCAAATAGAAATAAATGTAAAACATACAACCAACACAGATTTCCACAAATAAAGAATATTCATGACAATATTATTACAAAACCAATAAAGTTATTTTTGCTCCTTCATCACTTTCCTGAGAATACTAACCAACACGTCACTGTACCCTCCATGTGCACGCTCTCACCCAACATGTGTATTTGTGTGGGTGTGTGTGCATGTGTCTCTTAGTGCAGTAGCAGTCTGTTCACCAACAGTAGGCCGACTGGCACCAAGAGGGAGCTCTCGCACAGCGAATCCCCAGCAGCCAGCAGGCCTCCAACCTCACCCTCACACACAACTCTGACTCTGTGGAGCCCTTCGTCGCTCTCTGGCTCTGTCCGCGTGTTTACATGAGCCTCTTCAACCTCGTTCCAGCATCGTATATTTAGTTAGCTATACTTTATTCATTAGTCCTTGTTGGGAAATATGTCCTCTGCATCCTTTGACTCACTGTAAATATTTACCGAGCAGCATCAGTGAGTGCAGCAAACAAGGACTGAGTCCATATCTGAGCATTGTGCCCTGTGCAACAGCAGCAGCATGAGCAGTAGTTAAGGCCACATCTTCTCACTTGTTTCAAGTCAGATCTCTCCATGTAGATGACCAGTTCAGTGACAGTGAACAGAATTTAGTTTGTACAGCTCAAAGTGGACAAAACTGACAAAAGTCTCTGTCATGCCAGAAAACCTGAAGACCTCACTATGTACTGTTCTTTTTTGGACAACTTTGAGGAGCTCCTCAAAGGTTTAAAATCACAACCGACTGTCGTCTTGTAATTTGGGTGAACTGACCCTTTAACATGCAACAACACTGTCCTGTGGGTTGAGAGGAAAGCCAAACAATGCTGATGGGCAAAATACTGCGAGACAAAAAGCCTTCGTCAGGATCTTTTGACTGTGAGAGTGAACCTGTGAGCCAACGTGCAGGTAAAAGGATTAAATACACCAGGTTCACAGAGACACATTTCCGCCAGAGACATGTAGCTCTATTTCTTCCTGGCAACACATGTGCACAGGTGCATGACAAAGACTCGAGTTAGAGAGTAACCCTGCATCACCGTGTGCCAGGAAAGGGGGGAAACACACTGATTCTTGTATCCTCACTAAAGAACACAACCCAAGGCCCACTGAAGCTGAACTTCATTTGAAAAAGATGATCTGCACAACTCACAGCAGAAGAAATGCAAAAAGAGAAAAACTGTGAGCTCGCACCGCAGAGCCTGTCCTCTCACTGCGTCGTCAGTCCAAAAACAAAAAAAGCTCAGCTGCAGTGTCACATCCCAAAAGCGGACTAGAGGACTAAAAAACAGGCAGAAAACTCAAAATATGATAAAGAGGGAAATGTGATATGTGACCAAATATATGCTCGTAATATAAGAGTAAAAAGGTCTGTAATGAATGTTAACTCTTCTCTAACTGCTGTACCTCTTGTTCTCTGCACTTCCTAAGCAGTAAGTTTTTAGTGTCCAGGCCTGATCAAACACTTGTGATGACTGATGATTTACTGATTGTACTCTCTTGGTTTTCCACAGTAATAATGCACACCCTGACAGAACATTTGAACATTAACATTGGGCTTATCTCACATCCCAGGACATATTTGCTGTTTTCTGCTTTTCATTATTGCATCTATGGCTGCTCACTGTAAGTCCACTACACAGTGAAAGGGTTGTTCTACAGTTAGTGCCCAACAAATATTTTGTCATTAATTATTACTTGAAAAGTGTACTGATAGAGTTCCTATAACACAATAATATTGTCAAATATTGACAAATGGTGAGGTTTTGATTTAAAAAGATGCTTCAGCACAGCTACACTCATCTGCAGTCGAGCTGGAGAAGCTGTCTTGTCAAAGAAATTCTGTGGTTATCAGTTGATCGAAGATGTCTTGAAATGACCACAGTCCATTCCGCTTCAGTGTTAAAGGAAAAAAAAAAAAAATTTAGTTTTTTAACTTCAAAGGTGAAAGCAAAAATGAAAAGTTAACTAAAAGTTTCGTTTATTTAGACCTAACTCGTGATGAACTGGATTTGCCTTAAAATGTGCAAATATTTCAGCAGCAATTGTCTTTTTTTAAATCTTTTTGAGAAAACAAAAGGACATTTTTACACATACAAGGCTTCACACAGTCTAGGTGGTTGCTTTCCTTCAAGGTGTCGAGGACAGAAATGACCAAGTTGTTGGCTCCGAGCTGCAGGGTAAGTGCAGAATGCAGGAGCCAGTTCCTCTGGTGGAGGAGTTCTTACTGTATCTGCACTACAGTCTGGCTGCGGAGCGAAATGTGCACGGACCGACTGTGACGAGGGCTTTAGACAAGCTGGAGAATCTTCCATTTCTCATTATTTGGCAGGGCTGGTGGGTGTTTGGTAGAGGGGTGGGGGCTTCGCTCCATCTCTGCATGGTAAGCCCCTCGACGTGTACCCTCTGCAACTAATCTCACACAGTCAACAAATAAGGCACATCAGATGCTGTTTTGGCCGTGGCCATCAGAGCGGCTAAGTTCAGTGGATTTTACGGGTTTTACACTGCGAGGGCTCGGTGAGGGAAGAAGTGCTCTCTGCGGCGGCAGAATGGCAGGCGAAGCAGGGGGATCTGGTGCGAGGGCGAAGCAGGTGCAGCACAATACGGTCAAACCCATTCCAGCTCCCCTGTTCCCGCATGAGCGGGGCCTGACTTGGCAGGGAGCGCCGCCTTGTAACTGGGCCATGTTGGAGAGATGGAGGCCCACCTGTGCCACCCGGAGCGGCAGAACAATAGTCTGAATATGTCAGCATGAAATGTCAGTGAAATCTCATCAGACGGACAGGAGCGTGACTGCAGATAGACGGGCGGATGAGTCAGGTGGGGAGATGGAGAGGTGAAGAGACAAGAGGAGGGGGTGAGGCGGAGGGGTCAAAGAGAGGCATCCACTTCCAAATGAAGACTGTGATTAATAAGGGTCATTACAGAAACTCCACTGACTTTCTAGTGAAATAAAAGAGAATATAATGAATGGTGGCACCAAATTAAACTGATTATAACAACATTCATGTTTATAAACCTGAAAGCTTCAACACACAGTAAGTAGATTAAAGATTCTAATGATTACATCTATTATCAATCTATTCAATCAATCTAATTAATCAGGCTATTTGGGTTTTTTTTCTGTAAAATATCAGAATATAAAGTTACTGTCACTGCAACCTGAATTATTTATTTTGTCCAAGCAAGAATTTAAGAAAACAAATTGAATATACGATGAGGCAGAAAGCTGGAAAATAATGTACAAATATTTGGCATTTTATTGGACAAATGATTATTTAAAATGATTAATCATTAATCAATCATTAAAGCTCTTGATTTATTTGCTCACCAACTCACTGGCTGTCTCTTACAACCCTAATAACACTTTTTCAGTAAGAACAAAGAGCTAAAATGGCGCCAAATATTTCAGGATTTCCGCACAGTTTCCTCCAAATTCTGTTGTCTTGTGAAGTCAATAATCTCAGCATGTGAGTCTTCCGAAGTCCCCGTCCTAGCAGTACATGTCGATTACTTCGCTATCTGACCAGAGTTTTAGTCTTGTTAGCGGGCCCTCGCTGCGTGTTGACAGGAGCTGCAGAGGTCCACATTTGCCCAGTCCTCAGACAACATGTTTGTCACTTGGACTGTTGGCTTGTAACTTGAGGCAGAGCTCCAGAAGTGAAGTGGAGAGAGTGTGACTGTAAGTGTTTGATTCTGAGTCTCGTCTCTCGCAGTGTTTCGCACCCTGAGCAGCTTGAGTCCCTCAGAGCTGCAACTCTCTGAGGAGCTCTCTGCTGCACGAGATGGTGCGATTCAGAAAAGAGACGGGTTCAGCTCAGAGCACAGACCGGAGTCTGTAATATTTTATGTGCTTTGTCTTGCTCTGACATACTGCAACAGACATGAAGACATTACTACACTTACAACAGGTGCAATTATCCTGGGCAAGTATACATCCTAACCATATCTGTGAAAGGAATATACAATGGATTGTCTACATTATTATTTTATGTTTGGGGTTTTTTTGTCTTGCTATTACCTTTCTTTTTTAAATCTTAGTAAATCACTCTTTTGCCTCTGCTTCTTCAGCTGCTATTACAAGTGAATTTTGCAGGAGAGAAATTAATTAAGTTTTATCTTATTGTAAAATGAAAAAAAAAATCCATAAATATAATGCTCACAGTGCACGGAGGAATACTTTTATGTCTAGTATTTTAAGATTTGTGTCAAACATTGTTTGCAAAATCTAACTGCATATTGGACGCCACACACCTGTGGGGTCCTAAGACCTCTAACAACATCAACTAAACAACTTGTTACTGTTTCACACCTTAATCTTCTTTGAAAGTATCAGATTTTTTTTCATTCTCATAACATTTCTGGGCTATTTGTCTAATGTCCATAAAAAGAAATGCTTTGGGGTCTGGAGGCTTCCTATTTCATGTCCTCAAGGTCACTTGAGCCAACAAAGGCTGCAAGGTTGTGTAAAGTTTTTAAAAAAAGACGTCCTATCTACAGGAAATGCTGGCTGGCTTAAAGGTTTTAATAAATATGTAAACAATC
>JAQLOL010000021.1:8262620-8287080 GCA_029783665.1 Naso thynnoides | reverse complement strand
TGTATTGAAAATTTATAGAAATGTTTTTTGCATTATTCTGTGTTTTTCATACTAAGGTTACTACAGAGGAATATAGGCCCACATGTGAATAATAATAATTACATGTAAAAAACCAAAAAAACCAAAACAGCGGCAAGGATGTGTGTGCACACTGCACACGGATCAGTGACGGGTGCAAAAAAATACACCTCGTGTAATGGTGGCGCCGGCGACAACTTTGGTGTCAAAGAGAGGCACTACTTCACCCATCTGGCAGTACTTTGGATTTCGTCCAAACGAAAATGGAGAACCACGAGACACTTCTGAAGTGGTGTGCAGGATTTGTGCAAATGTAATTCGCGCTAAAGATGGACAGACAACTCATCTTCACGACCATTTGTGGGTACACCATCCTGTTGAGTATGCGACACTTCCACCACGTGCAGCAGGTGGAAGATCCAGCAGCTATTGTCAAACAACAATATCTTTCTCTAAAGCTACAAAGTACAGTCATGACAGTGAAAGATGGAAGCAGTGCTGATTCTTTGGGTTAGTGGTTCAGGTCCGCCACTAACCCAAAGCGTCAGTATTTGATGAGTTGGGTGTCCTGTCTCGTCAAAAACTGACGAGTTGCAGATGAGACCCAGAAATAAACTATTTCTACCTACTGGGCCACGATGTGACGATGTTCAGGCTGCGGGGGTCAATGACTGTCAGCCGTCGCCAATGGACAATGATATCGTCCATTAGCACAGCCCTGCACCAGACTTTTTTTTTTAAGCTCCTGCCTTTATGGCATCAAGCTGGCCAGGACACCAGGAAGACAACGGGAAGTGCTCCGATGGTCAGTCCCGTCTTGCCATGATACTTGCACACCTGTGATTGAGCCAGATACTTGACAACCAATCAAATCGCATTAAGCTGGTCAGGTGAGAAATGTTTATGTTTTTAGGGCAGGATATATTAACTTTTTTTAATCCAATCATATCATGTTTGCTGGCTGCAGCCTCTATTTGCGTTGGGCAGGTGCAGCCTATTAACCTTTTTACCTTGTACGAATGGACGCTGGATATTGATGGGGTGAATTCATGTAGCTTTTTACCTGCGAGCAGCTCTGTTGCTAGCTCTGGGTTGATTTGTTCCCTAAAATTCAAAGCTGGCATCACAGCTGTTACTAATCCAATGATTTAACAAGAGAGTAGAAGATTTAGCCTGATTAGACGAGTGCAGCCCTTCAAGAAACTAGAGCTGCAACTAACGTCTATTTTCATTATTGATTAATCTGCCGATTATTTTTACGATTAATTAATTGTTTATTCCATGAAACGTTTAAAAAAAAAAGTGAAAAATGTTTATCTTAATTTCCCAGTTCAATGTGATGGCATCAAATTGCATCTTTTCTTCTTCAAACAACAGCGCAAAACACAAAGAATCCTCATTTATTATCATAAATGACACAAAAAGCAGCAAATCCTCACATTTAAGAGGCTAAACCAGTAATTCTTTTTACTTTTTTTTTAAATGACTGAAACGACTAATCGATTGTCAAAATAGCTGGCAATTAATTTCCTATTGATCAATTACTAAATTTATCGTCGCAGCTCTACAAAGAACGTAAAAAGTCTCTTTTGTGTCCAAAAAAAGAAAATAAATTAAGAAAAAAAAAGATTGTCTTTACGTGAACAGCCAAAAGCTCTGTAGTACACATGCCAAGTTGGTAGTTGACTGTCTAACTCTGTAATGAAACTTCATAGGAGCTGCTGAATTTGTTCACTTCCTGTTGCTGCTAAGCGTATCTTTACTAAAAATGAAAGAAACTCAGCCATAGTTTGACTTCTTAATTATGCTACAAACACTCAAATTCACCTCCACTGACTGTTCTGTTGTCATATTAGACTTGCTGTGGGTGCACTGTGGAGTTTCCAATTGGAGTTTGGTAGTGGCTATTGAGAAATCCTTTGAGTAGTGCTAGCATTAGCATTAGCTTGCTCGCTTTCACAGGCTTTTCGTACTGCCAGTTTACACAGTCGGTATTGTGTTGAATTCTGTTTCCCTGTCGAGATCGGGCGGGTCTAGGGGGAAACAGATCTCAAGAGGGTAACAGAATTTGACACAACACTGGGGATTCATATCTGGTGTTAGCCACTGTATTATCTTAAAGTACAGCTGAAGGATAGTATTTAGCTTTACTAATCCAAGATTTAACTTTGACATTTTATTTAAAATGTGATTAAATTATTACAAAATGATCCCTGCTGGTACAGTCTGTCTTAAGCGCAAGAGAACAACCTTTTTCTTTCAAAAAGAACTAACACGTGAACTGTCCCTGCCTGTCGAGCCTCAGCCACCAGACATGTGTTCTGCTTTACTCTGTGTCCTCTGCCACATATTGAACAAATTAAAAGTTCAAGTTGAAGGGAGAAGCACAGCTGCACGGGGACAGAGGAGAGTGCCAGGGTGTGAGCAATCCTCCCTCTACGAGGCTGCTGGCCCTCTTCACACAGCCCTTCGTCCGCACACACACACACACACATACACACACACACTGCCCACATAGCGCTGCCATCTGGCCTGCTGGGAAATCAGAGCCACCTGAGACTCGGCCAAATACATGATGCTTACTGACAACTCGGGTATTTCTTCTCATTGTAAAGGGATGAATAAAGATTATACAAGCACATAAGGTACATGGGAGGACAGCATTTAAAAAAGTAGTTACTCTGGTCACAACTGTGAAGTTTAACAGATATCCTTAAGAGGCTGGAAAAGAAGTGATGCCTTCAGGATGACACTGTTTTCCTGTGTAAAAACAGGAAACAGTTTCTATCTATACTTATACTACAAGACTTGATATCATCAAGAACTCTGATAACCTACCTTTTATATTGTTACCAAAAGCACAAATACTGGCCAAAACACCCATCAACAACTTAACATCCATGCATAATAGTTAAGCACCTTCCTAAACCATGACCTGCAAGTGTAATGTCCTCCACTGATCTGGTTCCAGGCTTTCAACTCGATTTTGAAACCTGGCTGCAGATTTGCTCCTATTTATACCCAAGAGCATGAGTAAAGTCCAACAATGATGCTGGAAGATAAAGTCTGGCTCACAGTCAGTGAGGTTTAGGCCTCTGTGCAGACCGGTCAAGTTCTTCCACACCAAACTGTGAAAACCACCTCTGTATGGAACTGTCTTTGTTGCACAGAGGCATTGTTGCTGATCATACGGCGGCTTTTCTTCAAAAATGCAGTGGAATATGCAGGGGTTTTATGTGATTTTATGCTGTGAAATTGCAGGAATTTGCTAAAATTGCAGGAACTTGCGAAACTTGCAAAAAGTTGCGAAAACTGCAGGAATAGGCAAAAAAAATGCAATTTGATGTAAAAATTAAAAAAAAAAGTGATTCCTCAAACACCCTGTTCTAACTAGGATACTACCTAAATGTAAAAGACTCATTTCTGACTTCCTATGATAAGCAAGCATACTACATGACTGAAAGTGCTGGGAATATTTTAGTTCTCATCTTGTTTTATTTCATCGTTATGTTTCCCCTGAGCATTTGCAGTTAATTTCTCGCGCACGGTGATGACGTTTCACGTCGCATCTTAATTACATCACTTCATAGCTTTACCAAGGCAACAGAGGGAAAATGGCTGCTCCCATGTACATGCAACTTTTTTTTTTAATAAAAATGCGGGAATTACGAAATCATGCAGGCCTTGCATATTTCACGTATTTTGCGCGGAAACTGGCAATTTCTGCAGCGAAAGTGCTGCGTCTTTGAAAAAATGCAACCCTCGTACAATTGTGAGGGCTTTGGCTGATTATACGTTAAATCATGCGATCGCATTATCACATTTTTCTGGAGGGACTGGTTGAACCGGGAAAGGGACAAAGACAAATGGTGGAAACAAAGTTTGAAGCAAACTATTGTCTGAAATACCATTGCTGCAAAAGAGGTACCTTTATTGAGACTGAGAGGCTTCGCCCAAACAACAAAAAACTGGCTCAGACCAAGAGCACTGAGAGGTGTGCACCACTTACAGCCATTCACTGTATTTTACGGTAACTCACTGTATTCCTAAAGAGACTCTGGACACACACAATTTCTAATGTTACATCATTATTTACTCTTTGGTTTGTATTTGTCTTTGTATGCTTGTAAATAAGCCGTTTTTTTCTTCATGAATGTGCTCAGAACTAATGCTTTGATAGCATAGAGGGTTAACAGTTGAGTGAACAAGACTCACCCACAGTGCTGGGTTTATTAACAAGGATTGCCCACTTCCTGTGGCAAGTAAAACGCCACATGGGTTAGTAAATCCAGCAACTCAATTGCCTTAATGGCCAAGTAGCAAAACATAACTAAACACACCGATACGATAGCTGAAGATGGAAAAAACAGCTTTGAAGTGAGTCATCTTGCATCCTTCTAATCTCTGTTTAGGGTTACACACGCACAGTACCAGGAGAAATTGTGCCAGTTAAAAATGTCTATTAAGATCTCATATATGCACTGATGTTGGCAAAACTGTGTTCTGGTATAATGCACCTTGTAAAAAGAATAACCTGCAAACTGCCCTCAAATTACAGTCTCACACTGCATTCAAGTTTTTAAAGCTTTGTTATTTGATGTCTTTGTGATTCTTGCAATTGTTTTCAGTCACACTTTGTTAATTGTGTGGTTGTGTTGTTTTTGTTGTAACTGTTTCTTTCTCTGGTCTCCAGTGAAAAAGAGCTTAATCTTAACAAACTGCCTGGTTAAATTATAATAAAAGATAAAATCACGCTATGCTTGGTCAGTGTAACACGCATATATAATGTTCGTGTTGAGTTTGTCACAACAGTTACCCTCATATAATCAAAACTTGAGACGGTATAAAAATCCAACCTTTGGCAACATACAGTATTTACATCTCAGGCCTTTCAAACAGCAACAGCCTCCAATAGTTTCAGTGTGAATAAAATGGTAGCTGATTGGCAATCAGGCTCTGATGGCTACTTGACTGACCCTGGGAGCAGAGAGGGAGTGAGCGACAGCTTGCAGCAAAAAGTTATGCTAGCAAGCATCAGCATATGGTCTGCAGACTGTCAGAGCATCACTGGCTCACATTTCTTGTAGATAGGAGAATATTTTACTGAGTGGAGAAAAGAGAAACTGACGGAAAAGACAGCAATGAGGATCTTTGGCCTGAGCCATCATGTACGTGGTTTTGGTTGAGTTTCACTGCCATTTGGAAACAATGTTGATCAGAAGTCTGGGAATGCAAATCCAGCTTTTTGGTGCAATGATCTTTGATGTAATTTTTCATCTTTGTTCACATCAATCTGAACTGTAAAACCAGACTGCCTTGAATTTATTTTGGTATGGCAGGAAAACATGCTACCTTTCTAGGTCTACTAGTTCCTACATATTCAGATCATATTCAATTCCTGTATCTAAATTCAAACACTAATGAGCTGCTGCAATAACAGTTATTTATTTCCATGAGCAACAGCACTTCCTGTAAACTGATCTGCAAAACAGCATCATCTGAAAGCCAAAAATCTAAGCTTGGAAAACTAAATACAAACTGATCTGTCGTGTGTGTATCCTGTGTATTGTGCAACAAGAGTAGATTGCCAGAAAAAGGATAAATCTGTTGAAAGGTTAGCCATATGGCTGAGCCAAAATGTCAGCATATTATTGGTGACAGCAAGTTTTCTACTGTTGCATAATTGGAGCTAAGGAAGATTAGGATACTTGCTTGTTGAAAAGAAAAACAAACCTCAAAGCAACATTTTTACATTGCCAAAGAGCCAGACGTTATCTTTTCGGCACAACTGTAGATGGACCAAACATCACATACTACAGGTACAGTTGAATCACTCAGAGGTTTCACTTTCAGTTGGTGTTTGAAAGGTCAAGTTCAGCTATATATAAATATCCAGCAGGTTTTAGGGCTTCGAAATGTTTCTCCCAGGCATTTCTGCATGCTTACCATCACAGTAGTTTGACTTTCCATCTTCCAAATGAAAGATTCTAAGGCCACTTTGCTGCGTCATGTTATTTACAATGGATTTATCCCTGTATCCTGTCAACCTGTACCTGTTCACTCATGTCCATAATTCTGCCAGCTGAATGTCTAAAATGGAACTGCTCTTGACTCTGTATCAGCTGTCTGTTGCTGCAGGGATAAGTGGTATCTCCTGAAGCTTGAACATGGAGGCTTTAGTACTGTAGGTGCAGCTGTTTCTGCCGGGGCCTCCTGCTTGCTTGCACCCCTCCTCCCCAGCCTCTCTGGTTTTGTCAGAGTAAGTGCACATCATTGGCAGCTAAAAGCTCTGGGCACCGTCCCTCTGGTTGTTCCAGAGAAATGCCAATCGTTTTGGCGTCGACGGGGCCCTCACAGACGGCGCAGGAAGGCACAGATGGCACTAATGGACGAGCAGAATCCAACCGAGGGACCGGGACAGAGCCACACCGGAGCGCCGTCCAAATAACTGTAGTGTGAATGTACTGTATGGCCAACGCGCCGCTCTGCTCTAGCGGGGACGATGCCACGGCAATGCGGCATAAAGAATTTAAAATGATAAAATAATCATAAGAGAGGGAGATCGTGGGAGGATCGGCGTGGAGCGGTGCCAGGAGGATCAGACAGAGGAGAGATTGTTCTTAGGCTGATATGTGCTGAAGTGAGTTAGACACATCTCATCCAAGTCAACCCACTCCAGCCAGACAACTGGGTTTACAGCTAATGGAATGACTGAGACACACTGTCTGTCAAGGAAGAGCCAGTTTATATACTGCACCCTCTCCTGGTACAATGGTACTTCTGTACAACGTGTGAGCCAGCTGATAGCCTGTTTTACAACCTGTGAGGCGACAGACTTACATTTAGATTTTTTTTTTTTTGTCACCCAAATCTCTCCCTTCATGTCCCACGTGATGGCACATGCTGCAGATCTTAACATTTGTTGTGTAAAGCATTGATGAAAAACATTCCTGTGTGCACCAGTCTCTTTTTTAGCTAGTAGTGCTAAGCAGATGCTTGTAGGAAGATCTAGTCACAGCTTTAAGTGGTGCTATGAGGCCTCCGAAAACCTGTTTGGAGCTCTGTGTTCTTTTGATAAAAGTTTAAATACTTCTGAAGGGTCACGATACCTTAAGTTTGAGCTTTTTTCGGCCAACTGTGTGGTTTCTAAAAATGCAAGCGGCCATCAGAGCTGAGAGGAAAAGCAGATAGGTGGGCAGATTGAAAAAAAAAGCGTGGCATTTTTAATTTCTGCAAACCACCAAAACACTACAGTGCACAGAGAAAAGTTTCCAAGCACTGGCAGAAGAAAATACAGTACAAACCTTAAAAGATGACCCAAGTAAAATACAAAATTATAGCAAATGGATTAAATCATGCGAACTGCAGTAACACCCAAATTCCAACCAAAAAAAAAAAAAAGAAAAAGAAAAACCAGTTCTGCAGTGGACACACAGCTGTTCAGTGTCCCTAAAGCTCATATCTGCCATACAACACGCTCAGACAACATGTGCAACCCTTCTGAACAAGGATTCCAAACACAAACCAAAAATAAAGAGGAGGCCATTTGTTAATTTTTCTTCTGGGTGCCACAGAGTATCAGCATCCACGGAAAGCCGGTGGGCTCATCTGTACTTTCAAATTACGTGTCATCACCATAACCGTCCTCCCAGAGAGGCCAGGAGAGACGCCACAAACACTCAGAAGTGCACTCAAAACATAAGCTCACATCATGTCTCCAGGCCACGGCCCGATCAACAAGCGGCTCTCGGATTTGGCTTAATAAAGTCGGTGTAATATTTGCCTGTTAATACTTCACCATAAATTTTAGCCTGCGTTATGCTAAATGGAACGAACCTGGCGGCTGCTTACACCTCAGGGCTTTTAGATGCATACAGTACACGACACCACTGATGATAAAATAAGTCTTAATGTGATTTCAGTGTATGGCTCACGGACACAGAGACCATTTTAAACATTTCTGCAGATATTACAAGAGGTGCAGAGGATGAACTAAGACACAACTTACAGATTCATAGAAGATGCTCAGCATGCTCTTTTCTGTCGTGCACTGAAATTTGCCGTCTGCACTGTTACAGTGATCAGCTGCTGCAGTTGAAGAAATGTTTTGAAGCCACGCTAAGGCCTACTAACTACCAATGAATCTTACAGGAGAGAATGTGTGTTTCCTACTGCTGCGGAAGATTTCAGAACTGCGTTTTACTTTTTAGGTGAAATAATTTTAATTTTGCCTCACACTGGTACTATAGCAACGTCTTTAATCCCTGGGATCTACACAAGCAGTGATAAGGGAAATACTGAATGGGAAAAAAATTCCCCTCATAGAAGAAATACACTCAAAAAAAGCAATCTAAAAAACTGAGGAACAAGTAACGAGATGTTGGTGAAGGCAATGTTTGCATGTATGTACAGGGACAAAGTATGTGTGTTTGATTATTAATGCTCTTTTCTGAAATTTTAAAAAATTGAAGTTTACAATTTAGCTGCTTTCCTCTCACTAATGGGCGAAACACAGAGGCCAAAACTTCTTACAAATCATTCTAATTTTTGATTAAAAATTTAGTTGCAGCTTTGGCTTCAAATCATTCCAGCATTTTACAGCTGATGCAACTAATGATCCTTAGTTTAACCGTCTGACATGTTACTACTGTATACCTTTTTTTATTAGGGGCCCTTTAAAAGCAGCAGACTATCCTCAATCAGACTGCCTTTAATATTAATCATTCCTTTCTATTTAAGGCTTGAAAAAAAGAAAACATTTTATTTTTTCCAAAAAATAAATATGCTGAATATCCATTTGGTCTAAACTTTGTTGCCTTAAATTCATCTGTCAATATTTCAAAAACACAGATGATTCAATCTTCATAAACCTATTTGTAAATAAAGGTTTTAAGATGACTCATTACCAGCAATGTGCTTTACTTCAGTGCCAGTCCTGTTTTTTTTTGCTTTTTGCTTTTTGCCTTTTCTTTCTTTTTTCTGTTTTGTTTTGTTTTTTTTTAAAGTTTTTATTTATTTATTTATTTTTTTAAAGAGTAAGCAGATATATTTTCAAGTGCTTAAAATCTGATTTTGGAACAAAACTCTTTGATTGGCCCCATTTTTTGGAAATTGTCCCTCTAATGTGTGTACATGTGTGAGTGGGTGTGTGTTAGTGCTCCTGTTCCCTGCACGGTTCCCCCTCTCCCCCCTCCACCAGCGGCATGCTGGACGGGGTCACATGTGATCTGCTCTTAGCGGAGATGCAGGCCATGCGACAGGGAGGGCCAGTAATTGGAGTGAGCTGTCAAGATGGGGCGGTGTGTTTGTGTGTGTCTGTGTGTGTGTGTGTATGTGTTGTGCACGTGCCAGGGAGGCTCCCCTCCTACAGGGTGGCACATATTAAAGTCCCTGATGAGACTAATGCAGGAGGAAATGGGTTTGGCGTTGCGCCCGGCTGAGAGGTGAAAGGGAAGGCTGGTCTGGGTCAACCATGACCTGAAATGAATCTGGAGCAATTGCGAGAAAAAAAAAAGGCAGTCGACGATGAGGATTTACATTTGTGTCTCTTTCATGTGCAATCCTTAATTCTTAAGTTTTATAATTGTTCCTCACGATTTAATTTCTTATGAATATTCATATTTTTCCCAAATGTCTTAAAAAAAAGAAAAGAAAAAAAAATTCTGTTTCTCAAATCTAAAAAGCAACATCTCATATTTGTATCATTACTGAATCATTGATCCTTTAGACGTAATTAGCAAGAGAGAGATCACAGCCCTTGTTTGTCTTTGAAGAGTTAATCAACAAATTAAAGATGCAGATTTGCAGCTAATGACGCGCCGACGTGAACTGCCAAAAACATGCAGCGCTTTTCTGCAGTTGACATGATTAACAATAATTTCAAAAAAGGTAAAACAAAAGAATTAATAGAAAATTGTGCCTAATCAAAGACACAAAGGAGGTAATTGCAATGTGGGTTGATAAATTAGTTATTATTAGTTTCTCTGACAATTTTGGTTTATTTATCTTTGCCAGGGCACAAACATCTGTGGCTGCCTTATTAGTGTTTGATTCTGACAGACAGAAAAGTTACTTCTCAAACATAGCAAGTTGTTTTTTAAATTGTTTAATCATTTAGTCTGCTTCATTTTGGGCATATGAAGTTTACTTTGGTATGATTTTGTATTCTGATCAATAAAACAACCTGTTTTTTTCTCGTTCTACAAAAAAATTGATGTTTCTTTTTATTTTTTAAAAGAAATGTAAGGTGATGAGAGGTGTTGACGTCTTAATTTTATCATCTTTTGGTATCGGCATGAAAAATTCTGAAAATTACAAAATATTTGTGAAAAATGTCACTGGAAAAAGCGCATACTTCTTTAATCGAATTAAATCTTTTGGCCCACTAAAGAGATAAAAAGATGACTGTACCGTTTTGTTTTGTTTTTTAAAGAAAAAACGGATTAAAAGTTCTAAGAAGCACTGAGTTTTATGCAAAAAACTTCAGATTTTAAATGACTCAACTTTGAATTTCAACTCTGTGTTGATGTGCTGTATATTCCAAAGGTGTTCTGCTTATGTAGCAGAGCTCATCATTTATTTACCCTAAAGGTTCATAATTCACATCTAAAATCTGTCTTCATGTTCACGCTTAATTCTGATTTTACAGCAAAAACCCTGGCTTTAAATCTCAAGAGGAAAGAAGTAGTTATTTACGAGGCTGTAAACTAACATGGTGGAAATACAAGCGAGCAGCGGCGGCCTGCTATGCTGGGTGGAAAGGCTTGGTGATAAAGCATCTTGTTAGCTCTACTGAGGAAAATATGCTTATCAAGCCGCATGTTAATACAAGCAGTAAATAATGTGATCATCGGCCAGCGATGCTGGAAATATAACAGCGTGAAGGAGCCTGAAGCCACGCTCACTACAGGGAGGTGTTGTGTGTGTTTTTTTAAACATGGGCTACAAACTGTGAGAACTAGGTTAATGTGACCTGAGCAGTGAAGACATTAGCAGCAAACACACACTGAGTGAAACGACAACAGGCATTTTACCAAACACACACACACACACACACACACACATACAAAGTGCTTGTAGAATCTTACACAACTGCATTCAGGCAGCAAGCATGTAGAAAAATCAATATAATGTCATAAATCAATGCACAAGACTGACCAGAAACAGATTATTAAGTCAGAGGTTTTACTGGAGGTCTGCTGCTGCACTCTGATGCTGGATGACTTCAAAATTTTGTTTTTTTTTGCTTCTCCTACGTGACACTGAAGTAACAAAATCAGCTGAATTCATGCAAAAATCATGATTGCAAAGACGCCCTAAAAAACTAGTGTGCAAAAATAGTTATTCGGATTTTTCTTTCAAAAAAAAAAAGTTCATAACTTGCGTTCAACATCATTTTGATTATTGTGTATTTGATTTGGCCACAATTTTGATAACGTTGAAAAATGACCTAAATAATTTTGCAATAATAATTTTATCCAACATTTGTGTCACCAAACACAAGCGTGTGTAGTTACTGAACTCGTTTAGGCGGCCTCTGACTATTTTAAACAGGTTCTTATCCCAATTCATCAAATACTGATGTTTTGATCACGCACATCTGCGTCCTACACAGACAACTTGTTGGTTTCTGCACTTCCCAGGCTCCTGGGTGAAAGTTTTGGGGTGACCCACCTCTCTATCCCAACTTGCACCTCTCTTGGGGTTTTGTCGGACTTTCTGCTGTGTCTGGTGGAGCAGTAGCAACATGTGTATAATGTTTACACAGACAGATCTACCTTGGAGTTTGTTAAAGTTTCGTGTGTCCCATTCCTAAAGGTAGCTAAAGGGTGTGTCTGTGTGACATGTAACGAGCATGATGAAGCGTTCCTATTCAACAATCTGGAACTGAGACTCAGCTCTTAGTTTTGCAACATGTGACTGGAATTAATCACAAATAACATTACATGTGCATGTCCCTTTTTACAGGGTGATTTTTAAACAATGAAACTGCATTAAAATGTTTTTTTTTGTTTATTAGGAGGTAGAAAGACAAGGCTTACCGAAACATAACACTGATGCAAAATTGATTCATGGAAGCTGTTATTTTTATCAGACATTCAGATGTCCATTCTTCACTTTCCTTTTAGCTATGGTTTTATCTTCACTAGCTCCTATGAAAAACATCAGACTTTCTAGCTGCTAGATGTTCCTATTTCTCCACCAGCTAGTCGCTATCTTTGTCTGCTGTTTGATGCTCGGTTGGCGAGAGGCTGAAGGACTTATGAATTGAGCTATGTTCAGCTGCAGAATGTTAACTCTCTGTGAGTTTCGGCACCACAAGCCATTTTTACAAATTATCAGGGGAGCTGAATAAGGCCTGATCTCTGTTTCTTTAACCACACATGTCCCTGCTGGCATCAGAAACAATCCTGCATTAACAACTTTCCCTCTCCAGTGTGTTTCCATCATGCTTCCATCCTCTCAGCTTTCCTAAAGTCTCGCTAAAGAGGAAAAAACACAAAGAATCACAGAATGGAAGGAACAGAAAACAAATGAACAGACTGGAGCTCTCTAGTTTTGATTAAAACAAACCAACAATTTGAATACGGCAAGTAAATACCCCTCGGAAAGAATCGTCTTTTCTTGTGAGCTTCTTAAAAGCTTCTCAAAAGTGTACATCAACAGATAAGGCTCACAGGTGTTAAGGTTCAATCTCACCAGGCCCAGTATGTCTTGGCAAATAATGCACTTTCAGTGTAATTAATCATCACATACGGTGACTGATGTGACCCTTCGTGATGGAACCTTTTTAGGAACTCAGGAACCTTGAAATCCATCATCTCTGCATGTGTCTGTGAGGCTAGACCTAAATATTTAATTATAAGGATATTCATTAATTAGTATCAATAATTCATTATTTCTTTATTTTAGGATTTTTTCTTTTCCTATATGTAGGCTCTTAATAAATGTGTACTGCAAAATTCAGTTTCTCAGCACATTCTTGTACTTAGTTATTGCATTTTCGGAGCCTATTATGATCATTAACATAGGGCTAAAATTTATTCATAACAAGGAAAACTGAGAAAAGCTGTTTTGTCACAGAAAGTGAATGATATGACCTCAATCAACCAAATCCCTCAACATAAAATATCTCACATAAAACACCCCAAACTCCTTGTTTTTGTTTTTGTTTTTTCTTTAATTCAAATGACTGCAAAATAACACTTTTATTTTTGGTCACTGGGTGGAAAATGCGTCCAAACTTTACACTTTAAATAAATTGGTCAAATTTAAATGGTTGTTGAATTAATTTGTCTCATGTTTGTGGCTATTTTACTGTGCTTGGATTATAAAATCATGCAAAAAAAAAAAAGACTCCAAATTGCTGGATTCCTGAGAATGCTTGGCCCAGAATGAAAGGCTCACCGCACTGATTTTTTATTTCTTATAACAGGCCAACCCAGTCGCCCCTTTAAATCCTTTCTTTTCCTCACAGCTCCCATGATGCTCTGAGTCAAAACTCTATAGAGTTATGCACAGTGTAAAAACAGGGAGTGTATCTTTAAGAAATCCACAGGGTGCCACACACTTAGCGGAGGTCTTGGGATGTGCTTCACCGTAATCAATCCAGATAAAAACAACTGTTGTGTGCCTCTGTGGTGCATCTGCTTTTTTAAGGGACCGCCCTCTTAAGTTGCACTGCGGTTCTCATGACTCTCTCATGACACTCTTGGCTATGATCATAAAAAAAAAATGACTGTGAACTTAAGTCAACTCTGGTTGACCTGGGAGTTGGTAGAAGAATGGGGGTGGGAGCCTCGATTTGCAGCATGATGAATCGTCGCACAGCATGCTCAAACCTTCCCCGAGGCCCAGCAGTGAAATTAACTAGTTTGGCAGACTGGCGCTGCCCTCTCAGGCGGTCGCCGAGTGTTGCTTTTGCAAGAGGAAGGCGGGCACTGCCTCTTTGTTTCAATGGAGACAAATCTTGGGCGGACTGTTTGTTTGGGGAAGGGGTGTGAACGGCACACAAGTCCATCAAATCAATTAGAGTCTTACGCAGAGACGGCCTGGCTTGGCCTGGGCTGAAGGAGCTTGGCCCGATCTTTCGTGAGGGGTTATGTGAGTCAGAGTGTTGCCACAGCCAACAGTCATGACTCGTGTACTCACAACACCAGTATGACTGCAGGGAGGAGGGGTGAAAAGCTTGCATATGGCCAGAGCCAGTGTGTCACATTTGGGCTACAGTTCACATTGGGCTCAGATGCTCACAACAATGAACTCGTGAGGATTGTCGGGCTGCAACACTGCGCTCGTGTTTGAGGGTGAGATTTACCAGCTTAGAAGCGACGGGTGGAAAACTGCACTGCATGTACACTGACATCCACAAGTCCAACTGCACACATTTATCCTCTGTGTTATCATTAGTACTGCAGACTGAGTGTATGTCTGACGGATCAGCTACTATCCTGTAGAAATGTAACAAATACCATTCTTGAGTAGTTATGCAGGATGAATGTGGGACAAACAGTCTCTTTAGGTGCATTTCCAGAGAATCAGCATGGTTTAAAAGTGTAGAGAGGAAGGAATGTAAGAAGTGAAAACAGCCATGAAGTGAACTGTATAAATTCTAGCACCTGCGAAATGACAGCTCTTGTGAGCAAAAAAAAGCATTAATGTAAATTTCCCCTGAAACTACAAAAGCTTTTCTTTTTTATATATCTCCTTGTGTAAAGCTTCCAGAGGTCAGACTTCACTCACATTTTTGTACATCACTCACAGTGATCCTGGACGAGGGAAGTAGTACTGCTGTCTGTCAATAATCAAGCTCGGACGCTTTCCAGATCAGTGTCAACTCAACAACGAACCATCATGTGATTTCTCAGGTGATGAAGGCTTTCTCAGCTTGACTTCCTAGTTTCGAATACACACAAATTAATCTGTTCACACTTTCCAATGTGTCCGATTTCCTTTTTTTCTCTCTCTTTAAAAATGTGCAATCAACCGACAAACATTCTGCTAAAAGCAAACGACTGCATTTCATGACCTCACTTGGCGACAGATGTGTGCTTGAGCGCCACAAAAGGAGGCAACTTTTAGGATGCAGCTAGAGTAGAAAAGTACTGCCTACTGTGAATAATACATGACAGGGTATATTTAAAAACACCAACAAAAAAAAGTTTTGATTCATCTTTTTCAATCCTACAAATTTCCTACAGAGCGTAATAGCAAAAAATAGTGGCAGGTAGAGTTTGTCTCTGTGGTTGTAAGCTTGCATTTAGGTCGCTGACATCTTCCACCTTTGCTTCTGATGGACAGGAGTCAAAATCCACAAAACCACTGGATAAAACTCAAACAAAACAAAAAAAAAGTTGTTTTGGGCATTTCCAGAAATCACTGATGTTGTTTTTCTTGTTCAGGCAGTTACGTACTTCTGCTTCTCCTGCCATGACATCAAAATATCTACAGTAGTGCTAAAACAATTTATTAAGTAGCCAATCACTGGAAATGAATCATCAGCTTGGTCCAATTATTAACATACTAACTTATGAAGAAAAATATCAAACACTTTATTGATGATAAAAACATTTTTTACATGCAGATTTGGTTTGCTAAAAAAAAAAAAAAAAAAAAAAACTGTTAAGAAAAATTTAATTACAGAAATGCAACTTTTTTTGTGTGTAAATGTGCAAATAAAAACAAATAATAAGCCAATATTGTCTGAGGAATCAGTCAGTGTCCGGTTTAGCATAGTCTGACTCAAAACCTTGGAATGTTAACGTCCACACATGAAAAAGAAGTTTGTGTCGCTGCCCTTTTTGCGGTTTGAAGCCCCACACCAACACTGATTGCACTGTTTAATTAAGCCGGTTTTCAAGCTCTGCGGTGGGTCAACACTCGTTTCTACTTCTGTTGCTGCCATGAGCACAAATCTGAGAGCCATTCTGCATTATGTTAATTTATTTGCATATGTTGGGAACTACAGACAGTCACAGTTGCCTGAAGCCTCATCTCAAACACTCAGTATTAAGTGTAATTATTCACCAGTGTGGAGCGGCTCCATTTTCTACTGCACGGCATTAAAAAGGCTAATATAACTGCTGTTTTCCTAATGGTGAGGTTGGTGGCCATGCCGTTCATTACTATGTGCATACTGCAAGTCTCAGAGGATATTTCACCAGGAGGACCCACATATGATGTTACATTAACTGGCCGAGAGCATTTCGTCGCAAGTTTCCAAGTTTTTGGGGGAGTCAAGCTGTACTGTTAGGGTGACATGCATGCTAATCAGCAACGCCTCATCCTCTAGTTTTTTATTATGTGCTTTTCAACACGGCGTGTCAAGAAGGAAAACGCCAGCTGTCATGTTTTATGCATTCGGTTTTCAGTTCAATTTGTCTTATTGCGTTGCTGTTGGAAAATGCAGCTTGACTTGTGCTTCAGCTTTTATATTTTACAGCATACAGGTTACATACATTGGCTGCAGATGCTTAGCACTTGATCGCATGCCAGCAAACTAGACTCCATGCAGCGGTGATGGAATACGACTCCAGTGTAGCGCGAGGATGGGAGCGTACTGGGATACAGCTTAATTTCATCTTCATCTAGCTGAAACAATTATGAGTGAACAGTTCCATTTTTTTGTTAAAAGGTACAGCACAAGTGCTTTTCCGGGTCAATTAATAATTTGAAAGATAATATTAAAAACTATGCAAAAATGGACGGCAGAATGACAACAGGTGTCTTGGCGTCGGCTTGCTGTCTGCAATCAATACAAACTGAACCATTATTGGCTTGAGCCCCAACTTGATACCAGTGATAATGAGGAAAAGAACGGGCAGGAAGCTCAGGAGTGTTTTGCAAAACCAAAATATCCAGTTTACAATGTTTTTACTGAGTTGAAGGAGGGTTTTTTTTTTTTTGGCAACAGATTTGTCATGTCTGTGTGCTCCTCAGAGAGATTCAGGAAGTTTTTTTGTTCCGGCTGCTGTGATGTTTTTAAATGAACATTGTCGCTGTTCGTGTCCTGATGACATTCAGTACATTTACATGCACACTAGTTTTCCACGTACATTTGGAATATGGCAATATTCCGAATTTGCCACAGGTCATGTAAACAGCATACTCCGGTTGGATATTCCTAATCAAGCCTTTTTCTGAATGGACCTTTTTCCTGCCGGTATAATTCCTAATTTACTGAACATGTATACGGCCTTGTCGGAAAATGTGCCTCAATCGGGGTTCTTCTGGCAGTTTGCGACACAAGGCTCTGTGCCTTTTTACGGCATGTGCTCAGCTGTGAAATGTAAACAAACCATCCAAACAACTTGCTGAACGTAAGAAGAGATGCATGCTCAAAAGAAAAATCCACATTTCTGGTTGGAAGAAGAAACACATCTACCTTTGAGCGTTATGAAAGACTTGGATATCAACAGGTTTCTAGATATGCGTAAATATTGCAACACTGACCTCTTCAAGAAGGTGGTGACCCATTATGTTAATTGGAGTGCGCAAAGCTGCATTTAAACGGGAATAATGGTGGAATGTTCATCTTCATTTGACATGTAAACAGCTGAGTCGGAATATTGTCTTTTTCGAAATTAGGGCAAAAACCTGAATATTGTGTCCATGTGAACGTAGTGACTGATGATCTCATGTCAATGACTTGGATGGTGGTTTTGATGAAGACTGTGGCAATGTTGTTTTCCTTTAATATGTTGATGTCATATTCTGAATGACCACTTACATACTGCTCTATAGTCACATTGATTTTTATCCAATTTATTATGGCGCTGTGCCTTGAGATGTCTATTCCTTTACCCATGGTGCAACCTGTTGTCTGTCTGATATGTATGATGGCGCTCATATTTACCCATGTGAATTAAGAAAGTATTTTAGATCCTAGTATATACTGTTATGCTGCACAGCAAAAATGATCTCCACCGCACTGTGTCAGCGCTGGCGGCACACATTATCATTCTGCTACATGAAAAAACACTCTGGATTTTTCAATTTTCTTCAGTCAATCACAATCATCTTGGGTGGCATTAGGCCCAGGATGCAGAGATGGCGCCCTTTTAAAAACAATAACACTGATATCACAAGGGCAGAAAGAGCTTCAGACTCAGACTAAACACTTCCAAGCAACTTTCAACAAAATACTGTCTCCTCAACATACTGGTCAGAATTTTGTTTTTACAGTAACAAATTTACTAAGAATCATTAATATAAACAACTGAATCATGTTAAAATGTGACATAATTGTGATATGATTTCACTGAAAGTCAATAAGTGACGTTGAATTATCATCCCTCCCTCTAAGAGGTATTGTAAAAATGAGCAGTAGACAGCAGGACTATCAGATACTGTACTGTGTGAGAAAATGGCCCATCAGTCAAAGTGCAGGGCAGCAACTTTCACGTACTCGATCTGTCTAATTGACTCAAATATTCTGCCCTGAAATCCCAAAGGCCTCTGGAGCAAAACCTGCACACACATGAGCACACTCTCAAGCATTTTACACACATTCAAGTACACACACTCTCTCTCTCTCTCTCTCACACACACACACACACACACACACACACACACACACACACACAGTCTCCCTATCCCTTCGCTTCCTCCTCATAGCCCTGGCTTCATTAGCAGCAGTTTGCATCATCCCTGGTGAAAACGTCACATGTCATCAGTGACTCCATTCTTTATCACTTCCTGCGGTATAGACAGTGTAACCTTCAGAAACCTGCTGCCCACAGTTTTACGTCTTAATTAGGAGCACTGTCACAGGCGCCCAGCGCCCCTCGTCCCGATGTGAACAGACAGAGAGGGATGGAGACGGAGAGGGAGTGTGAAAGACGCAGAGGAGGACAAAGTCAGACACGAAGGCAGCAGACAAAGGCAGCGAGAGAGACGGAAGGAAAAGATGTACAGTGAAGGAGAGCAAAGAGAGGTCCGGGCATGGAGGGGTTCAGAGGGTGAAGAGATGAGAGTGGAAGTTACAAGAGTGTGCAGTAAAAGACAGACAAGATAAAGTGAGCAAAGAATTTTGAGTGAGGCAAAGTATCGCTCAAAACAAACAACAATGCTCAGGCTGCTGTGAGTAAAAAGAGAAGCTTACAAGTGTGCTCATACATGACACTTAAAGAACTTACAGTGTGCACATTTAAGGCCAAATATAATTTAAAATGGTTTAATACTTGTGTCAATACAATACCTCCACTTTGGCACAATATTAGAACAAAATTCGATCTTTAGCTTTTAAAATAAAAACATGTTTGTTTGCACAAAAAACCTATTAATTTTACAAAAAAAAAGGTTAATGTCCAAAAATGATCAACCATTTGAGAACTTTGCCGTAACAAGAACGGAAAACTTTTCATTTCAATCAGGACCCTTCTGATTGAAGAATACACAAACAAGATTTGTGAGGCTCTGATCAGTAAGTCTACACCATGTTTCAGTACTTGACAAATTTCACTTCTTTCCCCTTTTTTTTTTAAGTCAGTACCAATAAGTCTGAGGCTTAAAAGCCATAAATATTTAAGCAAGATGCATTTTACTAAAGTATTCTACAATGCAGATAACAACCACGGAAGCAACTAAAACATTCAGAAGCCAAAATATGTCCCTCAAACACAAAAAATGAGGGGCAAGTTGCTTTTAGCTTCAAATACAGTCCAGCGACCTTGAAGTTGATACGCAGTAATGTTGAAACCATTTTTTTTTAAATGTCTTAAACTATTATGCCTGCCTAAATAAATTATTCTAATGTAATGCTTCTCTTTGCTTTGGCTAGGAGTGTAGGAAAAGGCTTTTTCATGTCAGAAAAAAAAAATGTTATTCTTAATAACTCACAAATTAAGAAAAGATTATCATCTGGAGTTCCTTAGAAAATATTTTCATGTGGGTTTTGCTAAAGACAGCAGCAGTCAGTCAGTAGGAGAGAACAGAGAGAGAAAAGGAGGAGGAGGATGGTTTTCAGTGGAAGTTGTGTTGGCTACTTGCTCGGCGAGAAAGAGTGAAAATCCGGCTTAGCAGCGAAAACACTGGAGACGCTTGTGTCTTCAGTTTGGGGACAGCTGACGGGTTAACACTATTAAGACTGCAGAGAACACGGGACTGAATGTGCATCTGTGCTCCCAAACAGAGGGATTGAACGACGCTTTCGAGGCGTTCCCTCAGTCGCAGATATAGAGACAGACGGACCGCAGAGAAGCAAAGGGACGACTCAGAAACACAGATTCTTTTTCTTTTGTTTTTGCTACTACACTATTATGAGGGCTTTATCTTTTTTTGGAAGTTCCTAAGCAAACATAGCTTTAGGACAACTTAAAGATTTTATGATGAAAGTAGATCATCACAGTACACTCTGGTTGAAATCACCTGACAGTTTTTATTTTTTTTGCATTTTTTTTTCTTTTTTATTTGCATTTAAACTGATACACAGTGTTACATTTCATCTTCTTTTGACCTGCACATCTCTAATCTGCAGTAAAGTCCATGTTTCTCGACAGGCCCTGGGCGAATATCTGTAACTGCTCCTGACAAACAATGATATGGATAAAAAACAAACAGGAAAACCCTACTGAAGCTGCACTGGTGAGTTGCTGTACAGCCATGAAAAAAGCCATTACAGCACCTAAGCATTAATTAAATCTGTATCATCATTACTCAGTATAATTGAAGGTGAGACAACCTATCAATTGTAAAAGATCACACTGTCATTAAGGTTAATAAGCTGTTTTATAAACTATCATCATTAACACCAGCTATATCTATTATAATGATAAACGACATATTGATAAAATAGGCGGTAAAATTGGCGTCTTCTTCCAAGATGGTGAGCGGTGGCATGGACGAGGTAAGACAAATGAGACTGAGAGACGAGAGAATCAAAGTCTCACAGAGATGAATTCTTAATTGTGCACTTTACTGTAGGAACAAAGAAATGACAAATACATCTGGAACTCCTTCAAGAATGTTTTCAATTAGCTGCTGTGCCGTTTTGCCAACAATTGTCACATCTGCATCTTTTCTCTCAATCAATTATGAAACAGTGTAATTTATTCATGGGACGCTCGGTCTCCAGTTGTGAGGATGTATGACGAATTCAACCCCTGGACTGACAGAAGAAAAAAAAAAAGCTTTCAGCAGTGTCCTTAAAGAAGACATCTGCTTAAATCAACAGACACACAGTTTAGGCCTGCGCAAGGATTGTTTTCAGTAAATAAAGCCCTCTTTAGCTTAGCGACCACACAGCTGCTGATACATTTTCAACAACTACACTGATGTCCAAAAGGTCAGCTTTTGGGTCTTTCGAGCCACAGGATGTTACAAGAGATGCTTTTGTACTTTTGAATCATTTTCTTTAGAATAACAAACACATAAATCTCGACTGAAAAACAGACACATCCGTAGCATAACATGTTCTTTCAAAAACCAGGTCAGAAACATAAAAATCTCTCAGAGGCTTTGTCTTGTCAGCTGAGGTCACTTTACACAAGCAACAAAAAATCAATTAGTGTCAAATAGGAATTAAAACGCCTTCAAATAGGTGTTGAGGCCACTGTTTAGGGATGAAAGAGCTTGGGCCCATTTGCATGCTCGAGGCCATTAGCATAATTAAGCTCATGTTTAAAAAATGGCAAAGGCCTGGCATTGAAGGAGTTAACGAGGTGGAGCCAGTAATTGGACAAGGAGTGACCCTTTCACAGCCGGTGACGGGGACACGACTAATTCACTTAAATGGTCACTGGAGGCCGATCCAAACAGAGACAATTAGCATCTTGGGGTGCCCGACTGCTTATAAAAAATCCAACACAAAAATTACAAAATTAATTAAATAAATAACCCCACAGCGCAGGTTAGCACATGCAACATCTGTTAGCTTAGCATGATCAAGATGGATTTTTTATGCGTCTTTGCTGTTAACAAGTAATTCCAGTTATGTGTCAATCCAACTTTCTAAGATGATTTGATCTTTATTTTTACATTTCAGCAACTACATTTACACCTGACAGTCAAGTTTGCCAGGATTCAACTACTGTAATAAAAAAAACATTCAGTACATTTGGTCGGGGGGGGGGGCTCTATAGCGTAAACACATAGAAGATCTTGAGGTAAATGACACATTAATCAGTTTACAGGTGTTGAGCTGTTTTATGTTAAAAAGTGATCAGCAGAATTACTTCTGAATTCTGAAACCTCATTTATCTTTCTGTGGCACTTGTGCGTCTTTGTATCATATGTCAGTCTAAAAAATCTAAAATCACGTATTTTTCAGAACAGAGATGAAAATTTTGTTTAAAACTTTCCTTAAAACTTAGTTTTTCATTAGTAAAAACACATACAGTGCACTGTTCACTGTTTCCTAGTCAATGTTTTAAAGTCTAGGTGGGCCACCTCTACTAATATCATAAAAATTACTTGTATATGTATGACAATATGGAAAAAAAAAATTTAAATAAAGGATCAGGACAAAAGGCACTGTTTAATGCAGCAACTATTGTATATATAATAGGGCCCGACCGATATATCGGATTGACAACATTATTGGCCCATTGCAGATATATCTGTATCGGCGTATATGTTTTTTAATAAGTGCCACTATTAAAACTATTTATTAAAGCTTGAAAAAATCCTTGGAGCAGCAATTTTAAAATAGTGTAATCACGTATTTTGTCCAGCAGAGGGCGGGCCATCATTTGATTGGTATTAAGTGAAGTGTTTACTGTTCAGTGCACTGACGTTTGGAATGAAGTTTGTAAGAAATCCTGCCCCCATTACATATCTTTGGTTCACATATTTGATAACCACATCCATAATATTATATTCAGAATATTGGACGATATATCGGACATCGGTATCTTTTTTATTCCCTAATATCAGTATCGGCATCAGTCCCAAAAATCCCATATCTGTTGGGCCCTAATATTTAATGACACACTTTTCCATGTGGAGACCTTGTACACTCTAACTTAACTGTAGTGAACACCTGCTAAAACTAAAACCACCTAATTTGTGATTATTAGATAATGCCAACATTAAAATATGAATTAGTGGTTTACGATGGCACATTTAAAGTTTGTGAAATCCTGTATCTGGTTCATGCTTTTTAAATGTGGCCTGTAGCTGCAGAGGTTCCCATATGTGTGCATTCTATGCTTGGGGCTCATTCATATGGTCTTTGGTTTGAAGTACTGTACATTTAAAATGTGCTCTCCTATAAAGATTTATAGAGGAAATCTCTACCATTTGTCGTATTACTTTGATTTTTGTCAGTTTTGTTTGGAATTCACTACTTATCAATACGGAAAATGAAACTGAGAAGGTGTGGTTCATAGTCACCTTTCAGTAAGCAGGTGCCTGCGAGAGTTTTATCAGTTTTATTGGTGCAACAGGACAACAGCACAGAGAAAGAGGGGCAGGGAAGGAGAGAGAAGGAGGAGGTATGTGTGGGTTTGGTTTGATATATATGTGGGGTCCTAACTTGGGGATTTCACTCATAGTTTGATGGTCGGACCATCTTTGTGGGGCCAAATTTTTGGCCCTACATCTTTATTATTATCAAATTTTTGGTAGAAGACTTAAGTTTAAAGGTAAGGCATGAAGTGAGGTTAGGTTAAGGTTAGAGTTCGGCAAAAATTGGTTTAGGTTAGGGTTAGAGTGTGCAAATGAATGAAAGTTAATGTTAAGGCCTCTCAAAGATAGGTGTACAAACGTGTGTGTGTGTGCGTGTGTGTGGTGGGTCGGACATGAAGACTAGACTCAGGCCTGCAGACCAATGAATGGAGTCACATTAGTGACACTTCACTGCTCTATTTACAATAGAGGAGAGACCCTCAGTGGAGAGATGTTTAGGGTATTTTTCGGGGGCTATTCGGTTCATTTTCTCAAACAACAGAATAAAAATAAACATAATTATATCAAAATAAGCCCTACATGACAACATTTTGGGAAATCTGATTTTGACAAGAAAAGATGATTCCATGTTAAGAAGAAAAAGAGAATTATAGAGACTTACTGATAGGTAATACCATCTAAAACTAATCAACAATGATGGCAAGGCTCAAGGATTTAACAATTAAAAAACAAAACTTCAGAACTGTCACACTGTACATTCAGTATTAGAATCACTATCTCAGTTTCAGTGGCACATTTTTACACGTTCATTCATAACGTATGTCTGTCATCAAACGCACACATTTGAAATCATACAAAATGTAGCTTTATATGAAGCCCTTCACTACATATTAGCCGGCCCCACCACACCGTTACATTTATGTATACAAAACATGAGCAGGCTAATTGAATATTCACTGTGAACATATTCCCTACATAACATTACTCCCCGCTTCCATCTTTTTAAAAATTCAAATCAATGGGAGGAGAGCAGGGGAGCATTAGAATACATTACAGCATGTATGTGTGATCTCTGGCCCCCCCCCCCCCCCCCCCC
>JAQLOL010000021.1:8205500-8235717 GCA_029783665.1 Naso thynnoides | reverse complement strand
GCCATGAGTGCTCCTACACAGCTCGATGACCAACTGAGGACAGTGTGATTCCTGGACATCAAGGCTGGAGCCGCCTGCTCCCAGTTCCCAGTGGGACAGGAAGCTGCAGCTGAGCGTCTCAACTTGGGTGAATGGTGCATCTGAAATATGTTCTCCAACAATGCAGCGTTGGCTGAGGAGAAGGCCTCGCGCATAACAAAACATGGCTAAAAAGGGGAAACAAGGAGAAAAAATGTGCAACGGAAAGACGATTATTCTTCGGCTGAGTAGAGCCGTGTTAACCGAGCACCCTGTGCGCCAGGAGCGGTGATGAAGCAGAAGCAGACAGATGGAGGGAGATGGAAGTTTCCAGGCTCCGCCATTCCATGCAGGTGGTCCTGGGTGCAGGGATTGTCAGTGCATGGTGAATTATTTAAACGGGAAGCGTGGAAAAGGGAATGGCTGCATCTGTCGCACATCCTTTTAAAGCCCCTCCAGCAGATGTGTTTACTCACCGCCCGTACCAGCTAACTACTTAATGGGTCACCATTGGCAGCCAAGAGTTAATTAAGCAGGCCTTTTGCAAATGGCGGGTACCAAGCACCAGCATCAGCTCAGGTCCTATAAGGTCGTAGCAGACGCTGTAGGCCTGTGGTTTACAGATGTAGTCGCTCAAGTTCATCTTTTTACTGCATCTTTGGTGAGTTGGGTGAAAGATAACAGATTCTGCTTTGCTCCCCTGATTTTTATTCAAGAGAGAAAATCTGATCATAAGAAGGACTTCTACATCAGCCGCTGCTGTAAGAACAGCTTTCTATAAAATGGTGCTTTTTCTTCACAGTGATAAGTGAGGAAACTTACTGCAGCCCTGCTGCTCTGTGTGAAATTCTTCTTCTTCTTTTTTTTTTAAAGTTACGCCAGCTGGAAAAAGCGTAAAAAATAGTTTTTCTAGCAGCTGGAGGAAAAGACTCTAAGACGCGCTGTAAAAAATACTTTTTTTTTTGTAATTGTCATCTTACTATGTGCATCCTGATACAAATCTGCATACAAATACAAAAGTGTCTGACATTAATATGATGCAAGTCAGAGTTTCATAAAATTTGTATCAATAAAACAGAGACAATCAATTCATCAAAAGCACAATACTAAAAAAAAGAAACTTTTCCACCTCAACCTTGTTTTACCAACAAATCATTTTCGACTATCGTTCCCTCATAAAAACGTTTGCTGCTTAATTACAAGCATGCAATACAACTATACCATTATCTTTGTAGAATTTTTTTAAATATAATTTTCATTACAATGAGAATATAGAGTGACTTTCGTTTTTATTAACCGCTGACTTCATTTTACAGTTTGCACATTCTCAAAGTTCAAAATCATTGCATGTCAACGACTTTCTAATATTAGGATTTTTAAAAAGCCAAAACTAATTTTTAAAAACTGCTGCTGAATAACTTTCCATTCATTTGTCGACTCTCTTTATCCAACAGGGACAAAACATGTTCACATGCAAAAGGAGACGGAGCACAGATGAATGTAAAACATGGAGCCAAAGACAATTTCAGCCCTCGTCACTGATGAGACTTTTGAATACAGGGTTTAACGACGGAACAGACTACAAGGACTGTGGAAGAGTTGAAATGCTTGTGTTTATGTATTTTATGTAAACTATGTACTGCACATGACTGTATGCACTGACCTACTTCTGCAGAAATGTTTCTGTGTGAGAATGTACGTTTTGTGCGCGAACATTTATGTGTCTCTATGTATAAAGTGTATCTTAGGTTGTTCAAGACATTATTTTTATTTGTGTATTATACATTAGAACTATGAATACACGTCCAGCTTTATGTTCCCTTCAAAAACCCACATTCTTCTTTCAGCACTGTGTGTGTGTGTCAGCTTCTGGCAGAAAAACATGTTATCATGAGCCGTTTGGACGGTAACATGAGGGGATTATCTGAGGTGAGGTTCACGTTGATTTGGAGTAGTTACAGCATCGCCATCGCCGTCATATGATACATAATCTGTTTTAGAGCTGAAAGACCTTCAGGAGCCAGCGGCACTCATAATCATACATTTTTGATTGGATTGCAGTCATCGAGGACATTAAAATCTGTTGTTCCATCTAGGATGCCTTAGCGATCATCTGTTATGGTTTGGGATTATAAGAGATGACGTTAACATCAAACAATAGCTATGCAGCCGTGAATGAATCCATATTTACAGTTTTTACTTAAATCTTTGGGTTGTATGTATGGCTTGTTTTTTTCTGTCAGGCTCTTTCTACACTGTTTACTGCATCTTCACGCTACAGCAAAGACTTCATCCCTTCGTCTACTGTTTTAACGTACAGCTGATTTATAGATTTAGGAGTTGTTTACTTGCACAGAAAAAAAAGCAAAAAGAAAAAGACTTTGTATGCAAGACTAAGAGACACGGGAGGAATGGTTCTTAGTTAAATATAAGAGTGAAACAGCTTATTTGCATGAAAACACAAATCTACAACTGAACACAGAGGAGAGCAGCATAAAGACGACCAAATGCCTAAAGAAGGGGAAATAAAACTGTTCTGAAAGAGTCCTTATGCTGGGGAAGTAACAGAGAGGAAGTCTGTGTGTGTGTGTGCGTGTGTGCGAGTGTGTGAGTGTTTACAGAAGGCATGACATGACTCACTCTGCCATTTTCTACAACAAATTTCTCTACACGCAGCTGAAATTTAAACATTACAGTGACCTTTACTGTACCAAACAACACAATTTTCTCTTCTTCACTATTTCTACAGCAGCGTTACGATTCTAAAAGGATTATATTATAAAAAGAACACGTTCAGTCTGTTTAGATGGTCCTATTCATAGTTGCCAGGTTTAAAATACTCTTCACAGAGATGTCTGCCATGACAACATCACATGTTGTCCACATGCTCAGATCAAAACGTAAATGCATTTGCAGACAGACACACTGCACACACAGGGGCTACAAACCAGATACTTTGGAATAATGACGTCATGAGAAGTCGACTTTATTTTTATCTATGCTTTACATATTCAGAGGCATTTCTTTATTTGTGTCAAACCTGCTTTAAAGAACTTTAACTACTGTGTCTGCAGACTTATTAGCAATGTTTCTCTTGTTAAGGGGAAATGAGACATTGGCTTCTTTTTTTTTCTTAAGAATATAAACCTTCTTATCAGCTAACTATTTTACGTGTGATTGCACAAAAGGAAAAACTATTTACTTTCAGTTCACTGATCTATGCTGGCTTAATATCTCTTATTTTGAAATAACAAAGAATCGTATTTGTTTTAAAGAGGGTCAACACGCAATTGTAATTACAATTGATGATACACTATTTTTTAATATATTTTTGCCAATTGACATGTACAAAAACTTCAACCCCCTCTTTAATTTGGGTTTGTTCCAACCACTTCTTTCCACCTCAATGACAAAAATATGTTGTGGTGTTAAAGCAAATATAACCGCATGTTCGCAGGTGGGGAAACTCTTGAATACATTACTGTGTTTCAAAAAAGAATGTGCCTGTTGTCAGACCTTTGAATCTGTCCACTTCACCGAGTTCAGTTGACAGATTCTACAGATGGCCACAGCGTAACTACTTCATAATTTATGCTAATAAAAAGTTGATATATTGAACACAACTGAATTAAAGGTGAATTATAGAAGGTTAAAGTGTAATAATATTAAAATGTAATAAGATAAACAAGAGCCTGCATCATGTTGACAGCAGATTTTAGGACAAGCCGATACCTGATGATACTGATGTTCTGATGTTAAGAAAAAGTCAATTTGTCAACATGCTCCACCACATTTCCCTCCAGCCGAAATCCCACGGGTCACTTACTGTCCGACTTCATAGAGCCTCGGCGCAGGACACAGCACATAATCATTACGCACAGCACTCGGCTTTTGAGCTGTAAAACAAAGGAAAGAAGACATACAGCATTAAATTTACTCTAGATGACTCGGATACAAAACTTAGATGTCGAACTTGAACTGAACTGAACTTGCTCCTAATAGTATAAAACATAAAAAAACATTAGAATTTACTTTTGTTAGTTTAACAGTGTCAACATAATGGACTATGGTTTAGCCTTCAGACAGTCAATGCAATTTGCTTTCAGATAAAATAAGCTAGCATTTGCAAAAAGGCCACGGTCATCAAAAGTGGTAACAACAAGATAAACACAGTTTGAATTTGCCA
The DNA here is from genome assembly GCA_029783665.1 of Naso thynnoides. Classification (NCBI taxonomy): domain Eukaryota; kingdom Metazoa; phylum Chordata; class Actinopteri; order Acanthuriformes; family Acanthuridae; genus Naso; species Naso thynnoides. The sequence goes on along the minus strand of JAQLOL010000021.1, from coordinate 8,231,513 downwards.
TGAATCTCTGTTATTTGTTCTTAATACGCACAAAATCCAAATGTATGGAAAACATACACTGTGATTTACAAATGTAAATCACATTAGAATTAAATCTGTTTACTAAACAATTAAAAAAAAAAAAATTCTGCTTTACATCTATTGATATTTTGGAGGTTATTGAAATAAAAACATTCAGGTCTGAGATATTGGACATGGCGAATCTGAAATCCTAACAAGGAAAATGTTCTTTAAATATTTAAAAAATCTTTTTATATAAACAAACTTATTAAAAGCAACATTCCAAGATTATCATAAACTCTTTTTTTTCCCTTTGACCCTCAGTATAACATGGGATTGCATGAGAATTCGGAACTTTGCAGTAAGGTAAGAAACATTGTGTTACATCTTTTTTCCAGCAATCTGCTGAGGGTGCAAAAGGTTTAAAATAAGATTAAGATTTAATGACATGTGTGCGTGTGTGTGTGTGCGTGTGCGCATGTGTGTTAATAAGCATAGGTTGACAGAGGCTTGAACCATCTTCACTCATGGAGGTCGTTCTGATTATTGATATTTCTTTTCTGCTTGTCTGCGCGGGGCTCCAACTGGTTTGGTGATTGAGAAGACAGTAGCATCTGTTCTGCATATGGGGTGTGTGTTCCATAGTTGCTATGATGCCTGTCCATAATTATAAGGTGCCCCACTGTTAAAAAGGTCTGGGCTGAACACATGCAAAAGCCAATGAGGGAATAAATAGCCCCAAGTGGGCGAATGTGAGACAGCCTAAACTGAGAAAGGACTAACAGGAAGACATCTGCTAATGGCCACTTCTTCCTGATTCGGATGAAGTTTTTAAAAAAGGAAAAAAAAAATATGCTTGAATGTTTTGGTCAAGTTGAAATGTTGAAAATCAAAAATAACTCGTCAAGGAGGGAAGTGTTGTCATTGGCAGTCGTCGATCCCACAGATCCCACGGCCAAATGAGAGTTTGAAAAGATTGGCTTTTGGTGCCAAATCCCGTTTGCTTCCTAAAAAAGGATTTCTCAACAGAACAGACTGCAAGCTCAAAATAAGGAGCACAGTGACCTACATACCCTCCTTTCTTCTGCTGAATTTAGATCATATAGATAAGAGCTACTGTGAGATAACAGCTATGTCGTACAGGGGTTTGTTTAAACATTTCCTTCCTCTGAGCACCCATACTTCATTTACATGGCTGCAAGTACGATAAGAAGAAGTGCTGAGTCCTACGATTTGTGCAGGAGATGTGACGCATCCACACCATGGACATACAACGCAATAAAACACCACAAATCCTCACAGTTCCTCACTGTAAATCAATACGTAAACCACATTCACAGGGTGGTGTAGTGAATGTGTCACTGCAAGTCAGCAAGCTTGTGGTTCTATTCTTCAGTATTCTATTCTATTACATACATTTATTGTTAAATACATCAATATGTTAAATGTGTAATACTTTACATAAAGCACCCATCTATAATGCATTATGAACATACTTATAATGCGTTACAATGCGCCCACAGTGCTGCATAATCACAGTTATAAGCAAGGTTAAACCCTAACCCTAAACCCTAACCATAACCACACATAACGCATTATAAGTGTGTTCATGATGTGTTATGATGCATTACAGACAAGGGCTTTAGAAAAGTGTTACAATTAAAGGTATTGAATTTTTAATTAAAACTGGCTCATATTTAAGAGGACTAAAAACTAAAACAAACAACAAAAGGTCGCAGGCTTTTTAATAGGATTTGAAAGAATGTTAACATGCAATACCAAACTGAAAGCGCTATCAGACAAGAACAACTATCAGTCTTCCACAAGCAGCCCACGTCTTCCACATGTGGCCCACATCTGCTGTAGTATTTGCAGCACTGACCAATATGGGTTCAACTACTGACTGAAAGTAAATGCTTGAGCTGCCATCAACGATGGTTAATTATTTTTTGGTGTGAACTTGAAGGTTCAGCTTACAACCGTGACATGTAGTCGAAAGCTTGGGAAAAAGCTTGTAAGTGGACCTTGACATCAAAGAGAATTGTCAATTTGTTGCACAATATTACACCCACCAATTCCAGTTTAGCTATTTTATTTTGTAACACTGGATGCATGCGATGATACAGTTCACTGTTCATTGTGTTGTGAATGAACACTTACAGCTGCAGTATGAGAAAAGAGACCTGTTGTCCTGCTGTTAAGAAAAAGTGCAGTAGAATATTTCACCACTCACTGAAGGTTTGTTGGCCCACTATGAAGCTGCAGATGACGCCTTCATCGTTCCGGCCGAGGTTGAAGCCGTTCCCTCTGAGGACGATGTCGAAGGTCTCTGAGGAATGTAAACAAATTAGAGATAAGACTGGGAGGAAGAACATACAGACAGTTACACACTTTCTTTATTTATCTGAAGTTTCAGGGCTTCTTCATGCAAGGCTGTAATGACTTCTTCCAACAGGTCTCCATACATTAACCTTTTTCCACCTACTGTTTGAAAACTAGCACAATGTAGTGTTCTCATGCACTGCTAGTGCTATGAAAAGCTTCAGGAATACAAACAAAAGTCTATGCTGAATAAAAATTTCCTGACTCCTCACTCTCCTTTGAGCTGAGAGATGTAAAACTTAACATTATGGCAGTTTGCATGATGAGCAATATCCACGTTCTCAGATGGCTCACAGAAACAAAAGCAAATTTATTTCCTTTTTTATTTATATTTAAAAAACAATAACATTAGTGCTTCATGTTCTAGCTTCTGTATCTCGTGTTTGATTACGGTATGACCCAGATTCCAAAAACGTTTTGACGTTATAAAACAAAGTAAAAAGACAATATACTGAATGTTTTATCTAATCTTCATTGATTTTTGTAAATATAGGCTTATTATGCTAATACACAGGAAAACCGGTTAATTGGTAACAGGTGAGAGTACAATTATGTATGAAAGGAGCAACCCCAAAATTGTTGTTGGTAAGCACAGTTTATTTGCAAAGGATTGCATTTTGTTTTTATTTACATGTTCCATAGCGTCCAAATTTAACAGGATCATGGTTGTACATCAAGAAACACTTGAAAGAGTCTCAGTCAGTGCATTTACATGCACAGCTAAGTCGAGCTAGGTCGAGTTACAGCTCGATTAGGCCATTTAATTGGACTACTGTCCTTGTCTCAGGCTGCGTTCCAATAGTCCCATAACATGCCCTCGCTCGCCTCCCCTCGGCACTTCCCCTCCAGGGAATACCCACAGCCATCTTAAGTGCCGTTCCAATACTCAGCAAAACTCAAGTGAACTTTGTGAGATCTCCCCTCCAAGGGCTGAGGGATCGAGTGAACTCCGATGTTCATTCGAGGTGCGCATCTAGACCAGAATACATCCTGATTTTGCGTCATTACCCGTACCAGAATCACTGACAACACCATGGCAGGACAGATGACCTACAACTATGTAAACAAAGAAAGAATCATACAAAATCTATTCATCTGTGATACTTTACAGCTCATTCCTCTGTGTTATTTTCATCATACCATTGACACCACGGATTGATTCTTAAGCGACACACATCCGGTGTTACGCAACGGGCAAGTCTGTTCCAATTGTTAAATTTATACAGCCCTCCTGTCCTGTGGTCACTCAAGTGATGTACGGTATTACGTCACACCGAGGGCTGAGGGGAAGTGAGCGAGGGCATGTTATGGGACTACTGAAACGCAGCCTCGGTATACAGCGATGAGGGAGAATTGATTAACTGTGCGACTCCACTAAGGTAGGCGGCGATATACCCCGTTCAGCTGGTTCTGTCTGACCTTCTGCCAGTGATCCAAGCAAACGGCAAAAAGTTAGCAAGCGGTTAGCAAAATCTATGCTGAACGGTTGAAAACATGGACAATTTTACAGAGCCACACACTTCATATTTACGCTTTACTTTTGGTACAAATTCGATGCACGCTTCCCCTTGTGCTTACAGGATTTCTGTTTTCGTACTGGCTTTCTTTTACAAATTTATGCTGTTCAAGTTCTGGGTCAACATGGGTCACAGGAACCATTGATGATGAGCAGATTACTTAGGCCAGTCCAGCTCTGGTGGATGCGTAAACATGCAGGTGTAATTCGACTTCCAATCGCAATATCTGGGTGTGTTAGCTTGACTTTGAGAAATTCAACTTAGTATGATTCCAGTCACACAAACATGTTTACATGCACTTTAAAAGTCCGCTTTCAGCCAGACAGACACAATACATAAATTTTCTCCCACATCATGTAAACATACTGAGTATTGCAGCTGCAATTCAAAGCTGATGTATTTGAGCATGTTATTTACATCAGTGGTTTCCAACCTCATGAAGGTCATAAATAAGTTCACAAGTTGATTAAAGGGATAACACAGAAAAAAAAAGCACAGTTTGGTTTCATGAAATGCTTTTTGATCATGAAAAACACTTCTTCAAATTGAAGAGACTGAAAATGCTCAAAACTCATGACCATGCCATAAACAGCAGGAGGGCTCATTTTTAAGGGGCACAAGGCAAAAAGGTTGGGAACTGACCGACAGAAGTCTGAAATCATTTTCTGAGGTTCAATGGGAAAATTTCTGTCTCCTACAATGACCCATTTGTTCTCTAATAAATGATTCTCAGTGGCCCACATTGATCTTTTCCTTGCCTCCAAGCAGACCTGCTGCCTCACTACTGCTTGAAATATTAAATGTTTCCGATTCCTGTTGGAAATCAGTGCAGAGCAAAAGGACTGATGCAGTGAAAGAATGCACTCACCGTTCACACAGACACTGGAGGGCTCCACGCTCAGGATCTCTGTGCACGATCGCTTTAATATCTGGAGGATGAGGGAAAAATTAAATGGGTATATTATGGCTGGAGGGCCAAGAATAAATACATCAAGTCCTGGCCGTTTTCGGCTCTGTCAAGTTTAGAAAACAGATTAGGGCGCAACACCTGAGAAATGTCTCACTCCTGATCGGGGCCTGGCGGCTAAAGAAGTGAGCCGAACATCAGCGGCGAGGAGAACAGGAGGGAGAAACAGCAGCTGTGTCAGCCTTTATGGGAAAATTATGCAAGACTATTACATTTCTCAGTTCTATTAAAAACCTCCGGGATCCTACATTATCATATAAAGAGGCCCGTGTGAGCCCACTGTCATGGAGCTGCACTATCCGCTATGATTCAATAAATCAACAAAGGACAAACTATGCAAATCCCAGTACACAGTCGGTAAAAAGAAGCATATTAACTGCAATATAGGACACTTGAACCTTTCATTTGATGTTGGCTGAAACTTCAATCTGAGGAGTGGAAGAGGGAAGTGTTTACAGCGGCCTTATTAAATCCGATGGTTTGATATGGAATCGTTAAAAGGGGAGAGGGTGGTGGATGACAGCTGGGAGAAAAAGGATCTGCTGCTGTTCCTCTGTGCCATTATTTTCCCCGTCTAATTACTTCCTTGGCAGTGCCCGAGAAAAAAAGAGGGGGAAAAAAAGAAAATAAAACAAAACTGACTGTTTAAAATGATGAAATGACTCCGGGAATAACATTGTTGTCCTACTAAGGATAGAAATGCAAAAACTTCCGCTCTGAAATGCCATTTAGAAAAGTAGCACGTGCTCTAAAACACAGCAAGAATATAGTGCTTTTTAGAGAAAATGGGTTAATTAAGTAATTTGTTAGGGCTGGAAGATGTACAAGCTAGATCCTCAGTGCTTTGGAGATATTTAAATATAAGCTTTGAATGCCTGAACTCAAACAGAAGCTATTCATTTCTGTGGGATCTTGTGACAAACATTATTTACAGGCTGCATGGGGGAAAAGAGGCAGTCCTCCAAATATCCAAAGTCATCCAAATCTCTCAGCCAGTGCTGTAAGTGGTGGGGTTTCTGAAAGACTGAGACTGGTGTTGTCAGTTGTGGGAAATAATTCAGCGAAAAGGTTCATAAGGGCATTTCTGTTACTCATCTTTTTAACAGTAGCGCGCCACAAGATAACATCTGAAAATCCTGAAGTCTGGAATACTTTACATGTTTAGCTGAACGGAGCTGAATGTGTTCAGTAGCTGAAAGAGGTCAGCAGGAACAATGTGGCTCTGCTGCAATTTGGGATTTTCCCAAAAGGCCACAGCTTAGACAACAAAGGCCTAGTGTCCTTGAAAGAAACAATTTTAAAAAATTTTAAAAGGCCTTATAGAGCGCAGAAATACATCTTTACCAAGCTCATTCCCTGAGTTTTGTCATGCTGGTCACAGAGGCAGCGTGGATCCTGCAGCAAAAGGCTGCACAGATGATCTCAAATCCTCGAAATCCAACAGAGGAGTAAGGAGGCCAACTAGTCAGGAATCCAGTATTACTAATCAGAGAAGAATGCTCCGCGTTTCATTTGGATGCTGGAAGCGTTTCTGCGCTTAGCGCCTCCGAGGACTGAGGCGGATGAGCTTTTCTGTTGTTGTGCTGGACATTCTTGTGCAGGCTTTATAACATTTTGGAAAGAGTTGTATTAAAATCTATACATGACTTCAATGGGTAGAAGGACCTTGTGCAAATTGCACAACACGGCGAATGCTCTTCTGTAGATGGTGGATATTCTCTGCCCAGAACAAACAGATTAGAAGCACATTTTCTTCTAATTATTAAAATTCAAGTCCCCTCTTTGAGAGACTTTAACCACATTTTCATGATTATTTCAAGCTGGGCCAACACACTCATTAAAGGAGACGGTATACCAGGTTATAACTAGTGTGTCAATTTTTGCCTTTTTCATATTTCAGGGTGTCTGTAACAGGTACTCATACTTCAGAATGATCCTACAACTCTGACACATGTTTTTGATCCATACTGGCTGCTTTTTTGCTGTTGATTTTTATTTATTTTTTGTTCAAAATACATTAAAGATGCACACCTACACTCACTTCAGAGCACTCTGAATGGCATTTTGGGCTCATGCTGTTGTTGGAATTACTAAAAAAAAATTTGTCATTCATAGATTTAAATGCTTGTTTTACACCTTTTTAGGGAAAGATTAGGAAAAGAGATTTTACAGGCATTTTATGGATCCAAGAGATTCCTCACATTGTTGCCTGCAGCTAGGAATCATTCCACTTCTATATTTGTAAGACAGCAGACAGAGAGCTGCAGTGTTAGACTCTCCTTTATTTGACAATGAGGTAAAAGCAATATAATCAATCATAGTTGTTGTACTTTGCATCACAAAACAGAAACAAGACACACCCTTTGGCTTTCGTCCTTCCAGCTGCACGTCTGACAGCTCTGATTAGTTCTGTTTTTTTTCCTAAACACTGCTGGCCTTGTCGGCTCTAACACAGATGCAAGTCCAGCTCAGGTCAGTGAGCTCAGCAGGGCTCCGGGCTCAGAGTCATGTAAAAATGTTGCCATACAAACCCTCGCCTTGGCTGACAGCATTTAGGCTAAAAGCTGCGGCAAATGGAAAGTATCACTAATTGGCTGGCAGAGGACGAGGAGGCTGCATGGGAAACTTCATAAAAACACTGTTTAAGGGACTCTTAGACTCTGACAGCTCCTCACTGATTACAGCTTTACACCGACAAGATGGCTTTGATGCGCTACGGTGGCTTTTAACCGGAATTTCTTATTGAAAATCAAAAATAAAAGCATTAATCGTAGTGAAGCGCTGCTGCTGCGCTGAGAGTTTTGTCACTCAGCACAATAAAAACACTGTGAAGAGGATGTCATATGGACAGTGACTAACTGTCAAGCTGCTCCCATTACAGTGTCTAATTTGCTGCAGAGTGGTTGAAACATTTCCTTCTCTGTCCACAAATTGAGGACACAAAGAGCAGTTATTTCCACAGACATTTTCCATGCAGCCCAGCAGGAAGTTCACTGAGGTTCTACTTTCATATGTGACAAACTTCAATGAATCCAAGTAAGGGAACAGTTTATCCACCTGATTTCCAAATTAGCCAAAAAATCTGCAGTATGTTACCACCACAAGTTATTTCTTATATAAGGAAAAACATTCTTAAATTGAAAAGAATGAAAATTTGCTTAAATTCCACTTACACATCTCATACATACCAAAAACCTCCGCTTACTGAAGGTTTAGCACACACATGCACACACACACAAACACACACATACACACACCAACACAAAGTAGGCAAACTTACAGAGTTGACGATGCCTTTGAGTGCGTGGAAGCCATCTTTGACAGGAAACACTTGGTCCTTGGTGTCCGCAATATCAGCAAGCTGTTGGTATCATGAAGGAGTTGCATAAACATGAAGTACGGCTGATTTAACGCTGCTTTCTTCTTTTTCTGTTTTCCTCTTTATGACTGAGCACTGTCTTTCCTTTCAGATCATGGGCAGGAGGAGACATAGCAGATGGCATGACTGTGGCAAACACTTTGCTCAACCATAAAAAAAAAAAAAATTTGCAGCACAAACTGGGAGCAATATTGCCTTTTGTTTTTTGACTTAATAAGAGCTCATCACAGGGTGGTTACCAATGGTTACAAGGGACAGGCCAACCCGTTGGAGGAGAGACAGTAAAACTACAGACATCACTGACATAAGACGGAAAGACTGTGAGACTTGAGTGCAGCTCAGGCAGTCTGACATCATTGTGAGAAATGAGCACAAGCTAGAAGTGGAGACGAATAATAAATACGGTGGTAATCAGATTTCTCGGTGGTCCATTGAGTTAATCCACTTCTAAGGAGTGTGAACAGTGTGATGGGTCAATAACTGATTTACCAGACAGCATGCATGATGACCTTAATCTACAGTTTCTGCTTACAGCAGAATGCATCGCAAATGTTCGCAGTGAACTTTAAACGTTGTGCTGCCTTTGAGAGTTTTAAAGATTCTTAGTTACGTGACCCTGCTGGCCTGCCCGAGTCTCAAGTCAATAAGATCTTACACAGAAACGACACTCTGCATGTGTGCTGGAGATGCTGCAATATTGTGATTTTATTTAGGGAAATGAGTGATGATTTGTCTGATTGAAAAAATATTTGCATACTAAACATCAGTGCTCACTCATTTAGCATTAGAGCCCAACAATCAGCTGATACTGGCTGTAACACACCAATCAGAGATACATCACTATCAGCGTATGTTGTAAAAAATGCACCTATCTGAATTTTTGTTTTGTTTTGTTTTAGAGATCATGTGTTTACAATAATTTACAATAACTACACTGCTAGTAAAGCTTACTGTTTTGTTTTTCCTCACTAAGAACTTTTAAACACAGATCCACAAAATGAAACAAATCACACACTATCAGACAATTCACTTCCCACAACCTGAACTAATGTGACAGATTATGACTTTGATGTACTTTTGTTTTGTTTTGTTTTTTCTGTTTTTTTTTTGTTTTGTTTTGTTGTTGTTTTTGTTTTAAAGGGGAACAATGCCTAAGTCATTCTTTTCAGTTTATGTTATTTGTTAATGCAGTGACATTAACTTAGACTTTTGAAACTATCATTAGTTGTTACTAGTTTTCACCCTATTAATGAAGTCTTATGTTTTAGGTTTTCCTTTTTGTCACCATTTATTTTAATTATTATTTATTATTGTGGATTATTCCACATTATTAAAAAGCAAAAAAAAAAAATTAAAAATATATTTAAAACTGCAGAGTTTATTCTGAAAAAAATATCCAAACAAAAATTGTTGTCCTTAAATCACCAGAACACTGGAAGCTTCATGTTTGATCTTATTTTGGCAACAACTATTTGGAGCACATCGAGCACACAGGTGAAAACCTGAAAAGTAGATTATGATGCAGGAGTTTTTTTAATTCTTTTTTCCTTCCATGCAAATTTGTTATTTACATCCAGTGGAAACTGACATATATCTTCTGAGTCTACAGGAAGTAACTGTTTGATTGTTGGGTGGATGTTGCTGTAAGACTCGGATTTTCCATACAGGTAACAACACCCACATTACATGTGTTTACCTTTTCTGACACCCCTCCAACATGGTGTCTCTTGTTATAAAATGTAATCGCTGAGCACACATTCAGGGAAAGACTTCATCAGTGTTTGGCTGCCGCAGATTAAGACTAAAGCTGCCTTACCTGCTGCTCGTCGAAGTCCTTGATACCCACACAGTAAACACGAGCGCCATATTTCCTCGCCTCATTAGCCTGCGGATCAAGTAAGAGTGTGGATGATAAGCAGCATGAGTAGTGCAAAAGACCAGAAAAAAATGAGTACATGCTGGGTGTCAAGGCACCAAGAAAAAAATAAGTAAATAAATGTTTAATTAATAAATTATATAAAAGTTTAAAAAAATAAACCAAACTGAAGCAAAACTACAAGGCAGGTGCAACATCAGCTTCATGAAAAGCAGCATAAATTTTGTTTTAACAGCAGAATTTCAACATTTTAACACTTGTAAAACACAACTTGCTCGAGTGTTTGACAGGATGAATCTCACCTCGTTCACTGTGAGCTCGTGAACATAAACTTCCAGCTTCCCGTCCGTTAGAGCCAGGATAATGCTGGAGGACTTGGTCGTTTGTTTCTGTATCTGAGCTGAGGCCTTCAAGTTAGAAAAAAAATCACAAACATTTTATCATATTTTAATTTCACTTGAGTGTGAATGTTGGGGGGAGAAAAAAAAGCTACTAAGCTGTGGATGGATTTATTTGAGAAGGTAACAGACCTCTTTTATCCCCTCGTGCATGTATGTTTCACCTGCTGGTTTAACGTTCCGCAGGCGCGTCAGACCCTCTTCTATCTCGTATCTTAACACAAGCAAAACAACAAGGTTGATATTTTGCTCCACAGGAGCTCAACAGTTCTGAAAAACGGCACGTTAGCACCTCACAGACAATCATTTATTTGGCTACTGTACTGTAACTAGTATAACTAGCAGTTGGTTTGCAGACAACAACAGGCACAAAACAAGAGATGTTAACGAACTGCTTTTGTTAAAAAAAAGACAGAGGCTGTTTATCCAGAAAGTTTGGGAGTGATTTTTTTCAGAGGCCCACACTGAAATGAACTCCTGACCTTAAACTTGTGTCACTTTGCAAACATTTCTTTTACAGTAGCTTGAAAGAAGCCACAGGAACCGTAAAACTAGCACCATTCTCCAAGATTGCTGCTGTGTAAAACCAGTAAACACTTAAACAAACACAGGACAACAGTGTCATGAATGCATTAGGGGGAGTTATTCTTAGAGTCAAGTACCTGTTTCCAGTCAGGGGCAGCAGGACTGTCGCTTTGGCCGAGAAAACAATAAATGAGACTCTCATTCGAGGGCTGAAGAGAAAAACAAACATCAAAAATGAGGAAATCAGGGATGTTTTTTAAATAATATGTCATTCCTAAAATGGTTCAGACAGCATCCCATTATAAAATAACACAATAAGGTTTTCTTCTGCCTTACTCCATGAAATCATCACTTCTGTCCTTGATCCTCTTTATCAACCACCCACACAGCATGACATGCAAAATACTCAGAATGGCTATAAATGAGTCAGTGTGACTGACAGCTTTTCATCAGTTCACTTAAGGAGAGTGAAAGAAGCATAAATAATTTTCCAAACAGAAGGGGCTCTCATAATGCCAACTAATATTAGTGTGCTTCTGTGGGACTGAAGGAAGTGATTAATCGATTCACAGACAGGAAACATGTTGAGCTGATGAGTCACACATAAACACACACACACACACACACACACACACACATCCTGTTACACAAATGTATACTTTGTACCTGTGACTTTAAAAGGGTGCGAACTCGCACTGGACACTGTGATGCGTCTGTAGCCACAGAGTGCAGCATCAGACTGAGTCTTCTCTGTGCAACCTGTGTTGTTTACATTCGTCCTCCCTCTGTCATGTTATAACACACTCGCTGTCGTTTGAAAATCAACTGTCCTTTGCAAACACAGCTGGTGTCTGAGTTCATTTCCAGCTGAAATTTATAAAAACTCAATTAGCACTGACTCCTCGCGGTAAGAATTGTGCAAAAACTGTAAGAAACCAGTCAAACTGTTTCCACAGGTAAAAGCTGTAACATTACAATGAAAAAAATCAAAGTCTGGTGATTTTACTTGTGGGACAGGTTGATTTCTATTTGCCGTTGTTTAGAGGTTTTTATTTTTATTATTTCGCTTCTCAGCAGTGTCCCATATGCATCAACATCTGATTTGTGTCAAAATGCCATTTTCCCAAGCCTTTCTCTAAACATTTTCCCATGTGACCTGGCACAGGTTTCAGCACAATACAATTGCTACACATGAATCTTTAAAGGAGGCGAGGGCATCACTGCTGTAGCCTACGTAACCGCTTCCTGCTAATGGCTGAGTAGGATTTTCCATTTGAAAAAACAGGGGGGAAAAAAACACAGATGGAGTCACCCTTGAAGTTACAGCAAAGCATCAGTAATGCAATGTCATGAACCAACCACCAACCAAAAGCTAGTGCAAGTATTTTATCTTATCTATCATCTTGTCATCAAGTTGAAAAAAGACATTTTATATAAAGTTCCAGGTAAACTCACATCTTTAATTTTTACAGAACCAATGTGACCAAACAGCATATGCCTTCTACTTTTTTAGTCACTGTTGTTAATGGAAAAATAATAAAATAATACACAAGTAACAACAGCACTGAATAAACCTTCTACAAGATTCTAAGCATTATTCGCACAAACCTCTGAGTAAATGTTAGCATATGAGCACCTCCAGCTATGATGCTAAGATAATACTAACCGTTTCTACACATGGAGGTTAACACACTGTATATTGTAAAAAAAAAAAAAGAACAGCGTCTCTTCTGTAAATCAAAAATACTGTAAGAGGCCAGAAAATTCAGCCATCCGACAAATGAAAGTGAGGAAAGTGCAATACTTTTTTCCTGAAATACAGTGGAGAAAACATAGTTTCCCAACATAGAAATACTTGCGTAAAGTACCAGATAAAGTGCTGAAATTAATTACTTGAGTGTACTTAGTGTACTCAGATATTTCCCACTTCTGTTACAAACACAAAGCACACGGATGCCATCCCACAGAGCGAGTTAAACTTCTGATGATTTAACGCACAGAGTGTTTCCTTCAGAGATCCGAAGCCTTCGGAGCATAAGGAGAGGTGCTGATATTTCTCACCCACATGACACATGGCCCAGTCGCGTTCCTCCCCCGCAAACATAGCACAATCTTTAAGCCACACGGCCAGATTTGGCACGGAGCGATAGCAGCCGTATACATCCACATCCTGTCTGCAACTTTCAGAGTCATATGTGGACTAAAAACTAACCACGCTCAAGTCACGGAAGAAAAATCGTGGGTGGTGACTTTACTTCGAACTTTACGCTTTCACTGGAGCTTATGATTGTATATGTTACCGCTTAAGCAGTGTTCAGATATTTTCTGTTGCTAATAAAGACTACGGCTATAGCGGCGGCGATGCCAAGGACATATCAGAGTGTGGTGGTGGGTTTTTTCTTTTTTCTTCAGAGGGAAAGGGGGGGTGGGGGGTGGATGAAGTAGTCCAGTTTGCTCCACATGGCGGAACAGAAGAGCTCTTGGTGAGCGAGCATTGTTTAGCAGATTGTCCTCGTCGCCTTCCAGTGTTCTTTTGCTTTACTGTACATTGTCTGCCTGTCAGCCGTTCTGTGGTGGAAGCAGGGGATAAGTGTGGAGCCGGACCCCCCCGGTGCAAATGGCCATTCTCACAGCCCAGAAGACTGCTCCTCTCTGCCACCCACTCCCACCTGGTGCCTTTGCTATTTTCTTCAACCAACCACTTCATTCTGGCTGGGTCGCTACCGTCTGTACTGTGCTGTGCTGGCAGGCGCTGCTTGACTCAAACGTTATGCAAGCTGAACGTTTCAAGCCGGTTTCTCCGGTTTCGTCACTTTAATGAATTATGTGCAAAAAGGATGTCATTGGTTTTGTAAATTTGATAGTTTGTAAATCATCCTAGGCTCTTTAAATAAATAAGTAAATAAATAAATAAATTACATTTATCAAGTAAAAGAATCATGATAATGTTAAACAACTGTAAAAGAAAAGGTAATTTGTCAACAGGACTGCATTTTACCCTCGACCAAACCTGTCAATCTAGATACTATTTTTAAGAATCAGTGAATATCTTTTCTGGGAGAACATTATTCCTATATTGCTTTATCATATACATTTTAATATCGCTTTATGTTGCTATTGTCGCGAAATCATTGCTCACCCTCACTCCATGATCTGTCTGCTTAATTTGATTACATCTTATTCTTATTTGCAAGCATAAGCACTATGAATCCCTGATACTTTCTTGGAGTGTCCGAAGAAAAAGTGCGATATCAGCACCTGCAACTTTGTACTGACCTCACAAATCTGTCCGTAAGGTTCTTCACAAACGAGTAAATCTCGAACCAGTCGGCGGAGACACTTCCAGACCTGTAACAAGAAAACAACAGTCAGTTAGCAGCCCGTCAGTGGTGGCAGATTGTGTGCTGTGGAGTAAAATACTGTACAGTATTTGTGCTTTGTACCACAGCCACAGTTGGACATTAACACCAGCCACATGCTGGATAATTGTGCTGATAAGTCTGTGTTCTACAGCAGCCACTTCAGCTGTTACAACCCTCACATGTACAGAGGAGCTCTGCCTTCCCACAAATCCACTTGGCTAGTGCTGTTAGAATGTATTTCTTAAAATAAAGAAAAATTTCCAAAGTAACCACAAAGAAAGAACAAGAAGTCGTAAGACAGAGATGAGCAACAAAGCTCAGCACTTCTCAAAAACACTTGCAGGCCAACGTTAAAATCCTGATCCAGCCAAGCTCTCTTAAAAGACAACAAGAAAACTAAAATGAAATTATAAGGGCAGGGCAGAGCCTCCCCGCCACTACTTCCAGGTTCGGGTTGAGTAACGTCAGGTTGGATGACGTCAGATGGAGTAGCGAGGCATTTAAAAAAACGAAAATATTTTGGCCTGATTTTCCCTTTGGGGTTGACATTGGTTAATGTTTAGTTTTGGGGAAGTTTTTACTGCACAGAACATGCCACACAGAACAACGACTTCATTCTCGACTCGTGTTATTCTCAATCAAACTGTCTTCACTTCTCCACTCAGTGTTTGTGTGTGTGAAGCTTGAACAAGGCACGCCCTCGGCAGGATCATGAGCTGTCCTGAGAATCATGGCTCAGGACAGCAAAACGCTGCTGAAATAAAAACTGTAAAGTGTACATTTTCATTACAAAAATTCCATAAATAAATATTTTGTGCCTTTCTTTCGGGGGGGGCAGGCCTCCCCTCCAAAGGGATGGCAGGGAAAATACCAATAATGTACTTTATCCAGAAGAGAACTTTCCAAATAGGTCAAAGAGGAAAGATCATTTAAGAGTCTACTGAGGACGATTCCAGTGGAATACATTCATTGATATATTCACAGTGCTGGGACTGTGAGACTTGGTTTCATTGCTGCTTTTCTTCTTTTCTACTTCCTTTATTCTTTGTGAGGGTTTTTGTCTTTTTTATGTATTTGTCTTCCTTTGTTCTGTCCTTCTTTCAGTCCTCTCTCTCTTCCTTCCTTTCTTTCTTCTTTCTTTCTTCTTTCCTTCTTCTTTCTTTAAGGTACTGCCATCTTTATTTGAGTAAAAGCACTGAGGACTTCCTCTGCTGCTGTCTTTTGTCTCCTCATTAAAACTAATTAAAACTTGGCAATTGTCGAAAACGATGCATAAATTTCTGGCAGTGACCAAGGACAAACCAATGTTAGGTGGGTGTCAACCTGCGGCCCTTGGCCCCTCTCACCCCTCGATAAGTCAATCTGACCACAATGAACACAGTGTGTAAAATGTGCCCTTGATATAACGACAAAGAGGTAATTAAACCAATAATTACAACTCAATGTATGTGCGGAGAACATAAAACAGAAGAGTTTGAACATTAGGAGGCTCATCTTTCATGTCTCCGCTCTCTCCTCCCTCCTGCCCAACCACAAGGTCACACAGCGGAGCGAAGGCACAGCAGAGACTGTAAAGGAAAGTTCCACTTTGACAACACTGTCAGCAGGTGATTAGCAGTAGTTAACGGTGCTTAAGTGTTGGTGTGGCAGTTATATTTCACTGCAGTTGAACACATCTGTATCATTTTAATGGTGCCATTGATCAGCAGATGTTTACCTCTTGATTACAACATACACCAGCAGCTACAGAGGGGTAATAAGTCAGTATGTAAAAATAAAGTACAGCGATAACATATATTCATAATCATCTGAGATTTGACATTGCCTTTTCATTAAGCATGAACTCTTGGTTTACCGTCTAAAACAGTTAAGACCAGCTCACATTTTACTCATTACTTCTTAATCTGGGGAAGTCTATAATTATGCTGGGTTCCAGACCACTTGGAACTGGAAAATTTCCAACTTCCTACTAGAAAAAAATACAATGCAACGCCCCTCAAAGTCAGAAATGCAGGACAAATCCATCTACTCCAATGTTATAAACAAAGAGTGATCTAACATCACATGATTACAGGAGCAGTCCTCAGGCAAAGTGTCCTTGACTTTGTAAAGAAGCTCACTACTAATAGTGTGTAAATGTGTGTGTGAGAGACTAAAATAGTGCAATGTAAATGCAGTCAATTTACCATAACAAAGGAAGCACCCCTGAAAGTCTCTCTTGCACATTTTAATTAATAAGGGGGGGGGTGACTGTCGACGACAGTATTTGTATTAGTCTGGTGGAATATAGATACATCTCTGAAGCATGAATCCTGTGTTTTGTTTATACAGGCAAGGATTCTGCACTACTGAGAGCTGAGTTGTGTGTACACTCACCAAAGAAATATCAGTGTGTCACTGTCAACCATGTTTCTGGTTTACATTTGGCTTCTTGCACCTGGAAAATCTGGAGGTCAGAAGTTGGAAATTTCAATTGGGAAATTCTGACCTTTGACTTAGACTGTAACGCAGCATCACAGTGAACTGACAAATTATCATTGTGGGAACAAAAATGCCTGAAACAAGGTTTCAGTTATAGTAAACAATATGCACTCACTTTACTAGACGAACTCGAAAAAAAAAACGAATTTAGTGTTAAGTTACTTTTTGATAAAGTTTTTGGGGTTTGTCTGGGCGCTCAGTAAAATGTGCTTGTCAGGTCTTGTTTCCTCTCACTAATAGTGATTTTCTTTGAGGAATTTGTTTTCCAGTATTCCACGAACAAAATGTTATTGCGGCCAGATTGGTTGCCATTGAGATCACTGACCCGACAGCATGAATTGGAGTTTAAAAAATAAAAATAAAGATAAAAAGCAGAGGTTGTCCCCTCTCTCATCACCACAATGAAGATGCCCTTGTGCAAAGCCCTCAGACCTCAACTACAGCTCAGTGACGTCCACTTCAGACTGGTGATGTGCTGGTCAACTTCCAGATGTAAATAAAGAGGCTTAGAGGTTTGAAAGCATCACTTCACAGGACGTTTCCTTGGAAAGAGCTTGCATAAGTGCTCAGGAAAACGAACAGAAAAGCTTTCATGAACTGTCCCAACTAACATCATCACTTGGTGTTAGAACACCAAAATGGACATTTACTTTCTTGGACAGAAACTTTGCAGATTAATGCTGCAAAACTGCCGATTTTAGGACCTTAGGACTTTATCAGTCCAATCAGGAAATGTATAGGTGGGGTATTTTATCTGCAAGGACAGGGTAAACTTCCGGAAGAGAGACACGCAACTGTCTGACACTCAGCAACAACTGCAGATTAAGTATTTTATGTTACACAAATATAAACCATGCATGTGTTAATTAAACAGGCCTCCAATGTAAAAATGTAAACAAAAATGCATTAAAAAAAACTAAGATCCATACACTTGGTCAAACTTGTGTCAATAATCTCTGTCATCATCCTGCAATTTTGCAATTTGGATGAGGGTGGAGCAGTTAAAAATTGGGTCAGAGGAGCTGAGTTTCAACTCAACAGGCCTGAGTAATGGCAAGTTTCCAAGCTGGGGGAGGACAGGATTAAAAACAGTTGCTGTCAAAGCTGTAAACTCTCCAAAATATATTGGACTCCTTTTTGCATGACACTACTGCAGGGCAAAAGGCAGAGTTCTGCTGAACTGACTGAATCTTGTTGTGCAGTAAGTGTACGTTTGATGTCTGAGGCAGCACTCTGAGTGCATAAAAGACACAGGAAGTGGCACATTCTTGCAACTTTGCAGTATTAAGACACAACATTCAAGGCCTCCTCACAGTCATTTAAGGTCTTCTTTTCGGTGTTATTCAAGGACTCAAAGTTGCAAGTTGATCATATTGGATTTAAAAAAATGGCTTAGAATGACAAAATGATGTGCTGATGTAACTTCACAAAAACAGTCTGACTAAAAGTGCTTTAACAAAGTAAGCATTTTTCTGTGTTATTGTTAGGAAGGAAGAGATGACAAACCTCCATTGTTCCCTTTTAATGATCACTCCCCTTTACTGGCAGCAAGACTCATGTACAGGAAACAATAGATGTACAAATCTCAGGACACAAAGTGATATGAAGACAACATGGCTGGGGTTTGGTTAACCTTACATGGACTGAACTTCTCTGTTGGTGTGAGATGAAATGTGGTCATGGTTGAGCTTGTGTGGTGCCTTGAGGTTTGCCAGAGGAGCCTCTTCCTCTAGCACAACCACTGAGCATCAAACAGCTCCAGCCAATCAGGGACAGACCTCAGATATCCATCAGATGTGAGGAGCCTGAAGGCACGAACATGCAGTCATGCACACCTTTATCCAACTTTGAGGAGCTGTTCTGTTTTTTTTCATGATGTAGTCTACAACCTGCATACACTTTGCATTAATGCTGACATTTTTTCAAAAGCATGTGGTTACATTACCAAACTTTTAAACTTACTTTTTCAACTTTTTTTAACTAATTTCCAGAAATCTTTAGAGGCTGTCTTAGTGCGGTTATGCATCATGCATCGTATTTTACCCAAAGCTGATGTTATTTCCTGAAAATAGACTGAAAGGTCTTAAGTGACTTGAAATTAGGGCTGTGCTTCAAAAAAAAAAAAAAAATCGATACAGCAATATATTGTGATATTTATTTTCGGCATAGTTCTATCATATCACGACTAATGTAAAGTGATGTGTAAAGTCCTTGCTAAAACCCAGCCTTAAAGTTCAGTGACACAAAAGAACACTTCTGCACTTTATTTCCATACTCTCAATTTCTGTGTGTTTGCTGTTTCAGTGAGTCCAGTTAAAGTGCAAGCGTGTTCTTCAACGTCATTTTTCATTTTTTTTAATGTTACAGCAGCTACATCAGTGTGTTGGGTAATTTTCCAATACCACTCAAATAAACTGGAACGGAAATTTTGAATTACATTGTTTTGATCCAATCTGTCAGTTAAATCATCAATATTAAATAATATTAATATTAAATTATCAAAAATGTGACGCATGATGTAGGCTTGGACAGTTTCCAAAATGTAATATCATGATATTGTCCCGTCCAAATACAGTGATAGACGATATTATCATCTATTATTGTCTGTATATTAAAGCGCTGCATGCATGTCTCGGTGCCAATTAACCTGTAATAACCTCTCCATCTCTCCAAATAGCAACATTGCCTAAGTTGCCATGGCATGCATTTTCTTTTCAAAATAAAAGCCTGCAGATGCTGTATAACAGCTGTTTGAACCGATATTGTGAAAAATATCACAAACGACAGCAAATATTGAAATTTTCAATAATACCTAATACCGGTCCAAGCCTGGCAGGAAGATTGTTTATCAGCTCTGTTTTTACATTTTCAGTGAACTCTGTGGCATATCGCAATATATCGCAACATATTGTGATAAAATCACATTGTGACGCGTGTATCATGATGCGCATCGTATCCTGAAGTTCGTGCCCTACCTGAAATACAATGACAACATCACATACACATAGTTGCTTTGCATAATGAAATAAACTGAATCCAGTGGTTGCCTTGTTACATGGTAAAAATCTAAAAACCCCTGCTGTATTTAATGCACATTTCTTTAATGCAAATATTTATAATGCTGTGTATCTGTCCACCAAGCTTTGGCAACTGTAACATTTTGGCCATTACTTAATAAATGTCATGTAATCTTGAAACCTGGTCATAGTAAAGTCTAAAGGTTCTTGCAATACATGTATTCAACATGCAAATTCAGTGGTTGGATCTTCTCAGTGACTCATTAGATGCTGGAAATGGCTTGGTAGAGTCTTTGTAGCATATGGTGACAAGCATCGAACAGCTTAAGGGAAACAGTCTGTAGTTACCAGCCTCCTCGCTCATGGTGAGCACTGATAGCTGTCTATGAAGAGGAAGGAGTCTTAACACGTTAAAAATGTGCAGGAGAGGTTAACATTGAGTGCTGTGAGTCCTCCGTGACCCCATGTGACACACAATACTGGCCACAGGGGCTGCGTCACTCAGCCTCAGGAGCATCAGCGACACCACTGACTTTTGATGGCAGCAATGAAACTACAGTATGTGAGCGTGCAGATATTTGTGTGGGGGAAAAAATGTCCTTAACCGGGTCACAGACAACGGCGTCACACCTGCAACCACGCGGCCTCCTCCCCGCCTCAACTCCCATCTCACCCCGAAAAACATCCTTTCTCTTCCCCATCCACAGCAACAATGAGTAAAACACATCATTTCACGATTTACACAGTGCAGGAATATCATTATTTTAGTGGTTAGCGTCTGTGAGGGGCGACAAGCGGCCTGCAACAGAGGCTGACAAACTTTTTTCTCACTTACTTGTCTAAAACAAAGTAGAGGTCGTAGGCTCCGTGGCAGGACGCTTCCTCTGCCCAGCAAGACGAAGCAAACAAGCCCAGCAGAATCACTGCAACCGCCGCCGAGGTCCACCGACTCCTTCCGCGGAAAAGTTCACCCTCCGCCGGGAAGCAACGTGACAACTTTTCCAACATTTTGTGCCACAAAAACGCAGTTAGCAGATAAGTTTCGTGTTGAAATGCAACAATAAATAACCTTTGGGCAACTTGGCAGAGCGAAGAGAAGAGCTACGACGCGCACATCTCCTCAGTGAGCAGCTAACGTTACATGTCAAAGTTCCTCCAAAACAACCAAGTTCAGTGATGGACCTGCGAAATAAAGGAAACCACCGCGCGACGTCACCAGCTGTAAAGTTTCTTCATCTTCTTTGACTCACTGGTCACTCACATCCTCAATAAAACCAACACGCCTCCCAAACTCAACCAAACTCTGTCGGGAAGATAACCTAAATCAGTGCAAGTACTAAACTTCAGCGTGCTAAAGTACACACTTCGAGTGAAGTCTGAGCTGCCTTCAAGTGCTTCTAGAAAGCTCGGCCTTCTGAGTGCTGCAGGCGTGACTTTTTACCGTCGTTGTAAATGATCATAAAATGACTGTAACATGAGTCATAACAACACTTTGCCGACTTATGTTTTGATTTATGAATGAGCTGACACAGAGGCTGAACGTTGCTGCATTCAACAGCAGAATGAAGTGGACAGTTAATATTTAACATGCAAACAGTATTTTAAGGTGGCAGAAAATATGCAATTATTCATAATGAAGGCCTAATTTAGTGAATGTTTTTACTGAAATAACAAGAAAAAAACTACTAACAGAATTTTTAACCTATAAAATGTAGCCTACTTGTGTATCACATTTAAATCACTACTGTGCTGTGAGGAACAGCCCTTTTTAGAGTGACAGTCTTCTAGATTCAAGATTCATTTATTTGTCATAATTCCACGTGTAGCCTACTTGCATACGTAAGAAAAAATGAAAAACAGTTCTCCATCAGCCACTTTCAGTGCAACAGATAAGGACGTTAGACATTCAGAAATACATAAATTAAAATATAAGTTAAAACAGCATTTGAGACAAATGACGGCACAGTACGTTAAAGTGCTGTAACACATTTAAAGAAAGACCATAGCACAATATCTAAGGTGCTGTAGTGCATTAAAAAAAAGTCAGCAGCACTGTTTTAATATATATTATTTTAAAAAGTTAAAAAGTTAACAGTACAGTATGTTAAAGTGCTAATAGTGCCTATTAAAAGGTTAGCAGCACTGATGAACTGATAAACCAATGTGCATACATGCCACATGCATGCCATATATGCTACTCTTCATCTGCAGTCCCTGGCAGGTTGATGGTATTAAAGAAAACAGTAAAAAGTGTTAAAAAAAAAAATACATCATACACGTAAAAATGTCATCAGCTACATTCCCAAGCTGCACCCCAACAAGTAAGCCCACACATACACAATACAAAACACAAGATACATACAACACATTCAACAGATTTTTAGGAAAGATTATGAGTGCAGTATTAATTACCCAGTAACCATGTTTTTAGATGTTTGGCAAATGAGTTAAGAGTTGGTAGATCCCATATGTCACTTGGTGTTGTGTTCCAGGTCTGTGACGCTCAATGTGAAAACAATGACTGCCAAAAAACACTTTTCTTAAAAGGGACTACAGTCACCTCTAGAGCCTGCTCTAGTTGACCTATTTGAGTTTTTCTTTATAAATTCCTGTAATTTGAATTATGTGGAGTGCCCAAGATGTACAAAACATACTGAGTTTGACCTTTTTATTTCAATTAGACAATTTGATGTGTATCTCGTACTTGCATGGACATCCTCAAATGAATTGTAATTAGAAGGGCAGGGCACACACAGGCAGACTTTAAATGCAGCAGCCCACTTTACTATACTGCTGCCTCCAGTCTCTTCACCAAGCCAGGCCTATTTTGCTCAGACGCTCTATGTTTAAATCCGTCCCTCACACATAGCAGTGGCAAGGCATCGTTCAGAAGTTGTTTGGCTCTTAATGTTTGCTCAATCTTAAAACCAATCCTTCCAACAGTACTTAAAGGCTTCATAAAGTTTCAAACCAGTGCGCATGCCCGAGGTGAAACCAGCTGGTGGACTTCTGCAGAACTGGAGGTCCCAGAATACACACCTAATAACATCTGTGTGTTCTTTTGTGCAAGGCTGTGTATCAATGTTACTGTCCACAGGTCTACTACTACTGTCAAAAGTATTTTAAAGGTATTTTTCAGACTTTATTGATCTAAAAGGGTCTGTGTAGTTAAAAAGCAAGGCACTACCACTGCAGGGGTTGAGGGTTAAATGCCCAAATCCACAGTTTTGCTTCTGTGTTTAGCAAAAATTGAATTAAACCACAAAGTTCTTGGTAACTTTTGGCCTTCAAATGGACACAGGCAGGTGGCCCAGTTAAAACCTATTTCCCATTTTTAAGCTATAATGACTAACCGCATTTTGGAGGAACTACACAAGCCGCATAATCATGAGAATATGTGTTTTCTTCTTTTCTCATAATTTCACAATTTCTCCCACATATCTTTTATACATTCAGGTTAAGAGTCTCACACTGAACCACAGATATCAGCTTGGCTCAACACACATACTGTTTCATTTGAAGCAGCATGAACACACGTGGCAAACTCGGCATCCAAAACTTTTTCCCCCAATACAGAGAGAACAATCATTCTGAAGGAAACAGAAAAGTCTGTTGGCAAATGAGAACAGGAAGAGGCTGCAGATGTGAGCTCTGTGAAACCAAAGATGTTTCAAAAAAGATGTTAATGACACATTCTGGAGTGTAGTATTACAGGATTCCTGATTAATATTTTTGGAAGGTGTTGCAGTGTTTTTAAAGCCTCTTTGTGTTTCTTTTCTCATCCAGCTTGTGTTTCTTGTTCATACTTTTTCCGTTTTGATAATCACATGTGCAAAGAGGATGACAAAAATTCAGATAGCCTACACAAAAATAACATTGTCCTGTGTGTCTTTAACAACAAACAGCAGAAACACACAGCAAAACATTGAGAAATTGTTGAGCGGTGCCTTAATGTTAACCCATTTTAGAATATTATTATAGAGAAATGTATTATGGTTATGGCTAACTACAGTTTGTGATTTGGAGCGGTTGATCATTTGTATCTTAATGTACATTTTCAAAGCTGCTTTTCAACTAAAACATATTTTTGCCATGGTAACACACAAAAAAGCTCCACTAAAGCATAGATCATCACATATACTGTATGAAAGAGAGCAAGAGCTATGGAAAAATTTCTGTTCAACATTCAGTTAAATTTGCCTCCTTGTTTTAGTCACACTATGGAAAGTGCAGGTGCCTCCTTCTGCAGCATGGATGTCTCATTGTGGAATTTAAATCCTCAAACCTGGCAGAGTTAATGCATTTCTCTACTCAGTGATCTGCACAGAGAGCCGAAACTCCAAACCTGGCAGTGTACCACAGAGCTGTATGCATAAAACTGGAGCCTTTCTCATCTTTTCGCTGCTCTGCTTCACCCACTGAGCTCCGCAGCACCATTTAACCGAATGCAATATGAACATGTGGCCATTGTAAAACCCAAAAGTCTTCAAGGGAATACCAAGAGGAATGATGCAAATATTCTCAGAGTTGTAGGTGTTGACTTTTGTTGAGTAATTATGTTGGTAACTCCTGTACCTCTGACTGCCACCACCTCAGGTTATCAAGTCTTTCTTCAAGCGGTATTTTCCAGGACTTCCAGGAAATTCCAGGTTTGTTCTTGTCTGACTTGTGCCTGTTGTTTGAACAAGGTGTGTGTGTGTGTGTGTGTGTGTGGCTTCAGGCTATGGAATTAAGTAAAAACACTGACAGACTCCAAGTGAAAACAGCACAGCTGGTGTTGAGCTCTACCTGGTTTACCTGTCTGTGCTGCGACACGTGTTCTCAATAAACCTAGACTTAAAGGGTTTTCTATTTTTATTTAAATTCCTGTGATTCATGTTGGCATATTCATTTGCTGGTTTTAAAGAATATGCCGCAGTCTCACCATACATAGCAAATAAGATGGGGAAACAACAGCTGGCACCAAGGTTGAAACCCATGTAAATGTAGTAGCAAAATGTTTTTTACTCAGTATTCATGCGGAGATGTGTGAAACACAAACTTTTTAGGGTAGTGTACACTAATTTTTTTTTTTTTTTGTAGACATCCCTCCATATTGCATGTTAATCACTTAACAATATTACCAAAATTAAGTGATTTATTTTAATATTGAGCTGAGTTTCCTTACCTTGATTGAATGGTTTTACCTTTAAAGCTGCTCACTACTTTCATAAAAGGAATCATATGCAATTTGTGACGACCCTCTCCAGTCTCTGTGACTGCTGTTGTGTTTACTTTGCAGGTTCTGCAGGTAGGCGAGGGCAGAGAGTAAGCTGCAGCGTGGGGAACACCTGAGTTCATTTGTAGCACTGGCACACCTGGGCACTGTGTGCCAGAGTAGCTTTTAAAAACCCTCTGGAGCTCAGTATTTCTCTCTTCCTCCTGCCTGAGACTGCCATGTGGTTCAATCTGCTGTTTGGTTTGTGTTGCCGCACTATACTAGCTTGGGCCCAGACCAGAGGCTCCGCCCACTCCACTGCGTGGACTTGCTTCTCTCGGTCTAGCGTTGCTTCCCTTTGGCCGATTCTGAGAGGGAAGGGATCAGATTTTCCCCAACCATTTCCCATTGGCCATTGCCTTTCCAAATTTAACCTGCGAAAATGGTCTTTACATTGCCAAGGGAGTGTTTCGCCTACTGTGGAGTGTGTGTGGAGAGAAGTTTGGCTAAGCAAGACAACCAAAATCCAACAATGTTTCCAAAAGCTGTTTAGTAATCACATAGATGTTGCAATATTGCGTTGTGATTGAGATTCTGACTTACCATTCATCATGGAAAGAGGCAACGTTTTTTGCTTGATATCGCATCACATTGCCATCGTGAGTAGACACAGGACAGCGGGACCCACTTCCTGCTTCTCGCTGCCAAAGACAGACGCATCCCCCAATAGCAAAGCTGCTTAAAGCACTGGCACAAACAGATAGCGGCTTCTTTTCCACATATAGGCTAAATTTGGCATTTTTTTAAACTCATATTAAAGACACTGGTCCTGTAACACAGCTTTGTCAGTTTAAATGTCAGACATTTCTCAGCAGACAGCTTAGTCCTTCCCGTGGCTCCCCACCCTCGGCT
>JAQLOL010000021.1:8167420-8192654 GCA_029783665.1 Naso thynnoides | reverse complement strand
GTGTGTGTGTGTGTGTGTGTGTGTGTGTGTGTGTGTGTGTGTGTTTGTGTGTGTGTGTGTGTGTGTGTGTGTGTGTTTGTGTGTGTGTGTTTGTGTGTGTGTGTGTTTGGCTTTGAAGTCAGACCCCAGCAGAAAATCTTTTCTTTGCTTTCTGTTATTTCCCTCCAGTCTCTCCTCTCTTCCTCTGGCCTGTTTATTTATTGAACTAATTCAGAAGCCCCAAGATAGGCACGCAATTTTTCATCAAGTTGAACCAATTGAATAATTTTTAGCCAGCTTCAGTAAATTTGCATCTATATGTGATTGAAACTTTCGCTTATGACCAAATAGAATGCCTACAAAAAGATACTTTCTAGAACCTGTTTGTTACCATGCTAACAGACTGAACTAAAATGGTAAACATGGTGAACATTATGCCTGCTGATCATTACCATGTGAGCACTGTGCTTAGGTAGCTGGACAGAGCCATTTGCATTACTGTATAGTCTGCTGCTGGCATGACTGGAGACAAATATACTGGCCAGTTTGATACTTTTTAGACTGTTGAAATGCTGAAATTTTTGAAAAACTGTGGCTTCATCTGAGTGCTAAGTAGGCAGAGGAACTACACATAGATTGTGAAGTGATGCAAAAGATGTGTCTAATTAATAAATATGCTGGACAACATACAGTTTTGCGCCTGTGCCTTTGTTTGTGTCATTTCCCGAGGTTCAAATGTAAAAGACCAAGCCAAAAAAAATGGGTGTCATCTTGTACAAATTTTGACAGAACATTCCCCTGCTGTGACAATCTGGCAGTGTTGATCAGGAGAGTCACATCTCATATGAGCTAAGAGACACTGGCTGAGACACAAGTGAATCTCTGCTCCCCGCAGTTCTCCGAAGTGTAATCAATAACTTCATCACATTCCCTCCTTGCCAAGTCTGAGTGAGAGAAAACACATGTTTAGTATTGTACAAGTATCAGAGCACTCATGAGTAATCGTGCCTGGCCGGAACATGCAAGTGAAATCAGCTGTTGTTTCGCAAATTTATTGTTTGGAGGACAAAGAATACAAAGATTCCTCCAGCATCAACTCCTGTAACCTTGAAAGCAGCAAAACAAATAGAAAATACAATGACTAACTTTCTGTCACCCGGAGTAGTTAGTTAAAGCTGGCCACAAGCTAGATGATTATCAAATGTTAACCAAAGTTAAAAACATGAGAGACCACGGACATGAGGACAGTTTCAACAGATATTCCAACATTTTAATCCTCCAAGCGCACACACTAGACGATTCTTCCAGAACACGTGACCACACGCCTGCCATATGTAGTGACGATTTTAAAGTGGTGATTGTACAGACACATGATCTCACAAAAATAATAATAATAGCCTAAGATAACAGCTGAGGTTGTGGTTGTTATTCCCCACTGAAATGCTAGAAAATGCTGCTAATGTATTAGCATTAGCCCATTCACTCACCTGTGACATCCAACACCACCGCAATTTCTGCCCACGCCCTTTCCTCGTCATGGACCCAGGCTGCATTTGTAAATAAGAATTTGTTCTTAATTGCTTGCCTGAGTATATAAAGGTTAAAAAAAGGACGCCAGGAGGATTAGCTGTTGCCCTAGTGTAACAGCTAATAGGGATCCTAAAAAACTAACTAAACTAACTCGTCAGCCATGTTTTTGTATGCCTCGCATGAGACGGCATTTGTGTTGTTGTCATAATTCCATGAGATGGTCTTCATTTTTAATATTCCGCTTGGCTCGGGGCACAGTTTTGTTTATGTTCATTGCCATGTTTGCAACTAAGTTCGCAACATCCAGCTGGTGACGCTTCCCGATCTGCTCGCTCTCATTAGCTTTTGCAGAAATTCCGCTGGATGACCTGGAATCGTACATATCAAACATGTTTGATATATGATTTAAGTTCAAGGAGGATCAGACTTGATCTGGAGCTGTAAAATAAGTTGAGGAGTATTTGGACAAATAATCATTTTTGACCAAGCTACAGATCAGGCCATGCTCCCCCGGTTGTAGGGGAGGGCAAATCAAGAGCAGAATTGGGCCTAAAATCATCTGGTGTGTAGCCAGCCAGGGAGAAAGCAGCATGAAGGAGACCATCTTGTTTGTTTCTTAGGGGAGATTTATGTTTGATTTTAACAACAGTGGAATGTGGTTGTCATTCCCCTCTGAAATTAACCCCCTTTTTTTTCTACAGGAAACCACTTAGAGTTGAGTTTCACTGTTTATTTGGTTCCTGTTGTAAGGATCCAACTGCTTTGCTTCTTTCTTCCAACTTTGTTAAATCCATGTGCCAGTGTTGCAGTCTTTCTTTGTGGGATGTTTCAAGGTATGCTTGACAAAGGTTGTGTCAGTCTGGCAGTTCTGGTAAGATGTATTATGATGTCAGATTTTGGGCATCCCATTTGTCTTGAAGTTTGCATAGCAGTGCCATCCTGAATCCTTTTTTGCTGCAAACTTGGGTAACACTTCTGCCTGAAAAGAAAAGGTTTGATGGAAGACTAAGACTAAGACTGAAAGATGTAGAAAACAGTAGGGATCTCGTTGTTATATAACAGTACGTTTTTAAATTCAGATGAAGTCAAATGTTATTCATGACAAAACAGTAAATCCATCAGTCCAGTTGCAGTGAACTGATGTCTTGGTTTGTCTGAGGTTGTCCCAGGTTCTAACAAATATCCGTGAAACATTGTCCTTTTTTAATAGAACAGCACCACAGGCTGTGACACTATTTCTTACAGAACTTGACAAGGTTAGCTGTTGAGGAGAAAGTCTAACTTTTCTTAAGAGCCTCAAGAAGATTACCCCCCCCCCTTAGTAAAATACCTGGCAATGAAAATGCTGTTTTCATGGTGTTATAAAGGTGTGCACATTTGTTGTGCCAAGAGCTGAAAAAATTGTTTCCCATCGTGATGAAAATGCCTATGGTGTTAGCATAAACGCACTCATGTGCATGTGTTTAGAGGTTTGAAAATATGGTCCCTTTATGCCCACTGCTTCTTTGCAGGGCCTCCACTGCACGCCTCGCAAGCAAACTGTAGCAATGAGACTCAAGAAAATATTGTGCATAGCTGTTATTCACTGGCTATAGCAGGTGATACTGTGTATCACCTTTACTTGTGAGGAAACTTGTACCATATGATTATGTTAGTGATGGTTACAAGCATTTCAAACAGGTGAAGGGAGTGAATTTGATAAGAGAAAGTAAAGTTTATCGAGGGATATCATTGTCTTTTCATATTGGGTGTA
Organism: Naso thynnoides; assembly: GCA_029783665.1. Taxonomy (NCBI): domain Eukaryota; kingdom Metazoa; phylum Chordata; class Actinopteri; order Acanthuriformes; family Acanthuridae; genus Naso; species Naso thynnoides. The sequence continues at coordinate 8,189,392 of JAQLOL010000021.1, read as the reverse complement.
TTTTTTTATGTTTTCAAATTTGCATTTTCTTTAAAGACCCCATAAAACGGATGTCAGAGTGCCATTTACTCCCATGAATTTACATATGTCCTGTAAAAACGATAAGCTGTGGTGGGACATTCCGCAGATAATGATTGGCGTTTGCAGTAGCCAATCATGCTGAATGTGCGTAAAATGTGAATTTCACAGCAGCTAGCAGCGTAAACATGCAGTCATGAGGAGAGCCTTCTCTCTGCTGTGGAGAACTTCTTGCCACCACCATCACCAACTCCAGACAATTTTAGCGAATCGGACAGAGGTGAAAGGAGGAAAGAAGAGCCACTAGGTGTTGGAGCGAGGCTGGACATGTTTGAGATGCTCTCTACAGCCAGCAGTGTTTCTGCACAATGGTTGATGACAGCATTTATATTAGGAGGAGAGTTAAAGAATTTTATTGGATGCAAAATTAATATAAGCCCCTAAGTGCAGGTTGAGTAATATTTTGAAAATGTGTTCCAAGAAATGCTTAACTGTAAAGTAAAATTAATCAAAACTGCAAAACTATTTTTGGGTCATTGTTGGGCCATATATTGCCATATAATAGGCAAGGATAAGAGCAACACATATCTGATTTTAAAACAAACAAACAAACAAACAAACAAACAAACAAACAACAACAACAATAAACTAAAAATCTATTTAATTCCACAGGGACTTTTAAGTTCTGGTGCTTGTTGTGTTGTCAGCTTTCTATGAACTGAACTGAAAAACCATTTGTAAGAAAGTGAAACCCAGTTTCAAAGTTTGATGTTGTCAGATTGAATTTCTGTTCGGCAGGCAGCTGTATCGTCTGTTTGAGTCCCCTCAGTGTCTTTACATCGCTCGGTGAGCATCCATAGGACCATCAGCTAACAAGTCCCATCTCAGCCTGGAGTCATGTCCCTGTAATGTACACTAGAGAGCCGTGGCGTGTCCCTTCACATGGGATCCCTTTGAGGACAGCCACAGCACAGCACAGTTTTTTCATCTCGGACTGCTGTGTGAACTTTTAATGCGATTACCGGCCACATAGGATGACATGAGTCCAGGCCACGGCGTCCGTTTTCTCAAAGCGAACATAAGAGGTTTGGATGGATGGTGGGCAAATACCCCTGCACATCCCTCCTGGCAATCACTCCAGCCTCCTTCTCTGGTCATCCTCTAATTTCCAAAGGGACACTAATCTAATTTTAAAGGGCTGTGACAGTAATGAGCGCTGCGGATGTGTGGTCCGAGGCTGAAGGATTAAATGGGTGCAGTTACGATACCAGTAAACTCGGGCCAATCTCAGCAATATTTAGCCGGACATTGAGCTGCAGTGCCTGAGCCTCAAGTCATGTTAGCTTAACACCAAACGCCATTCAAGTACAGTGGGTGTGATGCTCGGTTAAACTCGAACCACGGACAAACATTTCAGTGGGTAACACACTTGACTTGGCTGTGAAACATTTGCTGCTTTCCAAAGTCTTTTGTTCTAACTTCCCCAAACAGTTTGAATAAATACACCTGAATGCCACTTGGGATTTTTTAAACTCCAGAGTTAAATAACCAGGAATTTATTCATCCCTGCTGCAGTTACAACAGATTGCTAGATTTGCACATGAAATAAGGAAGCCTCTCCTCTGCCTGTGTAACAACTTCTCTAAAGGATTTTGTTTTGCCCTGTATTAAGTGATGGACTCCCTCTCTGATTTTAACATTTGTCGGCATTGTGTAAGTGTTTTATCTGATAATCTGTTGGGTTTAATTCACAACACTTTATGCCAACCACATATCTCTTATAAAACAGTCAGGATTTGAAATGAGTCGTGTCACATGCCCTTCCACACTGTCTTTTTTTTTTAATTTCGCAGAGTCTTTCAATCTCTGCCTGCTTCAGGCCAAGAATATGAGACCAATTAAAACTCGGAGCAGGGTCCATCCTCTCTCCTGGCAGCCGTCCTGGTAACACGTTGCACATTCTTTGCTCCAGTAAGCCTCGCGCTCCCCGCCCCATTTCCCAAAACCACATAAGACAAATGAGGGCTGGTGGCTCAGGGCGCGTGCCAGGCTCAGACGTGCAACAACAGAGACAAAGGAGATCACAGTGGGAATTACGGGATTCCCCAGAGAGCAGAGGGGAGGATGATGGCGGTTATGAGGTAAATCTGCTGTGAAATCTCCCCCATGTAGAAAGAGCAGAGGACAACGCCGTCTGCTTAGCCCTGACGTGACAAGAATGAGGTCGATGAACCCCGGGTGCGTGACCTCTGAATAGGTCCAGGGACTAAGGTGCCGGGGGCGATGCGAAGCTTCGTTAAAACCAGGGGTCACTCATTAAGGGTGGATCCTTCCCTCAGCTTAAATGTCTTGAAGGAGAGGGGGGCTTCAAAGTGATTATGGTCAGACATGGTTATCCATGTCAACCAGGGTCAGAAGTTAAAGGATCCCTGGTGAGTGCTGGCATGTCCCTGGATGGTGTCTCCCCTTTAGCTCCCTGTGAGGCATCACTGGAAGTCTGGAGGGATATTTTCTTTTTCACTAATGCCACCACTCAAATCATGCAAGACATATGGTAATAAAACAATTTGTAAGAGAGGAAAGACTTTTTTTCTGGCTCTTCTCTCTGTGGTTTAGGACCCCTAAAATGCTCCAGAGTAATAAAAGTAAAGAGGAAACACGGAATAGGCTTATATAAAAATATTATGCGCAAATATACCAATAAAAAGCCTTTTTATTATGTGGTAAAACATACTGTATGGCTTAGAAAGAAAACTAAAAATCATCATTAAGGTCAAAGATTGCTTTCTGCTGTGTTTCTGAAATGTGTGAAATGTTCAAATAACGTTCAAATAACTTGATAAAGTATGATGAAAATTTCTTGTATTTGTTTATGAAATAAGTAAGCCCATTTTTTCTCACAGATAACTCTTGAGGACATAACAATTAGAACAAATTAACATAACAGCCTTTTAATTTGTCATCAGTTTCTGGGAACTTTCAGCAGCTTAAAACCAATCCTAGTTTTTATCAAATGACTTGAATTCCTGCGTGACTTCCTGTTAGGACCACAGCCAGAGCAGCAATATGGCAAAAACGTGTCGCTTCCACCACAGCTGCATCCGTGCTGCACATCTCCGTGGCCAAATGCATTTTCACTGACCGTTTTGCACTTGCTGCTCTTGAGCGTTCATGATGGAGGTCCTCAGAGGCCAGGTTCATGTCATTGTCAAAATAACTTCTTAGCTTTCAGAAACAGTTGCTTTTTAAATCCATCCTTGTATCTCACCGGACAGGTTCCGACAAAAACTGACGGCTCCAACCCTGAGCAACTGCCTTCTGTGTCTGCACAGGTTTTCAGTTAATGTTTTTATTCAGTTTTCTGTTCTGTCAGCCAACCCTCAACCCCCCTGAATTCTCTCCCTCTCTTCTGTCTCTGTGTGTTTTTGTCTCTTTGAGATGAAACTTTGATGCACTTATGGAACGCAGAGCTCTCCCTGTGCAGGGAGTCTGAGAGGAGCCACACTACCCCCAACACACATAAATCCACACACATACACGTCGAATGCCCTCCACTCAGCAGCTGTGTCCCACTGTTTGCTTTAAAGGAACCCCCCTCGCCTCCACACACGCATCCTGCTCTGCTCGCTGCTGGCGTCCGCCTGCCGACGCCCGTCGGGACCCGGCTGTGCGTTCGCTGCTGGCTTTGATTTGCTGTTTTGTGTGCTGGTCCTGCAGTCGTCCCGGGCCAGCACAGGTTTGGAGGGGTGGAGATGGGGGTTTGTTGAAGGGGTTATTGTTGGTGGTGCTGACAGTCCCTCCTTGAGGCATTCCACATCATTTGTCATCATCTCACATGTTTCTTTTTTTTTGCTCTTTGTTGTACCAAAACAGCCTCCACCCATAATTTTTCAAACAGAGGTTGAACATTAAAATTGGTGTGATGAGCTTCACTGACACAGGACAAGTTTAATTTGGAGAAATCATGCAATTCATGTGTTCTGGTAAGAAAAATCAATGACGTGCACACAGCTATGACTCATTCAGTCATTCAAATGAGTGGACATGAGATACAACAGTGTAGGACATGAATGATTTTAGAGTTTGTTACTTAAGGTTTCCTTAATAAGGTTTTTAGAGTTGTGTCTTCTTCTACTACTAGAGGGACAAAAATCTAGAGAAGAATCACAAAATAAACTCGTGTCATCATAGGATTTCTGTATATGAAACTATGCTGAGGCCACATATGAAATAATTTTATAGAGAGGTTCAATTCTAATAATTCTGAGAATAAAGTCAGAATTCTGAAATCAAAGCTAAAGTCAAAATCAAAACAAATTTGACATATTACAAAATATAATAGCGATGTATATTCTCTAAATGTCTGTGCATCAGCATATTTCAGATTTTGTCATATCACAGTAAGAACAATTTAAATCCTAAATCAAACAGCTCACACAATTTGTTTTTCTCCTAAATATTTTTGAATGTGTCAATCTCAAAGGCCAGAGGATAAATTCCACTAAAGATGTTAATTAAGATATTTTGAAGTTGAAGATATTTTGTAATATCATTCTCACAATAGCAAAATCAGTATTTTTTTTCAATTTCTGATTTTTTTTATTTTTTTTTATTTTTTTTAGTAATTCTGAACAGCAGCTGAGAGACTCTGCCAGGTTGTTAAATGTCAAAAAACTTTAGAGGCTTTACTAATTCTGTCATTACACGATCACTGCACACCTGCGGAAACGTGTCAGGACACCTCATGCAAATGCAAGAAGATCTAGTGTGATGCTTGATTTTTTTTTTTTTTTTTTACAAAAAATTACATCCACATGTAAAAAAAGCATTTACTTTTTAAACTCACATCGCATCTGTTTTAGTTATTGATTGGTGATTTATTGACAAACTTTTGACATTGGCAACTTGGTCTGTTTGAATTATTCCAATTTTATGTGACAAGGAGAACGAAGCCAAGTGAGGCATTGTAAGAGTTTGGAGGACATCGCCCTGTTCAGACAGAGGCAGACGTGCAGCTCTCTTCTCAAAGCGTGTTTTTGTTTGTTGGGTTGTGTATGGGAGGACGCCCTGAGGGCAGAGGAACCTGGAACATTAAGCCTTGCCATGGCAGCTCAGTGCAGCTCTGAGCCTTGAGCTGCTCTGGCAGCTTGCCTTGGGTAGAGGTGGCAGCGGGGGTGGCACAGGTTTGGAAAAAGGCCCCTCAGCTTGCTCCCCTTCTTCTGGGACACACAACCCCACGCAATGTCCGAGTCGATTGAAACGTTATTGTCACTTTATTATTGAAATCGTGGAGACCACAGAAAGGAAAGTTGGCATTCTTGCCCTTTGTTTGACCGCGTTCTTCCAAAACACAGAGCAGCAAGGATTAAAACATTTTGTTAGCGGGGTGCTAATTAGCGGATGATGTTAAGTGGTTGGACAGTATTTATGATGCAGACAGAAAATGTGTCACCATCCCTTTGAAAACATCCCAAAATATTCACCATTGGAGCAGACGCCAGGTTGTTCTCAGCTCCTGAGAGTTGGGTTTAAAAGCAACAAACAACAGGATTTACATGACAGAAAGTCATCCAAAGAGAGCGAGGTCAGCGATGTTTTCATGCTTCATGGTCTATACAAACTGGAGCTGTATTTTTAAAGCTTTCCATCCACCTGGCATCAGTCGCTTGGAAAGAATCGCCACAGGAGAGGCAGATCTGAAGACACTGATGTGTAGTTCATATTTCAAGCTTTATTTTTCAGCTCAGCTATGTGGCCAAAGGCTTTCTGTCTCAGCCTTACTTAAAGTATTGACATGGTTGTCTCCAAAGTCTAGACTCAAGATTTGTGTTTCCAATCATTTTGAAAGGTTGGTCATGGCAATTCTCTACTATCAATTATTAGCTGTAATGTGGCATAGCAGAGGCCTGCCCTATTCTTTTTTAAGTCTGTGACTTTACTGGCTGGGTGAGTGAGTGATTCATTAAGTCATTCACGTTTTGAGTTTTGGGTGTTTTAATTCCGTAACGTAAATCCAGATTCAGTGAATACATGCACAGCCCTTAAGATCTTTTTACCCTCCACTTTGCCCATGGCTAAAAACGTTCTCAGAGGCTTCTTAGCCTCAGGCAGAGAAAGCTTTCACACTGGCACAATCCTGGCACACTTAAATGGTGGTTAACTCCCATCTTTAGCCGAGGGCCTGCTGGTCCTAACCTGAGCAAAGTTAGCCCTGGACATTAGTCGCTTGCTCAGCAGACAAGCCTAGGGTTAGTAGATTTGCACTGTAGGCTTCGGTTAACCCTGTGCTAATGATGTAAATATTAAAAGTGACTAAATTATCCCATGGTCAGCTCTTAGCCCAAGACTAGGAACAAAATTTGAAGACTTAAGAGGGTTCACACGCTAAACCAGTTTTTAGATGAAGACCGGCGCTCACAGACCAGGACCACAAAAACATCAAAGAGGGAAAATGAAGGGGAAGAATTTTTTACTTTTTAAATAATTTGTCCTATTCTTTTGCAGTTGACTGATAACGTGTTTTTTAAACCTACTTCAATCAATCTGCTGCTATGTCTACTGATTCGACTAGTTTTATATGCATATCTATCTATGTATGTTATATGTTTAGTCAGTGGATACATTTTTTCATTCAATAGCCCACATATTTTTATATGCATTTAATATACATTTTTTCAATGTTGCTGTTATTGCTTTATATATCTATTTATTTCTTTATTGGTCTGTGAAGGTGATAAAGCGCATTGGTAAAGTGTGTCAACTGATGGCCCAGCCTGCAGACTCTGATTAGTTCCTCCCTTCTTTTTCTTTTAGCCTATGAGCTACAGGCTTCCAGTGAGGGGAAGGGTTAAAGCACATTGATTTTTTTCCAATGCTGTGATCACTCTGAAGAAGACCATGTGTGTCAAAACATTAGTGAATGCTTGTACCTAAATAAAAACTTTTTTAAGATGAGCTGTTGAGCTCCAGTCATCTCCCCTTTTTGAAGTCTTTGAAGACTTTTTAAGATGGGCTCATCCCTTGCTTGCTTAAGCAAGACTAAAGGTTTTTAGGCTATGCCAACTCATTACCTGGGCCCCACCTTGGTCTCACATGGTGCATAAGATAAGAAGACAGCGGACAATCAGAGTTACACTAATGGAATACGAATTGTAGCATGATGACATGATTACAGATTACATGCACATAGATGGCACAGAGACAGTACAGTACTTGATACTCACCATAAGAAAATGAAATATAAAAACAACATGAGACCTACGGCTGTGAGAAACAGAGGTCATCAGTCTGACAGAACACTCCAAACTGATTCTTAGAAAAACAAAAGTCATCCTGCAGATAGAAACAAAAGAACAAGGAGGTTGATTGACAGCCATAAAAGTTATAACAGGAAAAGTGTCTCTGAAATCAGTCTTCTTAAGACATAAAGATAATTACTCTTGCAACCACATTTTAACATTTTGACCATGTCATGTGAACTGCTAATTCAATGCATTTTAACTCTTACAGTAAATTGCAGGTGTAAGGTCAAGCCATTTAAAATATCAACTGTATTTCACCCTTGTCTTGTTTACTTTAATTCGCATAGAGCCTCATTTTGACTTTGTTTTGGCAGAGTGTGAAAGCTGATATCAAACTCATTTGTGGTCCAAAGAATCTATTTTGGGTTCCACAATCTAACCACTTCATACACGGCCGCCATGAAGGGGATTTAATGTATTTGAAATTCCAGTGAGGAAAGTACTCAACATAAATGGCCAAAAGTATTTGAAATTTCCATAATGTTTACATACATAAGGGAGCAGCTAAAAAGAGGATGTGTAAACTACCATTCTGTATGCTTTAAGGATATGGGTAATGCAGCAAATCCTCACTTCTCTAACAGCTGAAGATCCTGGGTATCGATTCAAATATCTGGACCACATGCGACAACTGTGGCGGACCCAAGACCATTCTTCTGGACCCCACTCAGGTGTGACAGCAGCTTTTACACTGAAACTATTGTACAAAATTCTCAGGACAAACAGCCTCTGGATCAGTCAGCCTGAGTGTGAAAACGCCCCTAGAAAGCCATCACACCTTTATTTTCTTGGAAGAACTGACTTTTGTTGTATTTGTGTATTTGAATTGTTCAGATTATCACAGAGCTAACCAGAGTTTAAGAACAAAGTAATTTAGAGACCAGTAGGCTAAGTTTAGTTTCCTGTCATTCCACAAGCTTAAATTGTCACCATTCAATCACTGAGTGATGGAAACACTGAAGAACAGCTTCATAACGGTTTTGCTGAGCCTTGGTTTGGGAGATAAGGTGAATTGTTGAAAGGATTAAACTACTTTTGGACTAAAGCTGCAGAAATTAGGCACAAAGAAACTGTGTAATTCACAAAGCAAAGCTTAAAATGCACTGATCTGCCAAGCAAATAACGTCTTGGTGATTCGATGCTATTTGCATGTGTTAAATTAGTCAATTTGCATACATTTGGTGCAAAAGAGTTATTGTAAAAAAAGGACCATATTCACAGCCACCAGCGCTAATAGCCACATGCAATTTGAATAGAATGAAAGTGTCTTTAAACAGTTGGTGGTAACATAGGTGCATTATGGGATGTCATTTTTATATTATTGAGAATGAACATAGAAATTATTCAAAAACCAACTTAAGCTGTCGGGTGGTGAAATGGTCCAAATTAGCACTGAACTACATCCTCAAATTGTCCTAAACTACTAAGCTGACTGATGAATAATTGCAATCAGATGCAAAAACAAAAGCAAATTGTACTTAACTGCAAAACTGAACTGGATTGTTTGCATTGTAATATCACTGGAAAAATATCTTCGATTTAGACCACGAGACGGGGCAGATAGTGGTTGCAGCTGATAAGCAATTCATGGTGCAATCCATTCTTTGTGGATATTTGAGTTACCATTCAACATATATTGGCGCAAAAAATTACACAGGTGAAATTGCTAATTGGCTGAGCAGCTGCAGCACATTTACAAGTGTAATAGTCTATTGCAAATATCACCGCTAAAAATACATGTTCAACTCTGTACGTTGCACCAGGTATCATTATAAGCTGGATCCTTACCTGTGTTTTGACCAAAGGAATCAGGGTTTAAATTTAGCCCATGAGGAATAGTTCCTGGCCTTTAAAACTTCTGTTTCTTGGCAGCCCTCCTCAATGTAACTTCCAGGACATACTTGTTAACAGGTCCAAAACAAACTTTGTGGCTGCTATAACTTGGGCTCAATTAGGGAGACTTGTTTGTGCAAGCAATAATAGCCCAAAGTAACTTTTTTAAATTTAATTTTTGACTTGTGCTTTCAGTGAGAAATTTGTGTTTTAGTCTTTATTGTTAAAAATGCTGTTACATGTGATATTTTATTTTGTGGTTGTAAAAAGTCATTCACTATCAGATGCAGAAGCTACATTCTTCCACTTATTATGCTGTTTATGGGTGAAAAAGTGAATTTGAGTCTCTGAGTTAGTTTCCTGTGGCTCCTTGCTATCTACTTGGTCAAAAATTGGACAGCTGTGGCTAACTGTCCCTGCTGACTCAGCTGTCAATCAAACAAGTACACCATCCTGTTCACTCAGAGCCGTGGAAGCCCATGGAAGTGAGCGACATTGTTCGGTCCCCTTTCAACCAAACTAACAAAACAGAGGTTTAAAAAAAAAAAAAAGTTTCTTGAACTGAACGCAGCCTTTGTTTCTTTGTCTCTTTCCCTCTCTCTTTCTTTCCCTTCTCTGTCTCTTTCTCTTTGTAGTTAGAGCACCAGAAGCTGTGGTGAGAAGAGTCCGAGCCAGCCAACAAAGCTATTGAAGCATTACTCCCCCCTCCTCCCCTCCATCACCCTCTTTCTCTCTTCATCGCTCTCTTTCTCTCTTCATCGCTCTCTCTCTCTCTCTCTCTCTCTCTCTCTCTCTCTGTCTGTCTCTCTCTCTCTCCCTCTGTTCAGGCCTTGCTGTGTTTTTGGCAGTTACTACTGACCATCATGAACGTCATTGCCAATTTTTGTGAAAACTGGCACATATGGCAGCTGAAGTGCCATATGCCATACAGAATATTTTTTGGCCGTTTCCCCCATTTGTATAATCGCTGGATCCGGTATAAAAGTGGCTCATTATTAATTCATTCCTTCCCAGTTTTTTTTTTCCTTGTCAGTTCCCCCTCTGTGTTTTTTTTCTCTTTTTTGTCATTTTCCTTCATTTTTCTCCAGATCCATTTGATGTCTATGAGGACAGGAACGACAAGTCAATTTAACGTGCAGTACAGGGATTAAAGCATTTGGTTAATTCAAAGTTGTATGTGGGGATGACGGCCAGTGCAGAAGTCCATCTTTATGCATTAATTTTGTCTGTATTATTCAACACTCCAATATCAAGGATTTGGTTTTAAATGCTTTATATCAGGGTGAAATGGGTTTATTGTGACAACAAACCCAAGTTTAGCGACATTTGATGGCTTAAAAGAAAGAAAATATATATTGTTTCATATGAATGAACATTGTATTTAAAGAACGGTGCTGAGTCAACACAGTTTGGCCTGGCGTTCCTCTATAGTTTGTCAATAACTTTTATGATAAAAACAAAACCAACAGTCATTTTCTGAAAACTTTTTGTGCCTGTGGTGCTCAGCTCCAAGCAGTTGGCTCCTATAGATGCAAATCTTTCCAAAATCAGCCAACCAAAAAGGCTCAGGGATTCCCCAGAATACAGGTTTTAGGAAAATAGAGCATTTCTTTGAAATTCCATCAGCAGTAGATAAATATAATGCTGCTCTGCTGAGTGTCTCTGCCAGCAAAATACAAGAAAGTGTGTGTTTGTAATAATGACGGAACATGTCACCCAGATCAACTATGTGTGTCGCTAAATGTGTTTTTTATAGTTTATGGACAACAATGGAGCTTTATGGAAAATAGAGGTATACATACACACACACACACACACGAAATAATTGTTCTGTTGTTTTCATGGATTTGTTGATAAAATGCAAAATACAGTCTTTATTTAGTTTTGGAGGGGTTTTTTTTTACTTCACTCAAAAGCATTCAAAAGTTTTTACTGTTTTTTTTTTTCTTTTCCTGGTCTGGCTCTTACTTAACCAGCCATTCTTCCCGCGTGTTCCACATGCGCTGAAAAGCACATCACTTCCTGTGTGATAGAGGAGGATTCAAACAGATCTTTAATGAGCTACCTTGAACCGGCTGAAGGTTGAGTCACTGTTGTGTTAAATCATTGGGAGAGAAGGACTGACATTTATTTATATAAACTCGTGATTAAACAAGACAAAACCTCTTTTTGCCGCTGCCTGGACTTCCTGCTCTGTCTCACATGAACAGCTCTCACATTCCTCTTCCACTATCACAGCGATCGTCTCATCACGTGTGTTTTTCTCTGTCTGTCTTTGACACTCACACACGAACATCCCACACTTCCTCTTTGCTTTAGAGTCGCTGCCTGTCTCTTCCCTCTCCTCTTCTGCCCTCCATTGGAAAGAGACTGGAAGGTCTAAGCTGACTCGAGCACTCACAGTCCTGTCTCTGCATTGCTGCCCATCCATCTTGGTGTCAGCATTCCTTCTGGAAACTGTTCTTCATTGCATCTGAACGTTGTGCAACTCCACTCAGAGCGAGGGTCTTCTTGTTCATTCATCCAAACAGCGATGATGAACAATGATGTCACTAATAGACAATCAGGAGAAACAGGGGCCGGGTCCAAAATCACTCTCTTGATTACTCATTCTCCACATACTGTAACAAACAGGCAATAGCTTGCAGTGCTTTGCCAACCTTTAGTTTATGACACACTGAATTAAAGCGAAGCATTGATTTTTCCTTCTCAGACTGACGTCATTTAAATATATTTTTGGAGGCAATAAAAGGTGGAAGTATACAATATTTTAAAAAACAAATAACAATTATGTGTAGCAAAATTTTGCTATTTTATTTTTATGTTACAGATCATCTTACAACCCTTTTCAACTGTCTTCTGCCTTTAGGGTGGGTCCCTTCCCTCAGGCTGGGACTCATTAAATTGAGAGTCACTCACATAATGTAAATGGTTTGATTTTGATTTGATATGATTTATCAAAATACACACCGTCTCACTTATTTCCAACATGGTTCTTAAGATATGAAAAACAGACACCAAAGATGTGACACAACATTGAACAATAACATCTGTAAAACTGAAAGTAGACCAATAAAATGACATCTGTGTCAAAAAATGGGGAAAGTAAGATTTGATTAAAAACCTGCCACCTACTTTGTGGCTTGCAAGAGCTTCTCTTGTGATGCCATGCTCAGTCTGATCCACCAAATACTCAACAGGAAGCCCAGAGAGGACACTGAGCTGTGCAGGCAGCAGCCTCACACTTGTTTATTTAATTTATCAAAGGCAAAGCGGTGCATTCAAAGAAACACGGAGAAAAAGGAATAGAACATGCTAGAGAAAACACATTTTCCTTCTGTTGGTGAGACTTTTCAAGAGCACTTTGCTAAATGAATTTTACAATTTGAACTTAGACACAAAAATAAAATGGCAGAACGTGAGCGTAGCACATAGTAGTAGGTGAATAAGAAATAATTTAATAATAATAATAATTTCTGGCTTGGCTGGGGAATAAAGTCACACTTTAATGATTATCATGAGCAAATATCTCATAAAGTAATCCTTACCTGTTGTAGTAACAACAATACAGGTCTAAAAGATTTAGAAAAGAGTTAACACAACAGAAAATGAAAAAAATGTACATGAAGACAGACTTTTGTGACATTTTTTTTAAAGACTTTATATTTTCCTTTCCCCTCCTCACAAATAGACCCTAATACACTTCATCAGTACAAATAAAATATTTTAATATTGAAGTTCATTCAGTTTTTGTGTTATTATGTGTAAACAAACACCTCCTCTACTTAACTACACCAGTCACCTACAAAGGGTAAATGCAAAATATTAACAACAAAGCTTTAACAAAGATATCAAGCAGAGATTTCATAGTGAAGTGGAATGAAAATCAACAGTATCAATTATAATATATAGTAGAATTTTTTTTTTACATTTTAACAATGCAGTTTGATGAAAATGCTTTGAATCGCTCCACTTTGCTTGGACACGCATTTAGAAACTGGGAGCTGCGAGGCACAAATACAGACATTTGCCGAACACACTCTCACAGTCTTCCTTTTATTTTATTTATGTGTGTGTGTGTGTGAGAGAGAGAGAGAGAGAGAGAGAGAGAGAGAGAGAGAGAGATGGACCATTAAAAAAAACATATTCCACTCCACCTATCAAAGTGGCGGGAGATTTATTAAACAGCTTTGTTGGAAACAATAAATGTCAACATGTCCACTACTGAGGACTTTGACGTCTGGGTGAATAAATGTGTTTTTCCTGTGATGTGTTTATCCATCAAAGATCAATGCATTAGTCTCCCAAGCTGGGTTTTTTTTTTATTTTCCGGAGCACAAAACATGCCTAATATTTGATGAGATGCGGTGACAGTACGATCGGGACGCCGTGCTGCCAGTGTCTGTCTGCTGAAATCCATTTGGAAAAGCTTTTGTTGTCATTCTGCTGATATGCTGAATGAAAGCTGGGCTTAACTTATCGTTACTGCAGAATTTTGTATCACAAGGACATGATTAAAGACAAAGTTTAGTTTAGAAGTTGCTCATGTTTTTTGTGAGGAAATATTCAAGAATGCATGTTGATCCATGATAAAAATATGACCCTGTCAGAAATTGATGGCGAGGCATTTTTTTTAAGCACAAGATTGTTCCCACAGGATGTTGCATGATGGGGCTGAATTAATCATAGTGTGGGCATTAACCTGCTTTCCTCATGCAGTATTTATTCAACAGGTAATCGGACCTGATAGGAACTTCAGTTGGTGAACGCAGGAAAGGGTCAGCAACGGTTCATAATGTCAGTGTTCATTTTTTTCAAGATTCATGCTAATTATCCTGGTTGATGTGCCATTGTTCCTGCTGGTTCTGCGCACAGTCAGTCATTTGCCCAGTTAACTTTTGTCATGTGGATAGATGAGATATGACAATTTAGGACTTGTTATTTCTGTAATTTGACTTATGACATGCTGTCTAGCTTAATCGGCCTCATTCGAAGTTGTCCCCATTTTTCTTGCCATTGTTCTGTAACCTTTTGGTTCGCACACATGAAATGATATTCATATGTTTGAATGGAGAAAACAGCCTTTTTTTAAAAAATAAAAGACCTGATTTACAATAGAAGTCAGAGTGATACAGAGGTGACAAACCAGAGTTATAGGCATCTATTACTATAACCTCAAGTATCTTGATACTGGACAAGTTCAGTCAAAGCTTTGTGTGTGTGTGTGTGTGTGTGTGTGTGTAGTTCACATCTTTAATATTTCCTACTAAATCTGTACATGCCAAAACAGTACAGTGAAGGTTACAGAAAGGAAATTACTATATATTTAAGATAAAGTAAAACATTTGCTAAGGTGATGAAAAGTTGCAGTCACAGTTTTTTAAATGAACAAGCATTAGTTACAAGTTTGCAACTGGTTGATGGAAAGTCATATGTGCTACAGATCACGTCCATCCACTGCTCAACGTTCGCCCCCTTTTTGCCTCGCTATGCAACCCAGTATCAAGCCAAAACATGTTATGCCCCCCCAGTAGCCTACACTGTGTCACGTTCTCATACCATGGTCACACTTACAATAATAAATATTATGCTTGCTGAGAATAGTATGCATAGTATGCATAGTATGTACCGTATGCATACTATGCATACTATGCATACTATGCAACGATTTTTGTATTAGAACATCAGTGGACCCTACTGACCACTCAGCAAGTTTGTCGTCTTTAAAAACGAGTTGTAATTGTGTTTTTTGAAGGATTCTGGAAATGTCCCTTTGAATCCATTGTGGAAGCAAGCAGTGACGTCAGCAATGAGCTCCAGCTCTCAGCACTGCACCGTTTGTCAGAAAAGTGATGTAGAATGATCAGAAGAATCCTTATTATAAGCTAAATGTGCAAAAAAACTGAATTTGCCCTTTAAGGTTGAGATTTGGCTAAGGCTCACAAACAAAACTATTTGGACAGGTCTAAGAAAAGATTGTGGTTTGGTTTAAAATAAGTATATAGGTCCCGTAAGTTAAGCATTACATAAGGGTGAGACAATAGTTAGCCCATTTATAAATTTGGTTACCTAAAAAAATTACACAAGTTATAAAAAAGGTATTCTTGGTTTTTCACCCAGGTCTCTTGGATGAAAGTTCTCGTCTGACTCATCCATCCGACCAGACCTCCCTGGTTAGGGTTAGGGGGGCAAAACGTGATTTTTGACAAACCATTTCCAGTGGATCACTGGGACTTTTGTATAATACTTGGTTGCACGACAGCATGTTGTGACTATAGCATGTGAAGTATAGTAGTCTACACACCTGAATTTGTGTATTTGGTTCTATCGGAGCCAGGACAGCAGAACATCATCAGACCGGTTTGCACTGATGAAAGAACTGGAGGTGTGGGCAGTGACACAGAGGTCAGAGGTCAGGAATCAGCTTCAAAGCAACAGATACAAGGACCTAAGCGTGGTGCATCATCCGCATGCTAATGTTAAACGTGTTCTGGGCAGACTGTAAAAACTGAATTGCCCTTCTGGGACAGACGAAGTTGTTTGATTTTGATTCTGATCATTATCAGGATGTTAAAATGGAGAAAATTTTTTCTAGCTAAAATGCATTTTTGCATTAAAAGGAATTTTATTTTTCACCCAGTAACAATAATCAATTCTTTTGCACCCCACATTGCACACTGTTAACATCATGCATGAAAACTATGACTTGTCAAAGCAGTGACCCACAGCGCCTCCATCTGCCTACCTGCAGTACATGCATCGCTAAAGTTTTAATACTGCACCCTGCTGAAGATGAATGATTTTTCTACGACAATGCACAATGGCGACTCGTGGTGTGGATAGTTGACTAGTTAACTATTTGATGAAACCCCAAGTAAATATTCATCGTAATACGATGTGATGCATGAACATGCTAACAACAAATGCTAAAAGTTAGCATTGCTAGCATTAGCTCCTGCAGAAATGACTCCTGCTTAGATTAATGAGAACTTAGTTTAAATGGATAAAGTAGAGCTGAGTCTACAATAACACTGACAAGTCACTGTAAAAAAAAACAAAAAGCTAATCCTTAGATATATTGCAATCACTTTAACTGTAAGGTTTTGAATTTCTCTTCTTTTAGACTGGTAATTTAATAATTCAAATTCTCACAAAGATCATTGTCGGTGAACAGCTCTCACTCTTGAGCTGTTTCCCATCTCTGTATATGAACAAACTTAACTACTCATTAATGAAATATAGAGTATTGACTTCATTGTCTTTGGCTGCAGCGGAACTAAGTTGTGCATGTAGACTGATGGGAGTGGTGCTCAGGAAACAATACAGCTGTCAAATTATTTAGATGATTCACAGACGCGCTTCTTCAACTGTGAATTTCTGTCTTTGAATACTCACGCACAAACACAGAAACCCTCCCAGTAACATCACACACTCCCTCTCACACTCTCACACACATTTCCATACATTTCTTTCACGCAAGATATTTTTCAACTTGTTTGTTGAAACTGCACAGCTTGTAGGATTTTTTTCTCTTTTCTCAAGATCTTTGTGCCAAAATTGAAAACAAAATCTGAAAAGATCAGAGAATCAGAAATCACCATTAGAGCAAAAAACAACCATGTCACACAATGCAGCACTGATCAGATGGGATGCCTGAAATTTGATTTTACTTTAGTTTCTCAGTGTGAAATTTCCCAGATTGAAAAATGTATTTCTAGTGCACCCTTTGCTTCAAATTGCTTTCATCTTTTTCTAGTAAATTTTGCTTCCAGAGTTCTTTCAGTAAGATCAAGATGATCGGTTAATTGTGATGCTGACAGAGCAGTGCGCAGATCTTCTTTTCTGTAGGCTGAAATGACGCCTTCCAAATGCATCGTCAGTGAGCTGATGTGTAAATATCTCCTTTGAACAAACAAGAAATTTTAAAAATGCCTTGAAACCAAAAAACTAAACAAATTGTATCGGTTTTGTTTCATTTTAGAGATTTTCACAGGCAACAAGGACTCACAAGCCTATTTATTTTTTTGCATAGGATCGTATCCCGTCCTTCATTTTGCATGAGGTATCTACCAATACACATAAAAACTATTCTCCAAACTAGATGAAAATCCTGAACAAGTAAGTGTGTGCGATTTTTCACAAACACAGTGCGAAGCCACAAAGCAGCAGCTCTCAGGAAGCTGTGACGAGTGTGTTTTGTTGTCCATGGGTTTGTATTGCGAGTGTGTTTCTGTGACTTTATTGCTTCCACACAAATTTTTGGTGAATTTATGACATGATGCTTCAGCTGATTTGCACTTTACTCAAATTCAACTGTAACATAGAAATCACACAGCATTTGCTTTTTTTTCATTTTTATCCAGACAGAGTGGGAGGTTAAGGATCTCTGTCTGATGAAGGCATTTCACAATAAGGCAAGACACAAGAAGCAAACTAAGAAAATGTTGAAATCTTGACAACTCATATGAAACCTGATTTTATTTATTTTTTTTTTTACCTGAACCCAAATACAATATAAACACAAATGTTTTATCTTAATTTTTTTGTCTTAATGAAAGCACATTTTAGCATTCTTATCATCATCATCACTTGGTGCAAAGATTCAACATGTTTTTATTTTCACTGAGCGAAGGTGAGTGGGAATTGATTTGTTTGATGGCGTTTGAAAGTCACTTCATGTTTCCTGCTGCTGCATCTTTCGGAGATTTTTAAGAATTCAGGTTCAGTGTTGTTTACTGCTGCTGAGCTACATTCAGCCACAGTCAAACACAGCAGCAGTGTGATTTGAAAGGCAGCAGTCTGACCCACAGCACGTTACTTTCTTTGAATTCACTGAAGCTGTTCTGTGGCTGACAATGACCTTTGACCTCCCTGGTCTTGTTTTACCTTTTGAGTCTTACTCTTAATTCACAATTATCTTTTGAAACTGGATTCATCTCCCCCTCCCAAAAAAGCTTTTCTGTGACTCTAAATTGCAGAATTTGACAGAAAGGAAATGAATAGGGCTTAGCTAAGCCAAATCCAACACACTTGACACATTGAATTTCATTGAGATGAACAGTCTTGTTGAAATGTGTTTAACTGACTATAATCATTGATAAATATTATTTTGAAGTCGGATACTCTGTGTTTTGGTTTGTGGGTAATTATTCAGAGCCACTTTACACTTTTTAGAAATCGAGAGCTCAGTTTGGCCCAATGCAAACACATGAACACTGCATTAATGGTTGGAACTTTAAGCACTGTAACATTAGGGACAGAATATTGATGATGTCACTGATTTTTGATTTTTTTTTTTTTTTTTTAAATATAATACAAAAGACCTGGTTATTTGCCTTCTTCTTCTTAAAGAATTGATATGGATTTTAGCAGTCTGTAATAGGTTTAATTAGTATTTGTAATTTAGGCTACAAAACAAATAGCTTGAAAGTTAGAAAATTAAAAGATTAACACCATAAGTAAATTAAGTGGGTCTTTTGCTTTTCACTGTAGGTCACTTTTCAGTGTGTGGAGAAACCTCACTGTCGAGACAGCAGCAGAAGAAAAAAATTCCAACATCATTGCTGCATCTGACCTACAGCTTTTCTCTCTATCAAAATCTCAGCTGCTCGCTCAATGCAGATTATACACTGGCGCCCCCTAAATGAGCCTGAACACAGTACAGACAGAAGCAGCAGCAGCAGCAACAGCAGCAGCGCTCCGCGGTGAGGCTGCCCCTCACTGCAAAGCTGCTCTGACCGCGTGTGGAGCCGGGCTGGCGCGGCGGGGAGGTGGCGGAGGGAGCCGTCGGTGCCCCAGTGCCGAGCTGCCTGCATGTTCAAGTTCGGGAAGAACTTCTGGGCCCACGGAGGAAGTCCGTTTAGTTAGCGCAGGCCTACATGTAAATACATCTTGAGTGTTACCCCCAGTTTTGATCTAAGGGGTATCTTAATGACAAATATAGGCCTAATAATAATAATAATAATAATAATAATAATAATAATAATAATAATAATAATATTAGAGAAAATAATTTTGTTTTTACTCTCATCCAGCTGAAATTGCGTGTGAAATTTGTACCCCCACCCCCTACCCCTACATCCGACTCTTTAAATGCCACTTTATTCTAATACAACCACCAACTATTGTGATTAGAATTACAATAATAATGGGAAGGGGGCTGGGGGGAAGGGGGGGTCTTTATCCCTCTGCTCGTCCATAAATCGCATCAAATGACAGTCGGCCAGTGAAGAGTTAAAGGGAGGAGACGGAGAGTGACACGCCTCATTGGGTAGATTATGTGCCGCAAACAAAAAGTGTGTGTCGGTGTGCCAGTCAGCCAGAGCATCGGGCCCCATCTGCACGCCTCTCTCTCTCTCGTTCTCTCCCTTTATTTGTCCAGCTCTCTCTACCCCACCCGGTCACTTCCAGTGTCGGCGAGTGTCTGCAGCAGCAGCAGCAGCAGAGGCACTGTCACTTTCACCACACCGGGGGGGAAAATGTTCTGACACCACGGACCAGACTGGGAGCGCATCACTATCTCCATCACCTCCATCACCGTCATCGCATCCCGCTGCTTGTTCCGGGGCTTTTTTTTTTCCGGGGTGCAAACGGCTTTGATTCGCAGCATCGCTCGCAGTTCGCTTGTGGATTATTGTTCCGTCTCAACGACAGAAAGGTAGGTTTGTCTGTGGTTTGGATATTTTTAGAGAAGGACAAGGGACGCTTTCTGGGTTTCTTTTACAGCCACACATGCTGCAGGCGCAGAAATAAAAAAAAACTAAACTAAACTAAACGCAGATGTGCGGCCGACAAAATTCGCAGTTCAGTCACAGCGCTGATTTAGGACAGTTTTCAGCGTGGCACGGCTTTAGCAGATGGGTATAACACCCCCCGTTTCTGCTCACCCACTACCCCACCCGCGGTGGGTTTGAAAGGGGAGGGCAGTTGCTTTCTTCCAGTTTATGGTTGTGCCAACATTACGCTCCTTTTCTCTTACTTCTCCTGTTAACGCCTGACCAGTGACACATATCCTATCACATGCAGTATATATATATTTTTCATTCCTTGTGAATCGGTTATTTCTGTTTCTCTGAACATGAAGAGCTTCTGCATAGTACCGGAAACAAATTCTCTCGGCTCGCAGCGCAGCACTAGGAGCCACTTTGGAGAGGCTCTCCATTGCAACGTGCGCAAAATATTCTACAGTGAACGTTTCTGTTTCTGTCACATCCACTGGGGAGGAATAAAAGACCCACAATCAGCAGAGTTATTTAAAAAAAAAAAAGTTGATTAAAGCCTTTTTGGGTTATTCCATCAGACATTTCCAAGTTTATTACACAGAATCAGAACCAGCAGCAAAACTACAGAGCCTCGTTTATCTGCGCGTGCACTCACAAAACAAGAGTCGTTGTTAGGGATGGACAGACAGCGGCTCATCTTCTGCCACTAGTCGTTAGAGCTTTTAGCGCAGGTTGTTATCAGCCTATTTATTTCGGAAGTGGATCGCTTGCACGTGCAAAAAAACCCAAACAACTATTTGCTCGTCGATTTTTTGCGCAAAAGAAAACGCTCAACTTTTGGTTCAGCTATAGATTTATTTAATTTTCTGATTGGTGGATTTGTTGACACCAGCTGCGCCACGGTGGAAGCTGTTTCTGGTTATGTTATGAACACTTTACAAAGAGAATTAAACATCAAATTAGTTTCAAAAAACAACAGGCTACTCGTGATGTGCACAAAAAGCATCAGTGGCTTAAGACAGCTGGGATATTATTTTTAAATGTTCGGTGTCAAAGATGTTTGATGCAACAACAATTTATCCCACAGTAGGCCCAACAAACTAGAATATAATTATTTCGGCAATTCAGCAATTGCTTTTTTGAGGAATATGCCTCCGTTTTTGTAATATAGCAGAGCTTTCTGACTGCTTTGAAAGTCTTTTTTGTTTTTAATTATTTAATTTTTTTTTAAAACAGTGATTCGAGTGTCCAGGGAGCCTAATTTACGGCTGAGTAAGTGTGTGTCAGGTGCAGGTTTTCCGCGCGCAGTCTCTGCTGTATTTAACGGCAGAGGGAGGAGAGCAGGGAGTGAAAGAGCCGCAGCCGTCTAAACACACACATTCAGAGGTTCGAAAAGGGAGAAAAGAAATAATTAACTGGTCGTGCTGCTTTAATTACAGTCTCAGAGGGGAACGTGGTGGATTATGGTAATGAGGCGGCATACGCTGCCGCTTGTAGAGAGGAGAGAAAGGTTGGCTGACATGAAATCACTGACTTTGACGGTCCACTTGAAACCCATTGGACATGCTCTCTCCATTGGACATGCACGGACCCCAGCAGCTCCTCCTCAGTGTTTTTTTTTAATTCTTTGTTTATTTGTTGTTGTTGTTTTTCTTTTCCCCATAAGGGATAGAGATCCTGTAATGATGCTGGTGTACAGTTTTTAGACAAATAAACACGTCACAGCAATCCTACAGGCCTTGACCCTTAGTAACAAAGGAATAATACATTTATTACGTATATAGTAAAAACATAGCCTGCTCTGATGCACTATAAAACCAATGCAAATCAGTCTCTAGAAACATTAATGTAGCCTGTAGCCGAGAAATAATAGCCTAGCGGATTTTTTTTTTTTGCTTGTTTTCAATGCCGCCAATCAAAACATTTTGGTTAAACAGACGAGAGCAAATTCTGTTGTAATTAACCTTTTATTTGATACAATCAGAAAAAAATAATACTTATATAATTATAACAACAGCAATGTATTATTATTATTATTATTATCATTATTATTATTATTATTATTATTATTATTATTATTATTATTATTATTATTATTA
>JAQLOL010000021.1:8135194-8148757 GCA_029783665.1 Naso thynnoides | reverse complement strand
GAGGGTGAGACTGTTTAGGCTGCTGATAGTGGCAACAGACTGGCTGGCAGACGAGTCAAGATACCCAGAAAGAGAGAAAGACTAAAATATGGCTTGCACACAGGAAAATCTCAAATTTGGCATGACACGACTCTGGTTCACAGTGTATGCTGTCACTTACTCTCCTTAGTGCATCAAGTCCATCAAGCAAACAGTTGCTGCTTAAGACACCTTCTCGTTTCAAGACCTCCTCATTGCCTCGGCTCTCCTCAGATCAGATTTTCCTTCACAGAGATGGCCGTACTATGCTATGGCAGCCAGTCTTCCAGCAATCGACCACCAACCATGGAGTGAGGGAGAAACAGAGGACACAACTTGACATCACTTAATGGGTCCTGTTACATGAATTAATTGGCACTCACACCACTAGACAACCCTGCAGCGTTTCTGCAGACCACCTGATTTGGTCTGAATACAGTCTGGACATAAATGAAGATAAAACATGATGAAGTGCCCCCTGGGTTACCCTTCCAGTGGACAAAACATGGTAAATTGACCTTTTGGGTGCCTTCGGGTGTTGACTTTTTTTGTGCTGGCGTCCCACTGCGTACAACAGGTGCCCTTTTTACTATTCTCGCCCCTGCCCCTCAAAAATCCTTAGTCCCCCAGTGCTGGGGGCTGCATGGCTGACTACTGGAGGTTAAGCAAGGCTGGAGAAGCTGTGAGACTCAAAGTGGAGCAGGTAAGAGGCTGGGCAGCGTGTGGGGGAGGCACTAAAGCTCGATGGTGGGACTGGAAACATGGAAGGCACAGTAAGTTAGTCAGGACACCAAGCACAGAAGAATACAACCAGAACTGAGCTCACAAAGCAAACAACTCTAGACTTTGGCCAACAACACCACAAGCATTAGCAGAACAATCATCTGACAGCATGTGTGGAGATCACTGAAGGATTTATATGCTGCAGCTGATGAGTTTGATGAGCTGCAGGTGAGTATGCCAGAAGTTCAGGATGATGAGCTGCAGGTGTGTGTTGCCAGGAGCCTCACGCAGCCAAAACACCACAAATGACACTGGAAGTCTTTCCACAATTACACAAGAAATCCTACATCACTACACTCCTACTCTTTTGTTTTAATTGAATGCCCCAAGTGATTTCCTGTAACCACACAAAACTGACTAATACGAACCTTGCAAAGTCATCAAAACACTCAGTGAATTTGCAACAAATTCTCCAGACAACAATCTGTTTTATTCACACACATGCTCAATCTGACATTAAGGATGTCTTGTATTATGGTAAAGTTGGGACCCGCTGATTTGGATACTTGCATTCCCACATGCAGCCCCGCCAGGTGATGTACGGACAATCTCAGGGAAGCAGTGCATGTGTGAAAGGAGCTAAAAAGAGCAAGTGCTGCTCACCAAATCATTAGCAGCAAAACCAACAAGTCAAAACTTTTCAGTCATCATCATTCATCTGTGTTTCATGAGATTATTTTGCCCGGGTGAAAGGCTTAGTGAGGCACAAATGTAACTTCATCAAGATTAAGACACATTTGTCAGCATATTTACAGTAAGAACCAGGTACAAAATAAGAGACAAACGGCAGTGTCCCATGTTCATGTCCAGCAATTCCTGTATTTTTGTTTACCTGTGTTATGACTTTAAACTCCTTCAGATAAACAAGAGTTGAGTTAATTTCTCACACAATAGAGGGCTTTGTCACCTGAATGTTAAGTTGTTTTTGCCCACATCATTGGCAGAAAAGTTAAACTGTAGTTTCTTACGGCCCAACACCTGATGAGTGACAATGATCATCATTAAAACACAGAAGTGTCAGGTTATGCTAGCCCAGCAGAGATGAGTGAATGAGCTGTGTCCCTGCAAAGTAACAAGGGACACGTGAAGTTTTAGCCAACAGGCAACTCAGATTCTACTATGACACTCCGTCCAGTTATTTGAGCTGATCAATCTTCTCCTCATTCTTTCTGTACCACACTCATTTTGGCCTTTTGTGTCCACAGTCTCATTATTTCAGCTAATGATATTATTGAGGGTTCGAAATGTGAGTCATCTGATAAGATAACACTTTTTTTTCTCTTTCAGTCGCATCTATTTCACATTCAATCTTACCCTAGCTCATGAGAATGGAGCTTCGGTATCTGAACTTCTTCCGTTGGAGCTTCTGCTCCTCTTTTTAAATGAAAATTTCCGAGTTAGTGAAGTTTCTGATCACAGCTCTCATTTCTACATGTTTCATATTTTCATTGTTTTCTCCTCTGTCCAATATTTCTTCTCAAACTTTGATAGAGGGCACGTTTTCCAAAGGTCAAATTAGATCTGTACATAAAAATACATGCACTGGACATCGGATGAGTATTGTCATTATGTTGAGGACTGAAGCCTTGGCCGGTCAGATGCCTCCATGCCGTGCCCTCGACCCTCAGATTGATCACCATCTCTGAGCTCAGACGGTTCAGGGCTGCAGCAGAACCTGCTGTCTGCTGTTTGCTTAGACTAAAAAGCTGCTAAAAGCTGGGATCAATCGGGCGGGAGAATCAATCAGGATCATCCGTGTTTATACAACTCAGGAGGATTACCTCACTGTTACTGGAATGGCCTCACAGGAATGACTGGCCATTAGAACAGTGGGACTAAACACTGCTCCGCTGTTTACATAAAAGGTAATGTGGGCCGACCTCGGCTCTGTGTGCCAGAGACAATTAGGCCTCTATACAGGCCGTAATCCACCGCCGGGCGCGAGGTAATCAAATTCAAACACAGACAGGCCCCCGAAAACAATGAGGGACGGGATTACAATGAATGAATGTGAAGATAGAAAATTAACAAGCTTAACACTGAACACGTGCTACAGTGACCAAGAGTCAAATAACACAACATCAAATGGGTGTCTGCTAAATGCCCCGGCTTTAAACTCTTGTTTGATCAAGAAGTTTTATTGAACTTAAAAGACTGCAAATTATCTCATTTAGAGTACTGTCTTTTTATTTTTAAACCTTAACCCTGATCAAGCAGCTGCATTGGGAAATAAAATGTATTTTCCCATTTGGTAATTTTACTAAAGCTGCTCTCTTCCATAAAGTTCTGGAGCTGATGAGATTGACCGTTCTTTAAAACCTCAACGATTTGGGTCCTTGGCGGACATTTAGCGATCAAAAACCGGTGATGCAGTATCAATCTGAGAAATAAACGATTGCTTTGTTGTTGTTGTTGTTTTTTAAAGAGAAATAACCAAAATGTATGTGAAAGGACAAGTTCATATCCACAATATGTATGTATTCAAAAGCTCGGTCAAAGTTAATTTAATGTTTCAGTAATATTAGGTCACCATATCAAGTATTCTTCCTCAGGTTGAGTATGCTTAGAGGAAATGTGTTTGTTCAACATATTGTCAGATCATATCTGAATACAAAAGTGTTTACACCTGTTCTGAATGGCCACAGTCAAGGGCAGGGTGAACAGAGGCTGTCATAAAGAGTGGTGACAAGCACTACATCATTCAAATAGGTAGAGAGACAGTTTCTGCTTAAAGAAATTCATTACATTGCACTGAGTTGTACCCACAAGACGTGGCATTGCATTATTGTGAAGAGTGAAAACACAGTATGAGAGAGAATTTCAAACTCTGCCTTCTCAGGTTTGCAGGCCTTTAGTTGTATAAAGTAGGTTTGATTGTTGCATCATCTCTTTTGGAAAACGAACAAAAATTGATAGATGTTCACACTTGTTAAATTCCAGTGTCTGAAAGGTGTATAGGGAGCAGGGCTGGGAAGTAACACATTACTTAAAAGTGCCATCTACATGCTGGTACACCTGATCTCTGACAAAAATATCTGTCCTCAGATATCTTAAGAAGGAATTATAAAGTGGATTAAGTTTTGGGAGCTGGCAAAACAGGCTGTGCGTCACTTTTTTAGGAAGTCGGTCGGAATGCAAATGTAATACAGTAAATTAACTAGTAATGTAAGTTATTACTTTTGATACAAAGTAATAAGAAAAGTAAATGTATTACTCTTATAAGGAGTAATCAGTAATAAGTAACTTATTACTGTTTCAGAGTAACTTGCCTAACACTGGTGGGCAAGAGACACAATCCAACAAGCCCTTGGTTTGAACCATGATGAGGGTTTTAGTGAGAAAACACATAAGAAAATATTTGATTTGTCTAATCTAGACTGCTCAAGCCTCATTGGCTGAACTATAATCAGGTGAGAGGCCTGTGGACTTTCTTCCCCATCTCTTACGATGCACTATTGACAGGAGAAATGACCATATCTCTCAGTGCACGTATGTGGGTGTTGGTATTTTATTGGATAGACTTGAAAAAATCTCAAGTTGTCCTTAAAACGATAACAAGACTCTGATGGAAAATGGCTTTTAGCTCCATCGTCTATTCAAGTACAAAGTCATAAACAGGTGTAAAAAAACAAACAAACATTCCTTTACTTGTATTTTCAATTTATTTAGATGGTTACTTTTTTTCAGGGGCATTTTGACTTGGCAGTGTATCACTCACAGTGTCTCTGTTCTATTCAAGTGTCTCATTAAGCTCTGGCTTTGAGCCAGCACGCACACCACCAGGACCCTGACACTGAGGCAGCTAAATGGAACTCAGCTATTATTAATTTTATTTTTTACACCTGTGCTTTTCTTTTTGTGACACGACAATATGACTGTTATAAAAAAGCCTTTTTTCTTCTGATAAAATACTAAACTCTAAGGCATTCAACGAGTTTTGACCCACCATTTTTGTAGTTTCTCTGCAGGTTAGGGTTTGATATGGTGTTGATGAAGATTTATGTTTTTGTTTTTTGTTTGTTTTTTCACTATTCAGAGGACAGGCAATGTTTGGTTCCTATGTCTTGCTCAAAAGCACATACGAAAAAACGTGTGACCTTCTATCACCTTGCTGC
Organism: Naso thynnoides; assembly: GCA_029783665.1. Taxonomy (NCBI): domain Eukaryota; kingdom Metazoa; phylum Chordata; class Actinopteri; order Acanthuriformes; family Acanthuridae; genus Naso; species Naso thynnoides. The sequence continues at coordinate 8,143,841 of JAQLOL010000021.1, read as the reverse complement.
TAAACGGAAGAATATTTACAAATAGCCCTAATCTCTCCTAATCGAGAACAATGACCTGGATGAATGAGAATATTCACAGACAAATAGCCCTAATCTGTTTGCTTTTTCCCTCAATTAAGTGACCTGAGAAAAAGATATTTTATTTAGTCCAAGAAATTCCTTTCTCTTATTGCACTCAGCTTTTGTGAGAAGACTTCTTCTAGGATATTTTTTAAGATATTTTCTGTACATATTTTATTTGTTTTGTTTGTTCAGTATCATAACGGAACAAGAGTTGATTCCCATAATATAGGCGAGTATGAAAATCTTGAATATTAAACTGCTGAATTGCATAAATCTGTGGAGATGACTGAACTCATCAGTTTATCTTTCCTCTAAACACACAAAAAAAAAATAAATGAAATTTTTGTGTTTTAAAGAATAAATGTGAAATTCTCATCTTGGGCATTCAGTGTTTGACTCAAAGACACTTTTGCTGGGACACCCACTGGGCAAAGTATCACCTTGAACAGTTATTTGGCCATTAGTTATGTAGTCTTATTATTTTTATTTTTAGAGGAACATAACTCATTGGGTAAATGAATGAAGAAAAAAACATGACGAATTGTGTGTTTTTAGAAGGTGCAAAGTGGATTATTTCAACTGCAAATGTTTACAATAATCCCCAATCTACTAATTAGCCTTTACAATGACGGCTCTGTCACTGCACACTGCTCAGAATACATTAGGGAACTTGACGGACGCGTCTCCTGTAAGCATGTGGACGTATCAGATGATAAGGTGGACTAAAGCCTATAAATACAGCTGCCTAAGTGAGCCAGTGTTAAAACTCTGCTGCACCACCTGATGATCTCTGCTGTCTGAGCCCCACCGTCCTCCCTCCGGCGTTTGACGTTTCATTATTCAACTCTTCTTCCATGAAAAGAAACACAGCCGGAAGAGGTCTTTTTTCACGAGCTTTTAATGTGTGATTGAATCGCGTCCCCGATCTATTCAAACGATGTCTCCCTGTGCGTAAAATGCCGCGGTTTGTGCGTCCTGGCGCGGACGATTCCTTGGAAAATGTGCGGTGTCTGTCGCGCTTTCTTCACGCCCCGCTTCTGTGGATCGGTGCTGAGCAGGAGTGGCATCTCGGCGACAAAATCTGGATGAAAGAGCGTCCTTTAGAGCTCAGGCATGCATCGAGTAGTGAGATCATTGGCGTTATAAATATCCCCGTGCCAGCAGAACAACTCCAGCTACTGCAGCCGGGGTAATGCCCAGGAGCGCTGCACGCGTGTGTGCGCACGGTTTCTGGTGCCCAGACCTGAGGAGCAACACCAAAATGCTAGAAGTGGCCTAGCGAGTGTCTCCTTTCTGGAAGAATGAATGTTCCTCTTTACCTTCTGACCGTCGCTCACTTGATTTGCGCCGCCGCCGGAGCACAATACGTCTCTTTGGAGCGCCAACTTCTGGAGGGGGAGATCAGATCGGGACGCAGGACTTGCAGGCTCTATTGCAGAGTTGGCATCGGCTTCCACCTCCAGATTCATCCCGACGGTAGAGTCAACGGCAGCCATGAGCCCAACCAGCTGAGTAAGTCTTTCACGCCGCTCGCATGGTGCACGGATCAGCCTGACTACTAAATTATACACGTCTGACGCGCAGATGAATCCAGTGCGTCCCGTTGAGAATGCGCACTCGGATCCTCACTCCTGCATTTGCTCTAATTGATTCCCCTCTGTGTATCTGATTTTAAATGTCGCTAGAAGTTGAAACAATAACGATTTACACAGGAAGAGATCGCCCACCTAAACTTGGGCTGCCTGACCCCGTGAAGGATCCGAGCAGCGGCCATCTGGTTGACGAGTCTTGTTTGTGTCTCTCCAGGATGTTGGCAGGTAGACTATTTGTGGAAGTAACAGGTGCAGCAGTGAGACACCAGGATGTGTTGTATCGCCAATCAGCACGATTGTCATCACAACAACGCTGCAGCACACACTGCAAAAAATATCCACCTCAAAAATTAGACTATTATCAACACTGTTATTGAAATCTTCAGGACTAGTTTAAATATTCCTGTTCAAAGGAATAATAAAACCTTTTTTTTAAAAAAAAGATGTAATAGGTCACGAATAAATCAAGAGTAATAATAAGTTATTATTCAAGAAATTGTTTGGGATCTGTGGAAATACCTTTTCAGTTTTTAGGGTAATATGATTTTTTTTTTTAATTAGAAAAGTTATTAGTTTCTAATGTCATTTTAAGAAGTACACTGTTTTTTTGAGGCAGATAAGAGCTATAATTGAAAAAAAATCAATCAAATATTAAACAATTACAGATTGGTTTTTACTTTTTGAACATAAACACACAATAACAAATATTTATTAAATTGCTATTGAGGCATCTGTGATAAGATTTATTGAGCAGTTTATAGGAATACCTTTGGTAAAAAGTTAAGAATTCAAATAGAATTTGTGAATAGGAAAGAGGCTTAATAATATCTGAGCAGCAGGATTATCAAATAGTTATTAACTTTGAGGTTTTGAACTTACATTATCTTCAGATAAGACAGATGACTAACATCTAGGTGATAGATGTTTACATTGATTGTTGTTTTTCTGTCTTTGAAAGCCATGGCAAAATAAGACAAGACACTAAAAACTGGACTAAACTGCATCACAAACTCAGATGAGCACATCAGTTTTCAGCTGTATCCAGAACAAGGCAAATTACGACAACTGGTCTGAGTTTTAACTGGGGGAAAAAAAAAAACTAAAAGACAATGTTTTTAAATACCATCCCGTCTGTGATTCTTGCTCTGTGTCTTCTAGTCCACAGGACTAAAGTCATAAATCAGATTTCAGTTTTTTACTGCACCACCAGATCTCTCATCGTTCATCTGCTGACAAAATACTGGGAAGCTGACCGTGAAAGTGCACTTGTGCCTCCATTTCATGGACCCCCTTAGAAGAGTTGTCAGGTTACATGGATTTCAACATGACAGCCATGTGGTTTTGAATCCTGCATGACAGCGCTGGAGACGAGCAGGAGACACGCTGTCTTAGATTTGTAATATTAAGAATCTTTTACCGTCATGCCGCTTTCATAACACTGCTTCTCAGAGAAACTCAGGTAGTCAGTGTTAATCTGGACACTTCTATTCAAGTTTACAGAAATTTTGACTTTTCACTCATTCTAGGATACTTGACTGATGTTGGTGTTGTACAGCAGTGAAATGAATATATCGGTTTGACAATGTCATGTCAGTGTTAGAGATCTCTGTCTTTTTTGTGCATTTCTTATCCTGCATGGAAGGATAACTGAACTGACTGATTTGTCATCAGTCTGAGTTTCAGTTGGCAGTTTTAATGTTTCACAATGACCCAAATGTTAATTTAAAAAGATGCACATCACACAACTATTCTGCTTTTCTGCACAACTCTGAGGTGAGTTGGAGTGCCACTTCAGAACATTACAAGAGGTGACTGACAAGCTTGTGGACCAATATGAAGGAGATTAAACAACTCCTATGCATGTGCAGCTCAACTCTATAAGTGATTATGCAGGAAGTTTATAGGTAATAACTTTTGCTGTATTTATGCTTCGAGAAACTGAATATTACAAGTCTACACTGTCAACAACATCAATCTTTAAGCAGTGATCTACTGCCGCGGTCTCAAGGGCTCATCCAAGGACCAAAAACAATGACTTAAAATGAAACACGACATCTTTTTGGTTTAACTTTGTCATTGTGATGTATAACCTGCTTAAATAGTGTAATAGTGGTTGAAAAATGACACCATTCGCTTATAAATTGGTCTCCAATAAACCTTGTTTTTACAATGATATTTTCTTTGCCACATGTACAAGGGTTTTGCAGAAAAATGAAAAAAATCAGTCACGCTCTCTGCACTCTCCATGCCGATTCGTCAGCCTACGCTGTGCTTCGCAGCGACAAGTGACGTTGGTGCAAGATGATTAGCTCACCGTGCTCTGACTCACTTCTGCTAGCAACAGGGCACCTGCAAGCCACACTGTCAGTCAGCTCAAGCTCGAGCTGAGACAGACCGGTTTACTCCACTGCAACTTTCCCTACAACCATTCCGTCTCATTTACACTAGACTTTAAAGACAGAGCGACAACAAACTAAATAAAGTGCGAGCCAGCGCAAATAGCTGCAGCGGATTTGCTTTCCCAACGAGTCTCATGCTACAGCTAACGTTAGCTTGCTAGCTTGTATGCAGATGTTATCTACTGCAACTTTAAGTCATTTTCAAGTAAGAATCAGCCATGTTCAATTTTCAAAACCAAAAAGGCCACAAAAGCTAAATTGCCCTAGCTTGTTATGTGTTCTTCTTTTGGGTAGTTGTTAATTTTTCTGTAACATTTTTCCTTATTAAAATTCACTCTAGTTGATGCAAAGGGACAAAGATATAGGCTACATTTCTTATTGCCCACTCAATTAGCCGGGCCTACAGATGAGTAGCCTACATTTATTCGCTGAGTGAAATTATGGGTCTGGTTTACCAGGCAAACTCATCTGGACACTAGTGATGTAAATGAGCACACTGTAAGATCAAGGTAAAGCCAAAAAGTGCCACTGAACTGGATGACTGAGCTGACATGGCAGCAGAGAAGGTCATGTCCACTCTTTTATCCAGATTGTGGAGGAGTGACGAGTTACAGAAAATGACAAGAGGGATAAAAATACACTTAAGTTATCCATCAATCATCAGAGCATGTTGTTTATCTGCCCAGGTGTCCTGGAGCTCTTTGCGGTTTCTCAGGGGGTCATTGGCATCAAAGGGGTCTACAGTAACAGATTCCTGGCCATGAATAAAAGAGGACGACTCCACGCCACCGTAAGTATCCACACACATGCCACACAAACTGCCTCTGTTTTTTTAAGCTGCATGCTCAGCACTCACTCTCAGCAACTACAGACTTGTACTCACGTTTACATTCTCACAGTTAATGCTGAAGATAAATTTAAAGCTGCATGCACACATTCATTGTCAGACATTTTCTGACATTTACTCTTATAAAGTCACTAGCTTTCAACATTTGGCAAATACAGAGCAACATTATTATCCTGCTGGAGTTGTGTGTCCTTCCAGTCAATGTTAGTTCAATGGTCTCCGCATAATCCTCAGAAAAATAGCTTTCTTATTAGCTGCTTAATGCTCCCCTATGTTAACCTGCCAGCTGTGGTAGAAAGTGTTTAAAGCTGTTCTTAAAGTTCCAGTTTGCAGGATAATGGGGTTCTAATGGCTTAAGTTGAATATAATATTCATAAATATGTTTTTTTTAATGTAGAATTACCAGAAAATAATAATTTTTGTGTCTTAATTTCCTTCAAATGACCCTTTTATATCAACAGAAGTAACAGGTGTTCATCACTAACACCTCACCACTAGATGTCACTAAAGCTTACACACAGGACCCTTGAATAAAAAACTAAGGCAACGGTACCTTATTTATGTATCCATATGCCTCTACGTTATACTCCGCCACAATTTCGCAGAAAATATAATAGTTTTTACTAAACAACTATACATTCGTCTGACCATTTTAGTTACTAATTGCAGATTAGGGATGTTAATGCAAAATATAATCAAAAATAAATGAAAGTATGACAAAGTGTTTTTGGCTGAGTTAAGACTAGGTACCCAAACAGATAATCAAAAAATACCTAATAGTCTATGAAGTTATTACAATTGCCTTCATCTGTACCAGCTGCAACATCAAAGTGATGACCACAATAATTCTGAATGCAGGACTTTTATTTGTAAGACTTTTATTTGTTTCTGTAGTATGATATTGCTACTTAATTAAAATGTTCTAGTACTTCCTTCACCACTGCCTGCTAGTCACTAACTTTGGGTGCTGTTTGGTGCTGAACAGGTCCTGTACAGTGGGTTTATCATGGACAGTTTGCTGAAAACAGCTGCCTACTGCTGTCCAAAATGGAGTTGTCAGGCACGTTCACACTGAACCCAATAGTAAATATGCTTTGAAAACAAAATAATGACCTTAAAGAGGTGAAACAATTTCCATGGAGATGCTTAGTTGGGTGATATTTTTGTTATACAGGTTCAAAAATATTGATTATTAGAACTGGTTCTTTCTTATTGTGTGGTTGAATAAAGGCCCAGTGTTCGTGGTGGTTTTCAGAGAAGTTCAAGTCATTTGTCTGACTTGGAAAGTCACAAAAGTGGTTGGAGTGAGTCTTCCAATATGGAGGTAAACAAGGTGTGGGTGGAGGGGACAGTACGACAAACCCTTCGTTCAAAACGTACTGATGGCTAAATAAGCTTTTTCAGAGCTCTCAACTGCATCTCATAGTCAGATTATTTTGTTATATGTGCATGGCTTTTTCCAAAGAAGGAATCTCCCAGCTTATATTTCAAGCTAATATTGTTTACTTCTGATTATGATCAACCATTTTTTGTGTTGTGAGCAGACTTCCTGCAGTGTCCGAACCTCGCACCAGAATATAATTTGTCCAAAAAATGTGAATCTGCATCTCATTTGCTGCTGATATGCTGCCCCTCTCTGCCGCAGCCCATCGTCTTTTGGACTCATGAAAGCTCTCCATCAAAACATCGCCTACTGCATCTATGTTTGTTTTATTTATTAGTTTGTGCAGCTTTGCATATTCCTAGCATAACAAAGTCCCCAAATCTGACATCGGCATGTCATGGCATACAGCTGTAATCTTTAGCCACAGTTTTGAAGACTTACAAATCCCCCCAAACACATAGTAAGCCCAAATCTGCACCCAGCAGCTTGGCCTCTCTGCTGTAAGCAGGCCGGCCAGCCGGGCAGCTGCACAGACAAGTCATCTGTGAGAACGCTGGCAGGCGTATAGAGGGAAGCAGCTCCCCATTAGCATGAGTTAATGGGAAGAGCAGATTAAGTCCTGTCTGGGACGGCAGATAATATACAGCGAAGTGAGAAGATCAATAAGTTGAGTAAACAATCGACCAGGCAGACAACAATCTGAGAGGCGGAGACTCTGTGAGCTGCTGTGGATGTGAATGCTGAGCAATGGCGATTTATGCTCCCTCGCCTCCCGCTTTTGTTTCATGAAACCCTGTCAGTGGGGAGTGGTGTGGAGTCTTTCCTCAAAGTGCATTCTCAGCCACAGATTGCTTGAAATCAACTAATTCGACTGTAAGCTGTGCGCCAGCGGTTACATATTCAGTTGTCACTGCAGTTTGCATAAGCACACAGGAAAATTACAAACTTTCTCGAGGTCAAAGCACATCCAAAACGAGATTTATATATCAGCTGAAACTGGGCAGATGTGGATAATAAGAGACAACAATGTGCCAAAGTTTAAGAGCGTCCTGCGGGATTTTGCCTCAAACTAAAACCTGTTCATTATGTTTATTCTGCTGGAAGTCTGTCATGTATAGCAACGGTCGGACTTAGTGGGATTTTCTGTCTTGTGCTTCAACATGTGTGCAATTTGATCCCCTTTATCTCCTGACTCAAACTTTCAAAGTGTCTCAAATGAGTCTGTTTGCAGGTTGCAGCTTTAAGGGACAGGAGGGATCCAGGAAGAGGCATCATTAATGTAGAGATTAGTCCCTCAGGCAAAGACAGAAAACACATATACTGAAAATTTCTATAGCATAACTTATATCTATCCACACAGTTTTGCTGCAAATGAACTCAACTGTAACTGCCTTGCTTAAGGGCACATCAGCATGGAGGACTCTTCCTCACAGCTAGTCTGCTTTGATTTCTGTGTCAAATGGGTTTGAGTTTGCCATGACCTTCAGTATCTGAATTGCTTCGGAAGCAGAACTAATCTCACTGGCTGAGTTAAATGTCGGTGGGCGGGGCCTAATTGGCAGTTTTTAAGGCAAACATCATCCTCAAAACAGGAAATGTCATAACAATAGGCATTCAGTCTATGACTAAACTTTGCTCAGATCATGTTCTCTTGTTAAGCTAGTTGGAGCTTACTGGTTGAATGTAAAATTTTAACAATGGCATCCGCCATAGTTGTACAAAAAAGAAACCACACAACTACCTCAGATGCTTCTTGGGCAACCTGAGATGAATTGGTTAAGATCAACCCACAGACTGCTCCAAATGTTGTCTCATATTCCTTCTTTAAAAATTCTCTGATATCTCAATACTTCCAATATTAGATAAGAATTTATCTCATAGTGGCCCAACAAAGGTGGCCTATGATTGACTCTTGGTTCACAGCACGGCAGGAGAGACGCTCTGTGGTGAGCTAAGATTTTACACACATTTCTGATTTTGGTGACTGTGGGAAAATCTGCTTTTTTCACATTACAGATGACAATGAATGGTATGAATGCCTGAGTCTTACAGGTTAAGTATGTGACTGAAGTAGGCTGCATGATTGGCAGATGACATCTTGAGAAAAAAAATAAATTCTTTCAGTGTAACAGCCAAATCTGATTAGACTAGGAAAATTTTTGGTTGGGTACAGTCCTGAAAATAAACGTTACGATGTTGTTTGTGCCGTGTAGCACTCTGCAGCCTCCAGAAGCCTAACCCAGGCCTATAGATTTTTGATATTTTCTTTTAAATCCATATTTTTATATGCAGTAAATTTAAGGTTGATACTTAAATCATAGTTTCCTTTTTCTCATTTACATTGCCAATACATTCCACAGAC
>JAQLOL010000021.1:8110835-8124567 GCA_029783665.1 Naso thynnoides | reverse complement strand
CAGCAGTGCAGAAGCAGCAAAAATACAGCGTATAAGTGATTACTTTGCAGGAGGTTAACTGAGCTTGACAACAAAATTTCTCTATGAGAATATATTTTTATTTTTTATAAACATCAATAAGAAAAAAAATCTCCTACACAATTCAGAAGGGGAAAGTGAGAAAGTGTTATCATGACAAAGACTGTTCCACAGAAGCTTGTTTTTTTTTTTTTTTTATAAACTGGGTCTTTATTTCCAGGTAAGAACACACGTGGCGACCTGCGAAATGAGACTTTCATAACCGTCGTGAAGGAGCAAGATTCCCAAGTTAACCACCTCACACCTTCACTTCCCCGCCTGCCATCTGCCTTCCCTTCCTTTTGTCTTACTTGTCAGTCTGCATATGCTCATATGCGGCATTCACACCAACACATTTAATCATTACCTCACTTTCCGTGGACGTCACCGCAGAGCCATAAAAAGTCATGCTGACTGAGAATATTTAAACAAAATGATAATAAAAGATGATAATGACAGCCAAGAGTCACAATATTTCTGTAATCGGAGCTGAAAACGTTCCTACTGAACATTTTATTCTGTATTTTACAGTCAGTGGAGGTCCCAGATTGTGTAGATTTGCCGGGATGTAGCGACTGACATCATGGGACTGGGTAACTGACATCTCGTGTGCTGTCCCAGCTTTAGACCCAATATGAAGTATAAACTCGTTGATCAGGTGTACAGACATACAAACAGATCACAGGTAATACTTTTTACATGGATTAGTTCTAAATTTAAAAAAAAAAATGAGGAGGACATTTGCTCTGAAACAAACTCAAAATGTGATCAACCCAGCAGAACCAAACACAAAGAGAACACTGATCACAGAAATAACATAAAGCTCCACATCCATATTGCCCCTGACAGTTTACACTTCCAGTCTCTCCTTTATTCCTATTTTTCCTGCAAGGTGTATCAGACTTAAATGGGACTCTACCCAAACCTGGATAGAAGTAGAAAGGACCTACTGTCCTGTAGACAGTTAGCTGTCAGTTCTCTAGTTGCTCTGGAGCTCAATCCAGTTGAAGTGGGATGATGAAAGGTATTGCTCTCTATTGTTTCATTCAGGGTTTTCTTTAGTCCATAAGCCACAAATGACTTGAGATGACTAATTCAGGTGTCCACTCTGTCCCCACACAGGGCTGCCTCATGCAAAACGCTTGGTGCCGCAACGGGGAAAAAGCTGCGATACCTTTTGAAATACCAAGAAAAGAAAGTAAAGGCAATCTGTTGGTACATCAGTACAGCCAGTGGCCTGTGAAAGCCAATATAATCCACACTCCTGTTGGCTACATACAGTAATTTTTAACATTAAAATGACAATTTTGGAGCCAAAATTTCATATTCCCTGCGTGTCATCGATTTCACCTGTAAAAACTTTAATTAAAATCTGAATCGATTCGTGCCTTTGAATGCGCAACAGTTCTTTACTAATTTTCAACCATTTTTGAGCGTTTTTCCCCCACGTTGATATAACTGACCTTTCTTCACACTTGTTACATTTAATTGATACTTTTGGGGGGACTTCCGCTTCCTGTGATGTGCTGTCAACCTGCGCGTGGTTGCCATGGCAGCTTTGACAACACATACTGCGGAAAGATGGAGTACGGCACAGCCGCACGTTTTCACGATTTAATAACCCAGTTTAAAGTCTACGAAGACTATCTCGACTCCAAAGTCACGCCAATGGATTTATTTTACTTGAAAGTGAGTCACTGTGGTGCAAACTTCTGCGGTGTTAGCTAGGCTGTCTGTTCCGTTCCGTGCTGTTTTGTCCCCGTCAGAACCGCGTTCACTAAGCGGGCACTTTAATGTTAGCTTAGCCAGTATGCGCAACGCACGTTATTAAAACAAAACGTTTTACTTTTACAAAATCGCCGATACACCTTGTACAATTCGGCATGTAGAACTGGTTCTTCCTGAGAAGAAAACATCTCTTTCTTTCAGATCCGTTGCTTTCAAGCTGACGTAACGTCACAGAGAGAGCAAGAAATTACACGCTTTGTTTTATGAATTTATTCGTTTTTAGTTTTTTTCGTATTTAACGCGGTTTCATTAAGATTCTTAAATCGATTAAATTGACGTTTAGCGAGGATTGAGTCTTACGCTCTTAGGCAAAGTAACAAACTTAAAGACATTTTAAATGGAATTTGACGCTCGGTCCTCTTTATGTTTGCAACGACAGACGTTATTTAGGCCGTGTTATCATCGTTTCTTGTTTTCTAGACAGTTTTTAGTTGCACACATTATTTGCCATAGCTAACAAAACAGCGCATGTATCAGGTTTGTTGGTGTAGTGTATAGAGTTACACGCTAGGTGGCAGACACACACAGGTTTTGCAGCCAGGATTTAAAGTAAACCAAGCAGAAGATAGAAAGTAGGCCTAAATAATAATAATAACAATAATAATAATAATAATAATAAAAATATTTCTCTCATTACTCAGTCCCTGAATTTCAAATTCGTAGAGAAAAAAATGTTTTCAGATCGTGACCTTCTGCATTTGTCAAAATGGTGTTTCAAAAGGCCTACAGATACCAAGACAATTTGGGGAATCCTCATTCCTTTATTAGTGCGAGAGATGGAGCGAGTCCCACTTTTTTGACACAATGATCTCCACTCTTAGCCACAATTGGTGCTGTAGTGTAAGGTTAAGATGAAAACTCCAAATTCATGGTAAGACATTAAGTCTTTAAGTCCTGGAAAAAAGTATATTTAGTTTTAAATTGTCTAGTTCCAAGGATTTAAACATCATAGGTGTGTTTTGCAAATGCCTGTACTTGAGATGTATTCACTTTTATGAACAAAACATGCTGTCTCATTTCTATCCTTAAAAGCACTGATTTCTTAGTAGAGAATGATTTTTGTAGCATTAGAGGTACTGTTAGTGGTTTACACTTTGTTAAAATAAGTGTTAATAGCTCCACATTCTGACAGCCACATTCTCCACATTCTGATAATAGAGTTCGGTCAGTAATTTGGGTCTTAAAGTGTCTCTGCTCTGCAGTAAACTGAAAGTACACTTCTGGAATCCTCTCCCCTGATTGGACGAGAGTGAGAGTGCGATACCAGAAAATGTCTTTGCTGTGTATGGCAGAGCTCAAGACCCATGTTACTGACAAAACACTCGATACAAGTGATGTCTGTCTGAGTGTAGAGCTATTTAACACTTATTAAAAAAAAATTATGGGAAAAAAAATTAAATACCACTTACAGCACCTTTAATAAAGATTTTCTTCACATAGCTGACGTTTTACTCGTTGCTTGATCATTTTTTATTTAATATTTTCAAGTTTTAAGTTTGAACTTTCTTATATTTTACTCAGTTTTTTGCTTTTGGATTTATTCTAACCTGTATACAAATAGTTCTGAATAGATTTTGAATGAAACCTACTCATCAGAAATGGGCAGTCCTGCTTTTGCCCAGCAGATGGCACACTTGTAAATGATATTCATAGCTGCTGCAGTGGCCACTTTGTTTGTACACCTGTGTCCACACAGAAGAGAACAACTCATATCTGTCCTGATAATCAGCTGCAGTCAATCACTATCAAACTCACTCACCTCTGTGTTGTGACATAACACAGGTCAGCTAACCTGCGCCGTCCTGCTGATAAAGCCCAAGTTCTGGTAAATCAGCTAATTATAAACCGATCTTTTTCTGGATGATGTTATTTACGAGCCTCTTGCCAAACACTGCAACTGCAGAGTGAAGCTGCTAAGACTTTTTTATGACAGAGTTGTATGTGTTTGCCAGGATGGATGTTTTCGAGCATTAGACGAGGTCCTGCTGTGTCAACCATAAGGAGCAGCTCATTCAACCTTTACTCAATGAGCCTTGAAAATGAAGACAATGATTTTCAGGCCAATTTTAGGACCGGCAAATGTCTGAGACTCATTTTCTGGTGAGCCACATCAAAGTTGGAGGAAAATATAACTTTTCCTCTCGGGTGCGGACGCAGGCCCGGCTGCAGGGATTTTGGGTAGGAGGACATGTGGCCGACGCTTTGATCTGACAAGCCACAGGATTTGACAGCGAGATTTGGTTTTCAGATGATGACTTTATGGCTTGGCTTTAATGACGGCGGCTCTGCGAACAGTGATTGGAATAATGTAGCTAACAATCCCTGCAGAAGCACTGACACATGTACACTCGCACACACACGTCGATGAAATGAATGGGCCTGTGTGTAGGCATGAAATCACACTAAAGCCACAAGATGAAACTATATCTGTAGCTTGTGGTGATGTAGAGTTGGCTATCACTTCCATATTTTGGGGAAGGGAGTGAAATATCATGTTTAAAGTAAAGCTCAAAGCGGTGAGAAAATCCTACTGGCTGACAAAATTTCAAATTTTATTTGTCAGGGCTGAGTGGGCATTGCTGAGCTCTACCCAAATCTAGGTTGTTGCAGAAACTGCTGACTGATTCATCGACAGAAAAGTAATCGTTTTTTAACTTTTGTCAAACAAAAATGCCAAATAGTGTCTGGTTCCAGCCCCTGAAATGTGAAGTATGCTGCTGTTCTGTTTCATATCAAGGTAAATTGAATATCTCTAGATCTGACAGTCAAAAAAGGTTTGAGATGGGCATGTTTCACAACTTTCTGACATTTAATGATAATGAAAACAGTAGTTACGCTCTCAAAGTGCTCTCCAGAAGAGGACAAAATGAATCACAACATTCAAAGCTTTCCTGCCAAAACTCAAGACTGACAACGCCTGACAACGCCTGACACTCTTCAGCCCTGCCTGCAGGCCGTGTCCCCTCTCCCCGACTGACTCCTCTCCTTCTCTTCGCTCTTGCAGAGCAGGGAGTTGGCCCGTAAGCTGGTGGAGCGCGGCCACAAGGGCACGGTCCTGAGCAGGGAGGAATTTGAGGAGAGGAAAGCAGCTGCACAGGCTGAAGAGGCTGCGAGGAGCAACACTTTCTACAACAGGACCCGGCCAGTGTGAGTTAAACCCTCACGAGCCCACCGTGCTCACTGAGATGTCGTCTGCATGACTAACACTGCAGACAGATTCACACCAACCAGTCAAATGCTAGAATATCAGGATGCTCTGTTATGTTCAGAAAATTGAATTTAGCATCTTAATTGAATTTAAAGTCTGAATGTGGTCCGTGGAGTTTGCAGTCAGAGAGTCAGTGTGGTTCAGAGAAGAAGAGTTACTCTAATGTTCTCCACCTCTATATGCTGGTGTTCTGTGGCTCATTTTAGTGAAGGAATAATATTTGGCAGAGTGATCCTCAGTCTCCTTTTTAGAATGTTTGTTGCAGTGGAAGCTGGGAGGTCCAGGTTCAAGTGCTGAAGAGGTTATTGCAAATATCATTTTACCTGCTGTTTCCTTCATCCTGCGGTAGAAAGTAGAATTATGCGTTACCTTTCATTAGGTTTTCTACCATTGTTTTGAGCAAAGTGTTTGTCAAAGTCAAAGAAAAGAGGAAATTAGATTCAAATTTGTTGTATGCGGTTCTGTAGAAGGGCAGCAAGAAGGACTTGGGTTCAAATCGAGGTCTGCTCTTCTAAAATCCAGAGGGTCCTGGGTTCGATACCCGGTTGGTGTAGGACGTTTCTGTGTTAGGTGGTTATGAAAATGAATGAATGAATGGGTGTTTTCTAGATATTATGGCTACAACTAATAAGTTATCGTTTAATCTAGCAATTATTTTCTTCATTAAACAATTTATGATTCAGTCGAGGTATTGTTAAAAATGGATTAATTAAAATAAAAATCACATAATTTCACAGTTTCTAAGTGTGCAGTGTGATGCATTTAATTTGCCTGTTTGCCCATCTCAAAGATGAAAGTGCAAAGATATTCAGTCTATTATCATATATAACAAATATAACAGTAAATTTTGAAGATTTGCTCTGCTGATCAAAGCATAGCATGTCGTAAAATCTAAATCTATTATGATTGTATCCAGTGCAATAGCGGTTTGCACGGTTTTTATGGTCCCTTATGATTGCATTTTGCAAAAAGAAACGGGACAAATGGAAGTAATTCATCAAGTCCACGTCCTACATGAACACGCTTTTATTTGAACAAGAGCTGCCCATCTGTCTAAATTCAAATAAAAATGGTTAACATAAACAAGCTGGATGACAAAAACTACACAAACTGGAATCCTGTATAAACTGCCCCTCCTGAGGAAAGTGATCACACAGATATTGCTCTCATTCTTGACAAAGCCATGTGTTTGTGGCGTCTCCTTTGATGACAAGCCAGGACAGACTCCGCATAAGACCATTCACCACACACACACACACACACACACACACCCACACACACACAGATGTTTTTGTAGTTGTCTTTGTGGGGCCTTTACGTTGACTTCCATTCATTTGTACGCCTTAACCCTAACTTTAACCCTAACCTAACCTCATTTTATACCCATAGACTTAAGTCTTCACCCTAAAATTTAATGACAAATTTGTGGTATCCAAAATTTTGTCCCCACAGAGACGGTCGGACCCCACATCTAATTTCCAGTTTAGGACCTCACATATGTAGAAAAACAAACACACACACATGCACACACACAGTGTTTTGGAGGTATCCAAACATTTACCTGTTAGGTGTTGAATTTGATTGAACCCTCAGATGCTTATCCAAACGTGCAGATGTCTCACAGTACCCCCCCAACCCCCCCGCCCTACCTCCTTCAAGCGTCTGTGAACATCAGTGACACTGGTGAAATGGGAGCCTCCACACCTGCAGTTACAGTGATATTAGACCACAGAGCCTTTCATCTTGTCCCAACAGGATCCAGGGAAATGTTGTACGGGAACATTGGGATGTTATATCCACACTCATCTGTCCCATTTCTAAGAACTGCGTCCATGAAGAGACTGCGTCAAGTTCAAAGGCTGTGATACTCAAATGTGTTTGTAAGGAATGCAGGCGAAGAGAGTCCACACTGACTGCATCCAGTCACGGAAAATCCATCTTTTGACTATCAACTACTCACCCCATGTAGGTTTAAGAGTTTGTGGCTTGCTTTTTTTTTTTTTTTACAATGCACAAAAATAACAACAGAAATGGCAGAACGCATGGACTTGGTGAGACCAACTGACAGTAAAAGTTATATATTTTTGTTATTAGTAAGGCTAGATGATAAAAACGATAACTATGTCAATAAAGATGGCAGCTGAATAGCTAAACATTAAACACACTATTGTTAAACACAACTGGCATCCATGGTTGTCGCGCTTTCTGACCAAAACATTACTGTCTCTCACAAGTCATACTTGGTTTTATACGTAGCAGAGCACTTGAACAGGATCATATTGTATTAACAACTTTGAAACCAGGAAGTTAGAGCACCTGAACATGGCTTAAATAGCGACAAACCTTTCGAAAGAGCTGCAGAACTTGCAACAAATTTCTGAAGTACAAGGTGTTTTTCTTCCCATTGCTAGAAAACTGTTCAAAATTCAGATATATTAAAGATAACTATCCCATAAGAGAAAGAAAGGCAGCAAATCCTCACAAATGAGAGGTTGGAATTAGAGAATGTTTATCCAGCTGATTATTCTTCTATAACTTTACCACAACCAGTACAAAGCCACATTTGCACTTTATGCAAAACCAATGTAGCTTTTTCTGAACCAGGCACATGTGTTTAATAAGTGTCAACACCACAAGTGTAATAAGGGAGCAGAGTTGTTTCACTTTGGCCTTTTTTATATTGAATCTGACAGGAGCCATGTACAAGAAAACATTACTTTGAAACAAAGAGAAGAGATGTTTTGTGCCAGGTTTAAAACACTGGTCGCTTTCCATCTGCCCGGCTCATTTTAATGATTTTTGTTCTGATTTCTAAAACACCTGTTCAAGAAACTAAAGAGAGACTAAATAAAAGATTTGGCTTCAGTAGTGAAACAGTCTCAAAATAGCCCCTTCTGGCTCGCTCTGCTATGTAATTTTGCCGTTATCAATTATAGAGTACCTTGTTTTCATCAGTGCTGTGCGGTGGAGGGATGAAAACGCTTCGTTAATAATCGAACATTGCTGAGGGAGACATCGCTCCCAGCAGCTTGACATTCTGTGGTTTTTGAATCCTCTCCAAGATAATTAGCCAGAGGGGTTATGTTATTTCTAAAGCAAAACACAATATTGAATGTGATCCTATACTGGCTAAATGATACCTTGCAGCTAATTAATGTAAATGTATCCTATTAAATTTAACCCTTAAATAATCATCTGATACATCCGCTGGTTTTGAAACTTTGTCACACTTTTGTCAGTCAGTATGTGGCCTGAGGCTGAAATGTGGGTAGAGATTATTAGCACATTTCACCTGCTGTTCGGGTTATTGCTTCAGTGTTGACAAGCTGTAGGCAACGTCATTTTTTATGCACATATAGTTTTGAACTAATTATCAGCAGTGATTGCTTTTCCACACTCGGAAATTTAACATCTTGCAAAAGACCTTGACATGACAGAGAGAGGGAGAAGAAACGAAAAACCCTGCACAGGATTTTTCCATCAAACGAGGCAAGTTTGAGCTTTGTCCCCTCCCCCTCTCTGTGGAAATGCAGATTGCTCTGTCCTCTGTGGTTTTCTGATTGGACTTCCACCAAACTGACCCCCTGACCTCCTGTTATGGTCACATTGTGAAAACACAAGCCCCAGGATGCAATGTACCACCTGCACCATGGCCGAGCACAATCACTACAGTGATGTGAAAAACTGGCAGCTGTATGGTAAACAAAATAATGATTTGGCTCGCAAAGAGAAAAACCCATCCATCCATTCAAATTAGAAAACTGTGATGTAAGGAATAAAATAAGGTACAAGGTAATTTATTTATGCTTTTACAACACAGGCTTGCATACTGAAATGAAAGTTTGTCATGCTTCATACACTACAATACAATACAATAGGATAAAAAGAGAAATAGACCTAAACACCCAAGAAAGCACACGCTGCATTTTTTAAAATTTGTCCCGTGGAACGTTAGCAGCAGCTACAACACAGTGATGATATTTTCAGCATCTCTGTATTAAAATGATATTGTCACTGTATTTGATTATTTGATTATTGTTTTATCTATTATCAACACCTTATAGTGTCTACATCTGAATATGTTTGAGATCCACACATACGTTACTGTATCTCTGGTCATTCTGACCACTCTGGGTCCAGGGCTGTACAGTGCGACATATATGTCACGTGTGCTATGAAATAATCTGTCTGTTCACACTGGTAGCACCGGTGCGACAGCCTGTGTGTGAGAGGAAAAACTTTTTTATTCAGTGCTCCACACACTGTACCCCATGGTAGCTGTAGTTTTTCCTACAGTTTCCCATACGCATAAAGTCCACACATTCGACTCAAAGTCCCATAATTCTTAGTGAACAGTCCTCTTAACCTCAGCGAGTCGAGGGGGTCAGCTACCAGTGTTTCCTCTACCTTTCATTTGGAGGAGAGGCCGCCCCTCCCAAAAAGAAAGGCACAAAATATTTTATTTCTGGATTTAAATGCGCTTTTATTTTATTTCAGCAAAGTGTGACTGTCTATCATGCGTGTCGCTGTCATGAGCAGTGATTCAGCTCCGCTCTCTTGTTCCTACTGGCGGTGAGGCTTATTCTCGCTTCGCACAAACAGCTTTGCACACACATGTGGCTCATCAACACTACCATTACTATGTTTTTGTTTTAAAAGGCAAGTTTTTTTGCTATGGAATAGACAGAGATATTTTTAAAATGACAACGTTAGTTGCCGTAAACATGAAGAAGTGCAGACGGGTTAGGCCTAATTGACAGTAACAAGAGTTGAGGACAAATTTGGTACATTCCGTCATTCAGCTGAAGAATGCTTGTAAAATATGAGTCATTTAAGTGTTTGGTGATTCAAGTCCAAATTTTCTGTAACCTTGCAGTCTATCATCAAAACATATCTTTAAGATTTAGTTGCCCCCCCACCCCCACCGCGTCAAGTACACCGCCAGATACCCTCCTCCGTACTAATCACCAACCCCCCACCTCCAACCAGTAGTCTAAACCTCGGAGAAACACTAAACGAATCTCTTTTCCGGTTTTAAAAAGGAAAGAAGGAGAAATAAGCCATGAACTGGACTAAGATTTGCACTTTTTATTTGTATAACGTATTAATGGCATTAAGTGCAAATATAGAAAAAACATCTGAAAACAATTTTTAATAAGATCTGGATTTTGTGTGCCCTGTATGCAATATTCATAGTAACTTCTATATACTTCTTTGTGTGATGAACTGCACTACTTGTGGTTGTTTTTAGAGATTTTAGAGATGTCTATTAGTGCTACAAGTCTTTTAGCCTGTGCTATAAAACTATCAACCTCTTTAGCACCAGTGCTATGTACAAAAAAAGTTCATGTACAGCCCTGCAAAATGGAACCAGACCATTATTTTTATCTGGGGGAAGCAGAGAGAAGATGAGAGCACCAGAGCAAGACTATGGGAGGATTATGCACAGTTCAGACTACAGAACAGAGCCCCGATTTTGCTGTCTGCGACATCATCGCAGGAAAATTAGTCTATAGGTCAGCATGTGTGAACCGCCCAAGGATACAATCATGAGCTCACTGACAGCATGACAGAGAGTTGCGGGATATCTAGCATGCCATGGTAAGGCCAGACTGGCCATCGGGAGCACTGGGAGTTTTCAAAGTGGCCTGACCAGCCAAATAGGCCACAGGCAGGAGTTTAAAAAAAGCTCAATGTTCATCCGACAAACGCTATTTGTGTCAAAATTCACACACCAGCATATACAGTATCAGCATCAGCTCATGTGCCACACATAGCCTGTCATAATAAACAGCAGTGTGGGGATCTAGTTATTTCTAGGCTGCTAAACCAGAAAAAAAACAGAAAATAACATCTTATTTCTCTGACTCGAATGCTTTCTTGTCATCACCACTCCCTGTGTTTTCATTCACTGTTCAACCAGCGCTGCTCTGTCTCTTTGGTCACTGGTCCAAATGAAACATTTTACAACAATCGCACTCATTGGTGTTGATTTTTTCAGGAGGTGGGATTCAACATCAACATTGTACTGAAACTATATTTTAAGATGTAGTCACAATATGTAACTTCACTGGGGGCCTCACATCATAGACCCCTCTCAGTGAAAGGATCTCGTCATGACCCCCCCCCCCCCCAGTGGTGAACAGTCATATACTGTGAAAAAAAACCCTATGACTAAAAGACTCCCAATACAAGACAGAGAGTCATATAGTGTGATCAGTCTAGAGACCCGAGGACTTTGCAGGTTGTGTGGTGTGTCCAAGGTTTAGCAATGAATTGTCTATAGGATTATTAGGAGAAGTCTGTAACAAAGTTGTTACATGTACCTGGTTTCCAGGTTTAACAAGGCGAAGAGCTGCCTCAGCACACAGATGAGCTGCTTTGATTACGTCAGCTTTGCGGCCTGTGATGGGATTTTCCTGCAGATAAATGACATAATACAAAGAGGACTTAAAGTTTGCAAGAGGACACAGAACAGTGACTGAATCATCTGTGTGTCAAAATAAGGCCTCACCTTACTGGCTCCCACCACAAAGCTGTGAGCAACATTGGCAATGAAGCCATCAACATGAACCCCTAGATCACTACACAAAACAAAAAAAAGAAGAGATGAGAGTATGAAATAAAGTGATTAGTGTAAAATTCCTGCAAGCTTAACTGCCACCCAGCTGTCAAGATTAACAATGTTGACACGGGGGGGAAAAAAAAACAAAAAAACATCATCAATCAAATCAACTAAGGGAAGGACAAAATGTCAACTATCTTCCATTTTGGAAATTGAGACTAATAAAGACTTAACAGTAGCCAATAAGGTCAGACAAAAATAAATCAATTTAATCTGTTATGGCCATTAAACTGACGATGTACTCCAAGGTGATTTTCTCTTTGGCTGTACATCAGCTGGAACACAATAAAGGACGTATTATAAATTCAAAGGAGCAGCACTACAGACTATAATAAATTAAACAGACATGCCTGGCCAGAAGGTTTGGCGAGCAGTGTGTAAAAAGTGAGAAGCATACAAACCTCGTGTGCATGTAACTACATCACCATTAGCTAATCTGAACAACTTTAAAACATTGAAACTCTTCATGAAGCACAAAAGACAGTAAAGAGGACACAGACATAGGTGGCAACACAACAACTAAGATGAGCTGACTTCCCTTTTCAAAGCACAATCCTGCATTAGAAAAAATGTGACGAATTGGATTTAGTAACCGGAAGGATATCAACACTAAAATCCAACATATCATTTAGAACATATCAAAAACCCCTGCTCTAAAAATGCACAACCTTACTTGTCGTTTGCCACACAGGACACACAGGAAGACAAGACTATATTGATGAGGCAGACAGTCAAAAGCAAGGTGGGCAACCCTTACATACAAGCCAAGATATCACAATGAAAGAACAGAGGACACACAAAGGTACACTCAGGACAAACGGGAGACAAAAGGAGGGTGACATTATTGCAGATTGTGGTGCCTACATTTTGACCAGATCTCCATCTTTAAGTGTGTAGTCAGGGTCACTCTTCAGGGGAGAGAAGTGGCAAACACAGTTATTGACTGAGACGCTGGTGGGAAAGGCAATGCCTGGAAGAGGGAAGAGAGAACCACCAAGTCTTCATTCGGAAATCATCCACAAATCTACCAAGAACATTACAGAAGGATGGAGGGATCAACCTCATAATCTAACACTATCATACTCTGCCACCATATTACTTGTTTCAGTATCCCTTCTGCTATTTAAGCTAAGTCATGATTGTGTGGTCACAAAAATGTGACCAACATGACTGCATCATCTACACTCTGCTGGATGGGTCCACCACAGTCCACCAAATAACAACGGACTCACTAGCATCATCTTTGCCTCACCTTTCTTCATTTCCTTTTCCTTCTTGAAAACCTTTCCAGTCTCAGCCATGATGTAAGCATCCCCCTTCTCACAGAGGCTCAGCACCGACACACCAGGCTTAGCTGCTTCCACGACCAGCCGAATGGCCTCTGGATTAGACAAACACCAAACAATTAGGAGAAGTTAGAGAGGAGTATCAGAAGAAGCAGAGCAGTTAGATTAAGTTAAGTATTGTCACAAAGTACAGTATATAGGTTGGTATATACCGTGATATGAGAACAAACTTAAGTAGAGATATTGTTATAAAACCATGCATTAGTTTTTGGATGTAAAACTGAGTAAACACACACTATGTGCCCCAGACGTGACTAATGATTTCCTTCAGAGAGAC
The DNA here is from genome assembly GCA_029783665.1 of Naso thynnoides. NCBI lineage: Eukaryota > Metazoa > Chordata > Actinopteri > Acanthuriformes > Acanthuridae > Naso > Naso thynnoides. The sequence continues at coordinate 8,111,266 of JAQLOL010000021.1, read as the reverse complement.
CACATCAATGTGCCCCTAGCAAGTAGTCAAGGAACGGATTCAAAAAGCAATAGCTTTCAGAGTACAGTAAGATTTTAAAGGTCCAGTGTACAGGATCTAAGGACATCTACCAGTGTGGTTGCTGATATCAACCACTGAGTATCCCCTTCTCACCTCAATGAAGGTGGACCTGCTTCCTCTGTAGTTAAAGATTCATTCCATATTAACAGAAACACAACAGTTCTTATTTCTAGCTCCTAATAAAAACATATAATAATGAAAATCATATTCTTCCAATAGAGCCCCTAAATTGTACATACGAGACCCTTAAATAGCATACGGTGATAACATAGGACAGTATAGATAGTTGACCTCCAGAGTAGGGATGCACATGGTTAACCGTTTAACCGTTAACCGATAACAGTAACTCTAACCGATTAATACTAACGGTC
>JAQLOL010000021.1:8087810-8104144 GCA_029783665.1 Naso thynnoides | reverse complement strand
GCATGAAATATGGATAATCATTCGATTAATCACTTTTAAATATTTTAATAAATTGACAACCCTAAAAAAAAATAAGAAACCCAATATAATAAGCATATTTCCATCAGTGTATAATAACATGAAGAAATTTTCACTGTATCCCTTAGAATGAGCCATTTTAATTTACACAGAGACTGGGTCCTCTTCAAACGAGTCCACATGTTGCACCACCAAGATTCTACAGTAGCCCAGAATGAACAAACCATTTTTTTTCGCATTGTGTACTGTAGGTTCCTCTGCAGGTTTCTGAAGGGGAGGATGAGAGTGGGATAATCAGTTGTGTGCAGTCTGCAATGCCCCCGGCAGATGCCACTAAATCCCACACACTGGACACTTAAGTTTCATGTGGCTCTATTCAAATCTACACATTGAATTTCTCTCTCCGTTTGGACAAAAATATCTGTCACTAGATGCAGAGGATTTTTCTTCTGCATGTTTTCCAAATGTTCTACATCTCATTTTGCTTCAAAAAGAACTCATTATGAAAAAGATGACAGTGATTCCATTGATCCACGATCAAAAACATTGGCTACACATGCAGGCAATGGGCAACGTGCTACCTTCCCGACCCCCAAGAGCCAAGGTGACCACAATACACAAAGAAAGCTCAGGTAGAATATCATGCATAGCACATGTGTAACTGATACATTCAGCTTATTGTAATCAGAGGTGACAGAGGATTTTATAAAAAGCCCAAAATAAAGTAAATTGTCATGCTGTGTGGAATTTCCCTTGACGTCCACCAGCCCAAGATAATATTTTCCATAAGATTCATTTTCCCAAGCACTCCGAGGAAAAATATTCTGGTACAGTATGTGATGTTTCTGTTAAAATCACTCTATTATTGAAAGTTCCCATCTGCCATACCATCGAAAGCTGCAGGCAAATGAAAGCTTCACTCTGTTAATCTGTCTCGAGAATGAAAGAAGAAATTATATCAAAGCAGACATGTGTTAGCTGTCAGGAAATGAGAATCTCCCGGAAAACACTGTTTGTCCAGTTGCTGCATATTTATTTGTAAATGAAAACTACAAATTAAGAAGGAATGTTAAGAATGTTAAGAAGCACCCCAATCCTAAAAGAACTTTTTAATGACAGTCCATCAGTTATACTGGTCATTGTCTGCTGTTGTAAGTTTTTGCATGTGTGGAAGAGGACACAACCTGATTCAGATCAAATTTGTTTGATGGGTGATGAAACTGCATAGAGGTTGCTGGCTCAGGCCTGAGTGTTACACTGTATTAAATGTCTTACTCTTAACAAGTCAATATAGTATTGTTCCTCCTCTCAGCTGTTCAGACACATAATGAAATTGTCAGCCAACAGCTGAAGCATTGCTGTAGGTGTTTGAGAGTCCAAACTCAAAGGTGACAGGTGTGTAATATAGAGTCGTAAACATATTAGACTCTGCAGACACCAGTGAAACTGTAAAATGCCAGCAAAAGGAAGCGCAGTTTTAAACACTTGCGACAACTGAACATGAGAGAAGCTCGATACTCAAATTCATATTTACTCAACTACAATGTAAGTGTTACGTATCCTTCACTGAAAAAACAGTTTTTTGATTGAACATGTTCATCGCATGGACATACCATTTTTACATACGGTACGAAATGATCAGATTAGGAATCGGGCATTGGTTTTGAATTGGAACTGGTTCCAGTTTTCTAAGAACTGGCCAGTTGTTAACAAACTTGCATTATGGTTCTGCTTATTAATTGCTAAAAAGCGAGCCTACGCTACAGTTTAGTCTCCACCTTGCCAGTTGTGCAAGAAAAAACAGTTTTTCACTTAGTGACTTGCATTTTTATAAACTTATGTAAAATTTTACATTAAAATGTCTCCGAAAAAACCCCAACTATATCTTTGTAATAATTTTTCTCTAGTTGTGTACCTACATTATCCTAAGTGTTTAAGAGTGTTTTCATACCTGTAATACCTGCATCAACGGATGAGTTGAGACTCATTTGCATTTTTTTTTGGTTTGGTTTCACACAGGCGAAATTTCAACAAGTGAACTAAAATGTATCAACAAAAGCCATGTGGGAGCTGTTATTCCGCTCACTGGTCAGAAATCACATTGGTCAGATTCCCTCTCCTTCAGTCACTTGCTAAACATTTGAACATGATTGCATTTTTTCCAGATGTTGGGCTATATGTTCATCTGCCCAAATATCAAGAGAGCATCAAATTTTGTCGTTGCTCCTGACAAATGTCTCGCGGCACATTGTAAAATCTGCACGCCAGCTCTCATCAATAAATGTCTGAAGGAGGACATGCTTTGTACGGCACGAACCTCTCACTGCACAGTGAAGCCAGCTGACTGCAGGACAGAACATCATAATGTTCCGTAGCTGAGTCTGTCTGGTCCAGCAGAGATTAGCACCGATAGCACAAGTATTTGGATAGCCAGATGATATATCAACATTTTTTCAATAGTCTACTTTCGCGTAGGAAAGCTGCATCACCAGTACATGTACTGCTGCCTATGTTGTAACCATAGTGACCCATGCAGATAGGTCAGTGTAGAGCAGTGATGTTTGGCCGCAACAAATCCAATCTGATTACTTGCAAATGACAGTGCGGACAGTCTGTTAAAAATCAGATTTGAGAAACACAACAGATTTGTCTGCAGTCTGAACAAGGCCATAGATGTTGTTATATTGTGTTGTGATTCAGATTCTGACCCATCATGCATTGTGGAAAGAGACAAACGTTTTTTGCTTTACATCACATCACATTATCACTGTGAATAGACACAATGGCACATCTATTTTTTTATATTATTTATTTGTATTGATTTTGTGCTGGGTTTGATATTGATATTAATTTATGTTGATATTTTGTTATCTGTTTGTATTGATTTTAAACTCTTATCTGGTTATTTTATTTATTTTCAAGCTTTGTTTTAAATGTACTATATAAATGAATTTTACACTGACAGTGGTACCTACAGCAGTACTTCATGCCTCTTGCTGCTGAGGACAGATGCTGTCTCCCCATGGATAATATCTTGCTGTCTCCCGACAGCAGAGCTGCATGAAGCATCACAAACCTACTTTTCCACATATAGGGTAAATTCAGCATTTTTAAAAACTCATATCAACGACACCACATAACCACATTACGTGTTTTTCGTCCTAATGTGGGTTTAAATGTCGGATGTTTCTTGACAGACAGCTTAGTTCCGCTCATGGCTCCCCACTGCCGACGCTCAGTCACCTTTTCAACAGAAGAAATCACAGTTTCATAGCACAGTGCCAGAACAAGAGAATCTAGTCCACTCAATGGGTGGGCGGAGTCTCTGGTCTGGGCCCAGGCTACTTATGGCCTGCACAAAGGGGGAAAAGGAACCAGAGTTCAATTCAACCAAACTAAACGAGACAGCTATGAAAACGCAAATAATGTTCAAAATCTGTAATTTCATCTATGTAACATGGCAATTTTGCTGACTGTCACTAATTCTGGGGTAACACTAGTCAGAGGATGAGGAAAGAAAATGGCAGACATGACCTAAAGGAAAGTAAATCAAATTTAAACACATCGCCTCATCTGCCAACATTTCTGCCTAAATCAGTTGCATAGTTTTTTGGAATTTTTTAAAATTTCTAATGGAAGATGTTTAGCAATCATAAAATACATAAGACCCATCATCCCACACTACTAATAATGTCATCAGACTACATCTTTTATTTACCTTGTTTTGCAAACAAACCTTTAGTGGCAGAAATATCGTATTGTACCAATAAAGACTTTTTTTCTTTTTTCAAAATAAAATGATCATCTCATATGCTCTAATCATCTTTCAACCGCCAGACAATCATAAAGGAGAGATTTTCTTTTTTTTTTCTAAAGCAGGTGGCTGGTTGCACTGACAGGTCATGAATATGTAAGGACTCAAAAATGCTTTTAAGTGAGGCAGTAGCTCAGGAACAATTCACACAGTGTGATTACTTTGTGTGTTTTTTTCAAGACATTCTCTAATTTTTATACCCCTTAATCTTAAATTTTATAAATTTAAAACACACAATCAGAACATGCTTGATAGAGTGGGCTAATTTGGATATTACCAAGAACAAATAGTTCAAAATGAGTTTTAGGGAGGCTTGTGCTTCAGGAGGAAGGCCCCTGGCTTTTGGTGTGGCTGAGTACATTTCACTATCATGTAATGTTTACACATGTGTAAACACACTTGGAGGATAGTTGCTATGCAGTAACAGCTGTTCACCCCCAACTGAGGTGGACAAAGCGTTACATAAACTCTAGTTTACAACACATTAAACGGGATTTCCTTGACAACCAAGAGGCACACTAATTGACTTTTTTCTTTTGGAATTTGGTTGTATTGCATTTCTAATGCAATAATTATATAACTATTAAAACTAAAATAATTTGTGAGACTGACTGAAAATAGGTGTGTCACAACTAACCTGCAGTGGATGCTGCATTTGTTTCAACTTAGGTCTTGTCTGCACGTACATGGGTGTTTTTAAAACATAGCTTTTTCCATGCAGTTTGCCCATTTGTCCACACACAAATGACTTCATTTAAGGTCCCCATATCCAGGGTTAAGTTATTTAGAAAACTCTGCCTTTGTGTTTGTGTGCATACAGGAAAACAATTTTTTTTGGCCTGAGTGTGCAATGTTATCTCCCAAGAGCAAGAGCGTTTTTTTTTTTTTGTTTGTTTTTAACGTTCCTAGCAAGACTTTTCATGTGTTTAGGCATAAATGTAACAACTAAAACACACTGGATGTGGTCCTGCCGCAAATAGCCACGGTTTCCAATCGGCGCCCATGTAATCCAGTATGACTGTCCACATCACCTGCTGCGGCAGCACAGAGGAAAAAGGCTTTAGAAATACCCATGTAAGTGTGGACAAAGCCTTAATATTAGCAGATTTGAGATTCGTGATATTACCTAATCCTCTCGCTGCATGATCGCTATTTCAAAACGTAATCCACATTTTATAATGACTGTTAAAGCAATCTATACTGCACACCATCAATGATGTTGCTAGGTATGAATCTTGTATCTCTAACGCATTAACATCTGAAAGGATGCAGTAAACTCACTATGTCCCTGAGACACACCTCTTTTAGAACGATATATTTTGAACAACAAACAGTCATGGTAATGGCCTTGCCATCGGCTAATCTGTCCAGCGCTGTCTCGACCCCCTGCAGAGCAGACGAGATCCCATGTGCACAGTCTCGCGATTTGCTAGTTTAGCCGCTACCACAACAACTAGCCAGTCACAACAAAGTTCATTTTAAAAAATTAAGGATATGACTTCATAATAAACTCCTGTTTCTAATGTTCAGTGCTGTGTTCACTCATGTCAGCGATGTGTTAACATGAAGGGGACATGCTGTAATGAAATAAAGAGTGTTTGTGCACATAAATCCCGCTCCCGACGGGATCCCATTTTTTCTCGAGTAAGAAGAAAAAAGAAAACATAAAAATGCCACTAAAGAAACGATGAAACTATTGCTGGCCACCAGACTATTGTAGCTGTATTTTCTGCTTCCTCTACCTCACACCCCTCCCTGATTCTGACCAGCCTGCCGAGAGTACCTCAGCATTGCCTGTGTGTGCCTCTGCCACCACCATTTACGCTGCTAGAAAAATGCTATTTTCTTTTAATTTTGTCTGTCATGACAATGTAACAGTTGTTTTGTAATAACTTATCAGATTTGGAATTTTATTTGTTTACTTGCAGATAACATTTTGAAAGTACATGAATATATCTGGTAAATCATCAGAGGAGTTTAGCGCGACAGTCCCACTAGATATAAAATTTATTGGGGACCCACTGAATTTTCCAGGGACCTACTCAAATCACCACCTGTGGCTCCCAGGGACTCACTACATTTAAAACCTATCAACATCACTGCACCATGTTAGTACCTTACAAGTGATAAAACTGTAAAAGCAGCTTTTTCCGTTTTTGAAGGGAAAAATAAAACTCTTCAAACCTTAGTGACCATTCAAGTTTGCCTGGGTCTTCCAAAGCAAAACTGTATACTCTATACTTCCAAAGAATGCATTTTCTGATCACATGTGTATTATTAAGGTTTGATTTATTTTAAGAACTGGTTGTGGCTTAAAATAATTCAAAAGGGCCAACATTTTTAGCTTGAGTTTTGATTTGAATTGTGGTCTCTGGTTTTGAAATCACACAATTTGTGAAAGCTCCTCTGTAAGGCCACAGTTAAATCAACTTAATTCCTGTGTAAAAAATTAATGAATGGAGAAGTTCTGGATCTTGAAATTGAGTAAAGAAAGCTAGCACCTCTCCAATAAGCTGATACAGTGGAACTCGTGGAGATTCTCGATTTAGTTCAGTTGTATTTCAGTCCTTTGTTGCCCCTTTTTAATGGCACAAAGGTAATCTCATGTCTGACTGATGTTCTTAGACTGTGTCCTAATTTCAGAAAGCCAGATGACATCTGTTCCCATCCCTCCCTCACTTCTTTTCCACAGCCCACCTGCCTTGACCACAATCCAAAAACAAGACACTAGAAACACATGGCTTGATCACAGTTAGCTTAATACCCAGTCATTAGCTGCTAATAACCTTCGTTTAATCGTGAAATTCTTGTTATCCCTCCTAAATGAGGCTTGATAAGAAATTTGTTAATGACGGGAAACTCAAACTTGCAGCAGTCCATGTGTTTTGCTGAAGTATTATTCACTCTCCGTGACTGTGTGTGTTGCTTTAGCTACTGGATGGGGTAACCCCAGTCACTTGCCTCTTCAGCACCTGTGTTTACTTTGGGGCCTCGGCCCCCATGACCCAGCAGCAATCCTTCACTCACTCAGAAGATGGAGTGAGGTTCCAGCCTCCAAATATGTGCTGTCTGTGCACTTTTACCACTGTGTGATTCCTCTAAGACTTTCATTATGGGGCACTGGCCAAACGACCAGTATAAATTACAATCCTTTCCCAAATTCTAGTGAATTTAAACATTCAGATCCTGTTCTCTTTCACTGTAATGTTAAGCTAGACTAAGAGCAGAAATTGGCTTTGGCGGTTGTCCGTGCTTGTTGTGGCTTTTTAAAGTGCTTTGGGGATGGAAAGTGGATTTAAGGAACCATTAATGTAGAATAAAACTGAACTTGTCTTCTCTCTGGACGGTGAAGCAGACAGAACTGGATTCAGCAGTTTTAAATGTTCTGCAGTAACAGAAAGATCAAAGTAACAGATTTAAAGCTTTGGGATTGCTGGTTCAGTCTCGCAGGTGTTTGTAGCTTGCTCAATATAAAGTCGAGTAGTGGTGATTTAAACATGTGATATGTAACTTTTTAGCATTAAAATGTCTAAAATTGACTTTGATATATATTTTGTTGAGATATGTACTTACATACCCCAAAAGTTTTCAATTTTTTAGACTCAGAAAAATTTGTAATGTAAAGTCAGGCAAATAAATAAAACTTTGACACATGAACTGATCTGTAGGCTATATTTCTGCCTGGGTCAGTCATATAGATATGCAGTGGTGACTGTTTTACAGTAAAATAAACAAATCCAATGATTCAACACCACTTGCATCATCAAATTATGTCTTTTGTTTATATTGTTTTGTTTAGAAACTCTAGCTGTAGAAGCTATATTCTGTAAAAACAGGGAATTAAGTCATGTTCACACGGTTCAGCCCCAAGTAAAAATTAAATCACTTAAAAAGGAGAAAAAAAGACTGGAAGTGTAAATTTGTGGACATGCATGCACACGTAAAACCTGCGAAATTTAGAATATTCAATGCAGATTATTGCTTCAGACAGCTGAACTTCATAAAAACAACAAAGCTGTTCTGTGTATTTTCCAGTGTACCCTACCTTAAACTTAATGAGTGTCCTTTTAACATTTTCTACCAGTCTTTGATCTTCTGCATGTGAAACCACATCTGAGAGGTTACCGATGACCTGTTTACTGCCTTTAAGATGTTAACTCGCTGTGGATCTGATGAATGTTTTGCACAGTCAATTCTGGATGCATGCCAGCGTTCTGTTGCTCATTCTGCAGTGTAAACTGTTCAAATATTGGTGCCAATGTTGTTTCAGGTGTGGATACATTAGTGTGCGCCAAAACTGTGTTTCCATGGAAACAGGCCTGCCAGAGTGCAAAAAGCTGCCACAGCATCATGTACAAGTTTAATATGATCAATATTGCTCCACTCTTTTCTTCAGTAAGAGTGAAACATGGAATTATTAACGACATTTCTGATAATTTTTGTTATGAAATGGTATTTGCAGTATTTGGGAGTGTTACGAGAGCTTGGCAGCTTTGGCGAAGAACGGTGCACTGACAGACTAAAGGCTGGCTTGAGTCTACCGGTTGGCATTGATTACATGTCATGCTTGCTTTCTGATCAATCCAATCCAATCCAATCATTCAGAGATATTTTAAACACATTTGAATATATTTTTTAAATTATGCATTTTAATTGAGGCCTGGCTATAATGTGCTTCCAAATAGTCATGAAAGTCACTGGGATGGAAACAAATGAGTCAAGGGTGTCTCCTCTACAATATTAGATTTAAAGCAGTTTTAGAAATATACTTACCCGATCCATTATATCAAAGAATTTAAGAAGTGTTAGTTAATTGTTTATGTTGTAGCTGAGATAGTCCAGAGTGCCCTGAAGCTTCAGTATGTTCAAGGGTGAAAAGCTTCCATAAAGAACCTTTAGGACTTCATGTGACTTTTTTTCAGTGTAAGAGAAACATTTCAAACCGTTTGAGTGTTGTCTTTTCCAGGACACTGGCAAGTGCAGGAAAAGAACTCAAAGATAACTTCCTGAAAGCCCTGGCAGAGCGAGAGGAGGCCAACCGCAGTGGGAAAATGACTGTGAGTACATTATTACAGCACTCCAATTGCTACGTAATGGGATTCCCCCACAAATATTTCTGCAATTCCATTAGGATAGGAACAGAATCCATACTGTGTCAGGTTGACTGGAAATGCCCTCTTCTTCCACCCCAAATGCCCTCCCGTCACTGCAGCTGCCCGCCCCTCTCCTATCCATTACCAAATGCCAACTACCTTGTCCTAGGTGTGTTTTTCTGATTGAAGGTAATTTCTTAAAGGGGCACAAATGAGAAGCAGGGGTAAATGCCTGAAGGGGTATTACCATCAATGGCATCACTGACAGAAGACATCAATACAACAAATCCTGATTAAAGGTCCAGTGTGTAGGATTTAGGGGGATCTTTTCTAAGCATGTGGCAGAAACAAAATATGTCATATTTAAAAGTATGTTTCCCTAAGTGCGTAGTAACCTGAAAAAAAGAATAAGGTGTGTTTTCATTTGATATTATTGGCCTACTGCAGATATATCAGTATCAGTGTATATATTCCTCAGTCTACCCTGATCAGGGCAGAAATTTGACAGAATGAAGGGGAACATGGCCACTGTGCCCCTTCATTTTGGCCTTTTGACTTGTAAAATATTTCATGCCTTTTGGCCAAAGTGACCTTGGTTTCCCTCCCACACTGGCCCAGAGTTATATTTCACTGTTATTTCATCATTTTCTCATGTATCTCATTTCTGTCATTATGGTATTTAGACACTGGTGTCTGTTGTTGAGATACTGATTTGTTATTGGTTAAATGCTGCAGAAACAGCGAGTGGTAAGTTTGCTTTCTACCCTGGTATTAACCGCCAGACACCACCCTGTGGTTGAACCATATAGTTTAACACAAATCTATTGCCGCCCAACCTGTAGACTTAAACAAATGAAGGGCCTGTGTGCTGAGAAAAAGAGGCTGCAAATGAACACGCAGTGAATCTCTCAGTGTCTAAACAGCCGTGGCAAAATGAAACTGTTGCATTAGCTAAATTAGTTTTTATTTAAGCTTACGGGTCACACCATATTAGGACATTTCAAAGGCTGCTTATTAATTCATCTAGTCTGCATATTTCCCACAGGTAAAAAGTTTGACTGAGATGATTAAAACTGAATTTAACAGTGATGGAGACATTTTTACCCAAAAAAGATAAAAATAAGAATGTATTCAGTGTTGTTCAAGCAGATTATGACTTTATCCTTTAATAATTAGTATTATATTCGTAATATTATTGTTATTTTGAAGTCCCCCCTTTTGTTTTTCATAAAAATGGCACACTGGTTATTATGGCAAGAAACAATCCTGGGAAATAAACAGCATTTTAATTGTTTCACTGTTAAGCTATACTAAGTTAAGTTCATTATTTCCATGGACCTTAAAATCATTGTTTTATTTCATGGCCTCCGTGCCCTCAAAAAACTGACAGCAGCAAAGGCCAAGTTGCCTAGCCTCTAAATTGAAGAAATTGCAGGCCTGACACCAATATTAGAAGTTTGTCTAGATTAAATTTTGATTTTAAAAAATCCCAAATATCCTGCCTTTGTTACATATGTTTGGTCACAAGTGTTTGATAATCACATTCAGTCATAAAAATATATATTTACATAACACTGGCCGGTATATCAGATATAAGAATTTCTTGCTCCTTACTATTGGCATTGGCACCAAAATTCCTGTATCAGTTGCCCCTAGTTTTCATTGCCTTAGAATGAGGCTTTTATATTTACAGACGCTTTTTGTGTTTTTCCAGAGTTAGACAGCCACTGTAACAGGTTCTGCAACTTCACAGCAAGATGTCACTAAATCCTACATGCTAGATTGACACGAGTGATTTACTTTTTTTTTTAAAAAACAACATATTTCAATCCTCAAGCCCTTAACATAAACCAAGCAGCTAAATTAAGCTGCTAAGCTATTTATAGATTCTATATCCAACGGTCAGCTAGATGTAAATTGTGCTATCTCTTAATTTCTGCTAAGGTAAGCATGTAGTGTATGCACAACCTGAACACATGGACAGATGTGTGTGTACACATCTGCCTTTGCCAGACACTCAGGGTAGTATAAACAGAACTGCTTCTGGACTCCATCCATTGTCTTTATACTTGTAACTTATCCCATCATTTACAAAGAATTAAGGGTCAGCTCTGTTTTTAGTTGTATGACAGGGAAAAGTGGCAACCATGTTTAACTCATCCTTAGTATCAAAAAATAGAATTTGGGAGGTGCAGCATCACCTTTTGGATGAGGATACGGTCTTATGTTGGTGCCTGTGGTAACTAAGTACCAACAGATATATTTGGGCTTACGCCTTCGCACAGCATGTTCCAGAGATGCCGAGTGAACGTCCACCTGAGTGCTGAGAGATAAGACTCCCTTGCCCATCTCTCTGGCAGAGATCACTGAGGTTATCTAAAAGCTTTGCAGTGCTTGGGTGGCAGGGACGTATGTAGCATTTCATCCTGAAATGATGAAGGCTTTGGATACAGTTGGGCTGTCTTAGTTGGCACAACTGATTACATTACATTTGATTTGTGGACTAGGAGAAGGAGTGTCTTGCGGGAGCTACAGTACAGTGGGAAAATAGGATGCCATTATTTTTCCCTGTTTATTCGAAGTCAGAGTTGTGTCCATATGTCCTGCAACTGGGCGGTTTCAGTTGAGCTCAGCAGAGGTCTTGTCACAGATTCTGTTTAGGACTTTTATGGACAGAACCTCCAGGTGCAGCTGGTGAGTAGAAGGAAGCTGGTTGGTTTCATCAGTTCGTGACCTCCAGTACACACCGGGGCATCTCGTAACGAAGTGTGAAGCAGTTGGAATGAAAGTCCACACCTCTGAAGTCGGAGGTACTCTGCCAAAAACTGGTCAGAAAAGGACTTCTTTGGTTTGGGAGAAAGTTTCTGCCCAAAGTGATAGATGGAATGTGTACCAAACCATTTGAGGGATTGACGAAGCACATCAAGTATTGTCCTGAAGGATGTGTAAGTGTTGACAGACTTCGAATCATTTGTTTACGAAATGCTTGAGTACAAAAAAGGAGTTTTGTTTGACCTCCGTTTACCTGCCCCTGTGGGCTTTGCAATTATGAGATCACATGAAGTGCACAGAGGGGAGTAGAGTTAGTAACACCAGAAGTTTTCCCACTGGATGTTCACTGTGTAAACAGTACCATGCAAAAGCCCCCCTTCTTTCCTTCAACCCTTCATAACTTCACTTTGAGAAGTAGAACTACAGCTTTTCCTTTGAAAGAAACCTCCACCGAAAAATTAAGTGATTTAAAGCATCTATTCCTGTAAACAGAAAGGAGAGCCAGAACAAAAAACAAGCAAAATAAAATCATCTTGTGTATTACCAACATTGTTTTGCTGACATCTTATTTTCCCACCTCTTCTTATTTTCATCTCTTAAGAGCTTCCTTTGCTGAAAAGTCAGATCAGGAAGATGTTTATTTTCCACTGAGCCCCGCTCTGTTTAAAATTGAAGCCACATCTGTGCGCTTAATACCTCTGGTCTTTGAAACTGTTTAAGTAACAGGTAATCTTTATACAGTTTGACAAGGCTTGACCTCATTGGTCTATTTACATTACACAGATGTATCCCAGACAACATTTGCACATGTGGATGTACAATAAAACACGTGTTGTATCTTATTTCGTAACCACTTCAAATCGATATTGTACTAAATGTAGATTTTTATTGTTTTGATTGTCGTTTGCTGGTATGCATTGATCCATGTGAGAAGTAACAGTATTAAAAGCTGGATGTGGTTTGGATTTCCTCCATCTGCTTTCTGCTGCATCTAAAATCCTATTTATGAAAGTGTCAAATTACCCACCTTAATCTTTGATAAGGTGCAAAAATAAGACCACCCAGCATTGTGAGGTATTTTTCACACTGTTCTGTGTTGGATTTCTAAGGCCTTTTTGAAACACATGACTCAAGCTCCTATCTGCCACGCTTCTCAAAACTGAGGATCAGACCCACTAACACATTCCAGGTCCTCATATTTGCACGTTCCTCCTGCTCTCTAATGTAAAGCAGTCCTTGTCCTACATGTGTTTTTCACTCTTTTCCATCATTTTTTATGTTTGCACATTATTGTTACTTTAGGCCTTTAAAGTCCCTACGAGACACTTTTAACTGGCTGTAAAGTCTAAATTTAACACTGATGCCTCACATCTTACCTACATCAGCAAATGAGACCATGGAGGAGGAGATTGGAGATTAGTATCCTGTCTTTTACAATGCCTTTGCCCAGTCCACTCAGTCAGTGGAAATGCAGACCAGCACACAGACCGGGGGGGGAGAAAATTTGTTGTATATGACCGCGATCGATGTGCTGTTCTCTTTTGTACTGCCTATGGTTGGAAATGATTTTTTTTTCTTTTTTCCTTTCTTTTATTGTGCAAGTAAGTGGCGTGTCTCTTTCTTTTTCCTCCAAACAAAACGCAAGATTTTTACTACAGTTTCACTTTTACCACACGCGCTGCCACAGTCAACACAAAAAACTATATCTGCTAGTTTTCTTTTATGTTCAAATCTACAGAAATAGATTTTATGACTCATTGAACATTTATATCAAACGCAAATTTCCTTTTTTTTTTTTTATTTGACTGAAAATTTCTTTATCGTAAGCTCAGCCAGTGTCTCAGGTATTACCAGCTTAATTCATCATAAAGGGTTTCATCATTGTTGTAAAGGACTGTTGGGACACAGAAAATCATCCTGTTTAGGCGCACAATGAGCAAGGAGAAGAAAATACTTAAAGCTGAGTTATTGGCTCTTATTTAAATGGATGACATATTCATTGTCATCTTCCGTCTCATTCATCAGAGGGGTCACTCTTTTGTCCTCCTTTCATGTCAAGCTCGGCCTTTTAAGTCAGGCTGAAATTACACCTGTCAGTTAATACACTTGTCAGGTTATTCTGTCTCTTCCGTCCTGCCCCAAATGGCATCACAAAAGATTGATTGCAGACATGAGTCTTGATGAAGAGAACTCATCTTCCCTTGAGGCATCCCTGCCCCCCTCCTGTTTTCATCTTTTTAGGATGGAGGGAAAGGAAGACCGTGGCATAAAGCCTAATTTGCATTCAAAGTACTGACTTTACTTCAAATTTCCTCATAAGCACTCAGTTTTTGGTCTGAGAAGGAGCTCTCCACTATCTTTCTGATCAGCTGAACATGTAAAGCTTTCAGTGCCTAGCCTTCATTGTGCTTTTACTCCCCAGCCCTGTTGCGAAAGCTGCTTCACTGCCAAAAGTCACACACAAACAAAAGCTGCACCTGGGCAGCTTTGGCTTTATTTGCACTGGGTAAGAAGTTAAGTTTTTTATCAAATCCAGGTCACACCTGCGCAGGATGCCTGAGGGTGTCCATTGTTGAGAGGTTCACATCTGAAACTGAAGGTGTGCTGCCACCACCCACCCTGCCCTGTTTGTTTTCAGCTGTTTGTCGAGAGGCTCTGTCGGTATCAATGTGAAATTGCAACATATCAAAGTAATGACTCCATGAATGGCTGAGCACTGATAAAAGCAGTTATAAATGAAGCATTGAGTTCCTGCTGGCATAAACTGAAGAAAAAGAATCAAGATGTATCAGCACTTGTGTCAGATTATCACTTTGGCCAGTTTTTTTTTTTCTTTATTTGTCTGTAAATATTTTTCTTTACTAACCCTCCGAAAAGTTTCATTCAAATATTTGAGCCTGTTATCTAAACGTTTAATGCCCAAGATTTCTAAATTACTACGTCACAAAATGACAGTCTGCAAACATGACTAAATGTGAAGAGAATAAAACTTTAAAACATTACCTCATCTATGAACATTTCTGCCTGAGTCAGTCAGATTTTCATCTGCAATGGTGGCTGTTCAACAATGACAGCTACAAATCCCATGATCTCACACTACTTCATGACGTCAAATTGCATCTTTTGTTTGACTGACAGACCTCTAGCAACAGAAATTACATATTTACATTAAAGCATTGCTGAGGAATCTCACAGTTGATTGGATTTAAAGTTTAATCTTATGCAGAATTAATCTGTCATATCCATGTATCGCAACAGGACTCAGTATTTCTTCTGAGAAAATGAGTCTTCCATAATATCTTCACAAACTTAATTTTTCTGTGTAGCGGCAAATGTTTACAATACAGAGAACTGAAACACTTGGACACTGGTAGACTCAACATAGTTCTGAAACACAGTGGTCAAAGGGTTAAAAGAGGAAGATATGGGTGATAATATTTTGCTTTTTCCCTCAGTTTTATTCCCCATTGGACTTTAATGGATTGGACTAAAACATTTGTCTGGAACATGTAGATAGACTGAGTAGACTTCATTTTAAAACTGAATTCTGTTTTCAAGGTCTTTTTTTCCCTCAATGTTTGAAATTTGTTGCGTCAACTAAACCAGATTTCTTTAACAAATGTAGTGTGTTACATTAGTCTTAAAATACAAGATGGAATGACTTCAACAAGAGTGAATATATTGTGCAGGGTGCACTGCAGCGAAAGCGCTTAACAGGCATGATGATTAATGATGATAATGTATTTCACCTTCATCAGAAGTTGTGGAATCAGTTTTATTTAGTTACAAATGATTTTTCAGATGACTGAAGAACAAAATTATCCCTGAAAGCAAACACTCACTGCCCTTAAGAAGCTAATAAATATGTTTCTTATTTTATCGGTAACGCCATCACTCACTCAGTAACAAGAGGGAACTTCATTAAAACAATGCAGCTGACAAAGTGCCTCGCCATAAAGAGTGAATTAGTATGTTTGCTTTTAGCTCGTTCCCAAGCAGCAGAGGTATCCCAAGGTCAATTTACATGTAAGTCATAAGAACAAACCAAAGGGAGTCAATTCAACCTGTCAAACTTAATGAACTAGAAAAAAATAGATGGACAAAAACAGTTACTTTTCCAAAGAAGCATAAACTTTTAAACATCTACTTTTTTTGGAGGAATTTTTGCCTATTTGGAATGCCCAGGTGGAAAAGCTTGTAACAGAAGAGAGCAATCGAATAATTCTAATGATGTAAAGAATGTCTGTTAGGGATGCCTCAATACAGCCAGCCCACGGTTCAATACGAACCTCGGTTCTTGGGTCACAGTTTCAGTTCGGTTTCGGTATGCATTTTGTGCATAAGGAGAAAAAAAAGCCATGTGTTTTTTCTAAAATTATTTCTTTATTTGCCTATTAGCTAAAAAGAAAATCCATTAAGACACACTCTTGCATATTATAAAATGTAAAATTAGTAAGTGTGTCTACTTTCAGGATGCAGTCTGTCCGTATTTACTTCATTTTTTGGTGCTCTTTACCTTTATGGTACATATGCTTCTCTGAAATTTTATATATATATTTTTTTTTTAATTTTCATAGATGAGGCACAGTGCGCGGGTAATTCTGACTGCATTTCAGACTGGTTCTAAATTAACCCGA
>JAQLOL010000021.1:8071904-8087710 GCA_029783665.1 Naso thynnoides | reverse complement strand
AATAGAACAATCAACAGCAAAAAAGTGAAAACAAACAATAACAATAACAAAGTATGAATAAATAGTACTGTTGCTGGAAAATTAAACTGTGGTTTGAACCCTGGTTCTCCACGTTTGGAGAATTGCTATACCTCTTCATTTGAACTAGTGCTGCGAACACAGCACTTGTCACTGAGGCAGAGTTGTCTCATGTTATCTGCAGTGTCATTTCAGGGATTTTGGCGGTCCCATTTTACTGTAAAAACCATTGCTCAAAAGAGAGATTATTTAATGACTCAGACCTTCATCATGTGGAGCATATGAAAACCCTGAGCATCTATTAAGGCTAATGCATATTTAATCTTTTTTTTTTTTTCTTTCGGCCCACTCTGCATGCCAGCGATGATTCTGCAGTAACTTGGCACATTAACGGCAGGAAACATCACTGTATGATTCCTTAATTGTTGACATGTTTTTGAAAGATGTTTGTGGATTTTTTTGTTGTTGTTTTTTTTGTGAAAATTAACACAACCTGAACATCCCATACTGTACATTTAATGTGTTTGGGGTTCATTTGAGCGTGGAAAGCTCCACATCATGAAACCTTTTGAACCTCCTCATGTTTGTAGGGCTTGGATATGTGATAGGAAGAGCATACGTAATACACTGAATTGCATTCCAGACTTTTTGTAGATCTTCCTTGACATTACCATTCATTACCTAGAATATCAAAAGAGTGATTTAACTTTCTGTGCAACCCTGTGTGTGTGTCTCAAATTTAGATTAAAGAGTGTTAACTCTTTGGGTCGAATCTGTCTGATCCTATTTGATGTCTGTGACATCAAATCCATCACGGTGTCAAAGGTTGAGGTTTTTTCAGAGAAAATGATCCAGGGAAAAGTCAGGGAACTTACAGTATATGGAGTCTTTTTTAGATACCAACTGAATGAAAATGTTTACTTATCAATGTGGAAGGATCTTGGAGGCAATAATTTGGAGTGCTGAGCAACAGGAGAAGTATGCAGCCAAAAAATCCCCGGAGCCAAAGGGAGAATAATCCATTGGTCAACATCTGCTGAAGAGACTGCATGAAACCTCACATAATGTTGCAGCACAGTCTGTATTACTTAAAGCTAAAAATGTAATTAAAAAAGTTAACACTGTCCAAAGATATTTTTAATTGCTGCAAGAAATACTTTCAAAATGGACATTTATCTTACATTTTGCCATATTTCCAAAGGTAGGCCTTGGAGGTGTTCACCAATGAAGCTGTGTCATTGGCTGAATGAAAACTGTGTGTTTTTCTCTGCGAACACCTGGGGCTCCTAACATAAAGCAGATACCTGGATAACTTTTCTGAGTAAAAAGAATAAGAGCCTGCTACCCTTCAAATCAGGACCTTGGACTGATGTAAAAGAGCTGCTTCAGCTTTTACTCTGTGCAGTTATTCCAATGCAGTGATCCTGCTCTGTGAGGCCCTGGTTTGTTGGCAGGAAAACAGCTGCATGTGTGAGTATTTCTAAATGCATTTATTCAGCGTGCTTGTGTTGTGGCTTCTGGTGTCTGTGACTTGTCCGTTGCTGTATGTGCAGTATAGCACTGTCCGCTGTCTCAAGAAAACAGAGTTGATGGCTAATGACATCTGACAGAGGCCCTCTTTTATTGTCATGTGATCTGATCTCAGAGCAGCGGAGGCCTCTTAAGGATGTGGTCCGTCCATGAATCCATCCCAGAAAATGAGGGTGCGACCAATGTGGGATTTTTGGGGCCGGTGCTGATTCAGACATTAGGGAGTAAGAAAATATTGATATCCGATATATCGGCTGATATTCTATACACATAATATTTTGAATGTAGTTATCAAATATGTGAGACAAAGATATGTAATGGAGGCAGGATATCTAATAGACTTTATTCCAATAATTAGTACACTGAACAGTAAACACTTCACTTAATACCAATTAAATAATGGATCGCCATCTGCTGGACAAACTGTGTGATTGCACCATTTTAAATTTCTAGTCCAAGCATTCTTTCCAGCCTTAAAAACAGTTTTAATATAGGCACTTATCGAAGGACATCTACGCCAATATATCTTCAATAGGCCACTATCAGCTGTTTATCAGCAAATCGATAGGGCCATACAGAAAACAGAAGACTGGCAACTGTACAAATCAGGTTATTCTTAATTAATTATACTGTGTGATGGGGGTGGGCTGTATAACTGTATTTACAGTGAGATAATAAAAATTTGATCATACTCTACTGTTTCTGCGATGGTATCTTTGTCTTTAACATTACTATTTGTATTCAAAAATTATTTCTTTATTTCCCTATTAGCTAAAAAAAAATCCATTCAGACTCACTCTTGTGTATTGTAAAATGTAAAATAAATAAGTATGTCTATTTTAAGGCTGTAGTCTGTCTATATATTTTTTTGGCGATGTTTACCTTTGATGGGACATATGCTTCTCTGTAACTGTTTTTTTGGTTATTTATTAATTTTTTAAATTTTCGTCGATGAGGCACAGTGTTTGGGTAATTCTGAGTGCATTTCAGACTGGTTCTCAATAAATCCAAAAATATCTCATTGGAAACACATCTAAAATGTTGATAAATTAAACTATATTGCTGACGTCAAACAATTTTACGTGAAGTTTAGAAAGAATGGTTCAGTATTGGATCTCCTTGTTCCTCTTGCTGCACTGCTGTCTGTAGCGTAGCTGCATGAGGAGGGGCTGGTTGTTAGCAGCAGCGCTACACAAGAGTTTGGAAGATGTTAAGTTTGTGGAAAGCTAAGCTACACGGTTAAATGGCATACAGACAGCTTTCCTTTTAGCTTGTTTGTAACAATGAGCTGTAAGCTGCGTGCTGTGCTTGTAACTGTCGAGAAACTGAAAAGCAGAAATTGGCTCCTCTCAAAAATAAACCAACTGGTCGGTAAAACATAATAATGCTTTTTCATGTTAAAAATCAGCGTTTTTCATCTTCATTACAAATGACATTTGCTATTTAACAGCTTAACCTGGAAGATTTTGAGAGTTCTATTTCAAGATATGACATCAGATGTGTTACCGAAATGCTGGGAGCTTTCTCTATATCTGTCTATCTAAATGTAAAATGTACCATTAAATTACATGAAAACATAGCAGTTTTTCACAGGAGTGATGTATTGATTGTGTAGCATTAGGTTGTCAAATGTTATATTGGATGACCTTTATTTTATTATAATGGAGATAGTAGCTGTGAAAAGGAAATTTCAGTTTTCCTTTTTTTTTTTTTTCAAAGCAAATGTACGTCATCCATCAACTTACCAAGCCTCCTGTCTTTTACCCTACTTGTTTTAAACAGAAGAAGATTCTTGTGTCTTATGTTCTCTTTAAAGTCTTACGGTTGACACATCAAATTTGGTTTGTGAGCAGTTTTTCTTTGTTGAGTTTAATGTGAACAGTGATTTTTTTTTTCTAGATTAGGACACTGAAGAAAGCTCACCAGAAGAACATAATTTTTTTGTCCCCGATTAAATTTTACTATTTTGTTAGACTAATCTGACTTTTTGGAAATGATCTTCAGTCTCCCACCCTTTCAGTTGTGGAATTTAGCTGGTTGGCCTGTGCTGCGTGTCTCATGCCCAGAGGGGACATCCTGCATAAAGGAAGTGTTTGTCTTTGGTCTGTGGACCCAGCGAGTTCTGTATTGATAAGCTCCTGTCGCTATAGATAATAAGGTGGTCAGTCATGCAGCCCAGAGATCAAGTATAGCATTGAAATTAAAGAGGAATTCCCAGCCCTATTGCATTACAAGCTGTGTGTGTGTCCCTGCTGCCCAGTCCCTTTGTCCTTGTCATGGCCAGTAAAAATAACAATGGCAAGTTTGATTTCAAAGGAGCAGTACCAAGGTGGACAGCCTTTAGAAAGGAAAGAGTCCTGCATAGCTATCGTATGACCTTGAATTGAATGGTGTCACAGAGTTGTGGAGAGGCGGGGATAAGGCCCCAACAGTTTGCAACCATCTATCAAGTAGACAAAAAGGAACTTTTTGTCTGGAGAAACAACTATTGTGATATCTGAGAATCAACCGATCAGCATCTATTTTCTTTGTTTAGTCCTAAAACTTGATTTCACTTGATAGAGGAATCCTGCATGCCTGCATGATTATTCCCTTAATGACATAAAACTAACACTTTTTTTCCCCAGCTGTTAAAGTAATTTGTGTTTCCGCTTTTATCTGCTTGCTTTGAACTGCAGTACTTGGGCTGCACTTTCTCACAGTTGCAGATCTTGAGGATAACCATAATATTCAATTGTGAAATATTACTTTTGGCTGATTACAAGTTGTGGATTTCATGCCTAGTGTCTCAGTCTATAAAAAGAAAATGGATAGCCAAGCATTATGTGTTATGTTAGTCCTCGCAGCCAACACAGCAGCTGTGCCCCGTCTCTCAATGCACCATATCTGCCACTGAGGGATTTGGAAAGGAATTAGGAAAAGAAAGATTAAACCGCTCTCAAGTTATATACAATTGTCTTTTTGCACTTTTAATAAATGGCAATGGAAAGATAATAAAAGACTGAGATTAATAGAGGCAAGACTTCCTCTGAGAAATGCAGCTGATATCAATAGCACAGCTTTGACATGCAATAATTTCTTGAATGAAAGCGTAATGAGTTGGAGCTGAAGTTGCAAAAGAGCCATCCTGTGAGAACATGCCGTGGGCCATTTACGAGACATTTCAGGGCGTATGAAAGGTTTGTTTACCCATGAAATCAAATATCACATACTATACCAGATGTATCTGAGAATGCAAGCGTTACAAATGAATGTAGTAACATCTGTACAACTCGCCTTACTGTTTTGCCACTGAAAGCCTGGATGAGCCCCACTATAATGATTTCTTCTGTGCCCCTCCTTCCTGTGAACAGCTGCTATTGTCCAGAGACATTGCCCCAAAAATGTGGCCCCTGGACCATTTTCAGAGCAAATGAAAACGGATACACTTCATCTAATCTCTCAGGATTTTCCTTAAACTCAGTGCATTTAATGGATTTTTCAAATACATCAGGAACACATTTGAGCTGTAGACCATCACCATCAAAACATCCATCAGCTCGATTTGCCACTGGGAAGATGGGGAATCATATTAAGCTGTCTACTTGGTATCAACGGAAGTCTTGCATTAAGTAGTGGCCATCTGGGAGTCTGGATAAACTATGATTGCTCTTTGTCAACCAGTCTGTAAGAGCTCTTATTTTGGACACAGTTAAAGATTTATTGCGAAGCAGATTATTTTAGGGGATTACTTGATTTTCTTTTGGTATTAATGCAGTCTCTTGTGCTTTATTTTGGATTAATATCTCTTAAATCAAAGGCCACAGATTGTACATAGAGAGAAATGTTTATCCTTGTAGTCCTTTTCCACTGCAACAACTTAACCTGTAACCATGATTTTCCATAACCAATGCTTTTAAAAAACTTTTCCAGTTTATTTTACTTTTTGGATAGGCACTGTTGTAAAGACCAAACCTGGACTAAAATTAGTCATTAACAGTAATCAATGCAAGGACACATTACTGGATTACAGTACAAATAATTGATAATGCCAGTAACTAACTATAGTCAATAAATGTCAGACAACTTTATTATACTGTAGCAGTTCCCTGGTGTTTTTTTGGTGGTAACAAAACATGAAGAACTATATATTTTAAGTATATAAGGTATTCAGGAGCTACAAGCTCTCTCTGGGTAAATATCACACCAAACACCTTTCAAGAAATATGACATATTAACAATTCCAAGTTTCCAAGTTTCATCAAACACACACATCTCTTAAAACACAAGATAAAAGGCATCATTTGTTAAGAGTCTTCTTGTCAGTACGGCCTCAACATATAAAATTAAGATAGCTTGTATTTCCAAACAATCTTCACAGACTTTGAATTTGGTCCTCGTAACTCCCCAACAGCCTCTGTTGTTTAGCTGCACTATTTTGTGGGAGAATTCCTTGGGAGACACAAAATTCAGATTTTCTGCTAAACTACCGAGCCTGGCATGCCAGATGCTCTGTTGCACAGAAGCATCTGGGAAGGCTCCATTGGAGACCGTTCGGAAAAGGACAGGCACCATGAAAAATCCTTTGCAAGTGATTGGATAAAACATCTGTCACTGTTTATCGCCGCCTGACCTTGACCAATCCACCTATTACCAGCTGAGCCACTTGGTAAATTAAACTCTTACCAAAGTCAGTTGGGTTTCAGGAGAGGAGTGCAAACATTCTTTCCATCAAGAAAAGCCATCAGTGTCGTTCACGACTCTTCTTTCAGTGAGGAAATGCCCTCCAGTTCTAAACCCCATTTCCACTCGGCAGTACAGTTCGCTTTAGTACGGCATGGTGCAAATTTTTGGTGTTTCCACTGTCAAAAAAATATCAGTGGTACCAAACACCCTTACCACACCATACCTATTCGTTGGTGTACCAAGCGGTCCCAAAATGTCCCAAGATAAAGGAGCTTTACACACTGCAGTCAGTTGACTGCAAGCAGGCAAAAAGCTTTTTTTAAGTGTTGTTGTGGTGCTTGCTAAAACTTCTGAACATGATGTGAACATGAACATGAACATAAACATGAACATCACGTGATCAGGGTGGTTTTAACCAGCCTATAGACTGCCTGCTGATTGGTAGATTAGATCTACCGCTAGTAAGAAAATGTGTTAATAGTGAATTCACTGCATCCATCAAGTTTTAATCAGCGTACCTGTGGAAAAAGGTTTCAAGTTTAAAGTATTAAATTAGAATATTTCTTCTTTACTTTCAGTTTCACGCTATGTGAGCTCGTTTCATGGCATTGCATTATAAACTCTTTGTGCTGTATAATCGTAGTTGGCTAATACTTTGCAGAAATACAATGAAAAGGGTAAAAACTGTTCTCAACACATAGCATTAATTGTTAGCTAGTGAATAGCTGTCGATTTTTACGGAGTGGGAGAATCCCCAACGAAATCAATCTGCTTTTGATATCCAGCATGATTATGGAGCCTTGGCATATGAGAGTTTGTTTATTTACTGCATCACGTGAAGTTTCAAATGAGGAAATCAGCAGCTTGATTTTTAAGGGCACATCATCAGTTGAAAACAGGATATGCCAAAGTAGCCATGTGGTAGAAGTTGTATTATGGGGCATTAACTGCAGTGACTGTTTGGCTGTGGTGTTATTCCTGACTTGCCCTTGTCAAAGCTGCTGGGCAGAGTTCGGTTTGGCCTAAATATTTTTCTTTGACATATCAAGGTCACAGGCTTCTCCTTGTCTGAGACATGTAGTTCTGTGAAGCTGAAATCATTCATTGCTGTAATCAATCATTATTTACAGCCATATTATCTTTTGCATTCCTTTCATTTGCACTTTTCATGGTCCCATGAACCTCGCATGTTTTCACTCCAACTCCCGTCCGTGTGTAAAAAAGATACAGGGTGCTTGGACTTGTTATATGTTAGGGAGGATTGAACATCTGTGTTAAATACTACCTAAAGGTTTCTGGCTTGTCCCTGGAGGAATGTGCACCTGCCATCTGCATGCAGTGTTTAATTTTTTTTCTTTAGAATCCTTGGGCTCAAAATCAACACTTTGCCTTGCAGGTCCTGTAATAAACCTGCTGCATTCTGAAATAGAATCGCTAAAACACACTGAAATCAACAGTATTGGATAAAAGTGTGCAGAAAACACCTTATATAAAAGTTGTTGCCCTCAGTCCATAAGGTTATCTTTCAACTTCATTCACAGCTCCAAATTATTCATTTTTATTGATGCAGCCATTGCAGTAACACATTGCCACCTTTGTTTACATTTCTTCTGCGTCCCATCTTCTTACATCATCTGTTTGGATTTTCCTCCAAAACAGTGATTAGAACGTTCCAGTTTGTGTCTGGACCCATCTTCCTCGAGGCCTCCTGTTGGAGAGGGAAGCCAAGGGTTACTCACAGTCTGCACTCATCTTGTGAGACTTGTCTGAGGCTACAGGTGCAGCAAGGTTTATCTTTCAGGCAATTTGTAACTACTGTATCAATTTTAAAGAATATGTATATAATGGTCCAAAAGGAGAGAGCACAAATCATCCACTGATCTGGAGTCCTCAGTGGGGTGAGCATAAATCTAAACTATTCAAATAATGGAGGGAAGGTCTGTTTTACCACAACATTTTTAAGATGATAACTCTCTGAGGTGATCTGCAGTGTAGCCAAGTGTCCATGCTGCTATTGATGATTGACTAGACTAAAGTAATGTGAGCTTTCAGTCTGTGACTATGAATGTATTACACTGGCTTTCTATGCTCCTAAACAGGATCTTGAGGCCATTCTGCAGCTCCAGTTATCAGCCTGTTTAGTGCTCTCTGTGCTTCTCTTTCTCCTCAAGGGTGAAACATTCAGCCTTGTTGCGCAGACTCCCTCACACTTACCATTGTATTCTTAAAGCACTGTTAAGGTTTAATATATAGTAATTTTGGCTAACAAGTTACCCCATGAAGGATGAAAGAATCCATTTATGGTCAAAACATTGATACCCAATCTGGGAATTTAGCTAATGCTTCTGCGCTCTTAGCAACATATGGGGCACATTCTTCAAACTTCTTTGTTTTATCACTACACACTGGACCGCTTTGGCTGTGTATTATTCCACCTGAGTAAATACTGGACGGCATCTCTCCTTCTTAGAACAGTGCACATGTCTTCCAGAGGCGTCCAAGCTTCAGCTCCTGTACCTTCTCACCTTGTCTTCACCCTCCCTGCCATCCAAAGAGGGAATCCAGGAGTGTGTGTTTTTGATCGGTATCCTGAGAGACCTGCTGCTATTGATGGACAGTTTCGCATCAGGTCAATGTCAGTGTGTCTCTCTGTTTCCGACACACAGTCCCACTAAAATGCCTAAGATTTGAGCTCATGGTTTAACT
The DNA here is from genome assembly GCA_029783665.1 of Naso thynnoides. NCBI lineage: Eukaryota > Metazoa > Chordata > Actinopteri > Acanthuriformes > Acanthuridae > Naso > Naso thynnoides. The sequence goes on along the minus strand of JAQLOL010000021.1, from coordinate 8,078,791 downwards.
TTCAAGCTTCTAAAATGTAGACAAGCCAAATTCTCAGCATATTTTTTGTCATTGTAATACTTATTAACACATGTATGAGGTTCTTGCCAAAGAGAAATGCAGATGGTTTGAGTCTGTTAACAAACACAAAGGATTTGGGTTCAGAGCTACCTGCTGTTATACAAAATATACTCGAAAATACTCAAATCCAAACACTGTACCTACAGGTAAAAACTCATATGCTTAAGATCTTAAAGACAGCAAAATTAGACAGAATATGTCAGTTTTGGTCTTTTTAAAAAGAGCAAAGAGCAAAATACTCAAAATTAAAAACAATAATTCAGCTGGCAAACTTTTTTACTAATGTAATGTGGAAGAAAAAAACATCAGCTAAAAGCCAAACACAAATTACACTGGCCTTACCCAAAGACATTTTTAAGAAAGAATAAACACTCATGGAGTGCAGCTCATGTAAAGTGAATCAAAACATATGTATCACGTTAATAATTTATCTGACACAGTTATATATCACACGAAGGTGTTGAAACAGATTTTGCTTTAATGAGCTTTGTTGGCAGGCAAACAAGAGTGAAAATGCACACGCCCATATTTGTTCAAAAAGCAATACGTAACCAATTTATCTCATGTCAGATAGTGAACTCTGAAAACTTGTTGTGATTAATTTTAATTGCTCCAGAATGTCTTTAAGTCTTATGTTGTGAGGAATTTTTCTCAAATACTTTATTTTTCAGCAATTTTCTTATTGACCTCTAGAGTGTCCTTAATATACCAACAGTATGTCTTCTGATTTGATGTCCTAAGCCGGAACGGGCAACATTTGTAGAAAACAACAGAGTATATTTTCTGGGCTGTTTGTGAAATTTTTTTTCATTTTCACCATGCCAGTTCTTTGGTTTCTTGCATGCACGTACTGTAGTATAAGCATATTGGCGAATCAAAGGGAACGAGGAAAAGAGGTGATGCCAATGCATTGCATTAGTTTGACAAAGTTTTGGTCACCAATGGATAAAAATCCCCAAAGCCTTGATCTTGGGCTGACCTGGGGCTCAGATCTGGTGATACCAGTTGGGTTTTGCCTGATTATTACTAAAAACCTTAAAATTGAGCCTTTTAAACCTGAAAATTGAGCCTCGGCCCCCAGCTTAAATTTTGAGCTGCAGGGACCTGTGTGTTAGTTCACTTCTTTTTGAGAAAAGACATACTGGCTTAAATCCTGAACCGTTGGCCACCTGATAAGTCCCATTATTTTGATCATCTGTGTCAATACTTGTGGCCAGAAGCTTTTACATTTTGTTTACAGGTTGTTCTAAACATTAGAAAAAGCCTTCCTGGGAAGAATCGTCAAACAGGAAGTGCTGCATTTTACAGCTGTAGTAACATTGGTTTGATCGGAATAAATAGAGACAGAACTTGGACACGAGCTGTGGTGCTTTGACAAAAAAAAAAAAGAAAGAAAGAAAGAATATTTTAAACCACTGCTCGCTTGACTTTGAATTCTGTTTGCAGTCCAGCATAGAAACCACTTGTTGTAAAAACACCAAATAATACTGTTTATTACAGGAGTCTACTACAGCATTTTTTTCTGTCTCCACTCCAAATCACACACACGCACACACACACACACACACACACACACACACACACACACACACGTGTCCAAACTAATACTTGGCCACAGTTACCACAGTGGCTTGCCAGAACTCACCTGCCGCTCATACTGTTTTCTTTAGTTACCTAGCGAAGTGGCTGGTACAGTAGATAAACCTCCATACCACAGCAAGCGTTGCCCAGTATTTATCTGAGAGCTGGTATTTACTTTCCTTGCCCTCTTAGTCTTTTTCAGTTGTGTGCCCTTACAAAACTTCCAGCTTGACTTTATCTGCTACGTATTTCCAGCCACCATCTGGCTCAGCTGATATCACTGTGAGGTCTGCTTTTAATATGGATACCCTCCTCATTTATCTGACAAAAAAACAAAGCAAGATCGACTCATCTTGTCTTAGCAGAAAATGGCCTGATATCAGCCAGCAGAGACCAGGAAAAGGGTGAAAAAGATAACCATGTTTACACTACCAGACATGTAGCATGGCTCTCATTGCTTTGGACAATGTTAGACTTGTCTTAAAACCAGGAGCCCCCCTTTTCTGTTATTTCAGAGCCTGAAAAAAGCAGAGATCAAACAACATCACAGCTTCTATTATTCTTTTCCCTTTGCAGGGCTGAACTGAAGTGCATTTCATGGTTTGAAAAACACAGTAATAACACTGTGAATTCCTTGTGCTGCAGTGTGACAGCCGGCGATTGCAGGAGTCTCATGGCAAGCCCAAAGGGGGAGCTTCCCAGCTCAACTGCAGGCCAACTAAAACAGAATCGTGTTTGAACACCTATTTCCACTGGGAAGGGGGGAGGGGGAGTCCTGCAAGCTTTAATCAGGATCTTAAAACAGGCGAGCCTTTGATAAAGACTCCACTCTGTACATTTATCTTATTCCTCTGAAGGCTCTGCTGGCTTATGTCATCCATACACTTTGATCCTATTTTTTTTAAGTACAGTGTCAGACGAATCTCTGCTGCCAATGACACTCAAGTCTAGATGTGATGTAGAAGAAGAAGAAACCAAGAGCCCTGACCTCACCTTCCCTTCCTCACCACCACATCCAAATGCATGAGTGTGTGTGGTATGTTGAACCTCCCACGTTTTTTTTTTTGTTGTTGTTTTTTGTTTTTCCTCCTGTGTGGAAACAGTGCCATTAATTTTCCAAACGCTGTCATAAACATCACCTCCTGGTTAAAAAGGAGCTGTGACAGGGTGCTGCCCCACAATGTGCGAGGGCAACAATATTTGACTTGGAAGTGTTCCTGGTGATGAGGCCAAACCCTGCAGCAGGCCTCTTGGCAGATGTCATGCCTGAGTGCTTTGGAATAATGCTGATAGGAGCTGAGCTGGACTGGACTCTACCCATGACAGGCTCGGATTCAATCTGTGCATCAGCATTCAGACACAGCACACCAGGCATTGGCACAACACCTCTTCTGCACGGACCTTAGGCTATCATACAGTTAAATTCCTAACAATACCTAGAGTGGTTGATAAAAAACAATAGTGATTCAAACTGCACTAAGCTTCTGAGAGTAGTGGCTGCACTGAACAGTCAGCTTCAGTTAGAAAAAACCTCTCATACTGGAAATGATGTTTTAGTGACAGCAGAAGCGTTTTGTTTACAGTAAACAGAAGAACCGGCGACTTAGCATGAGAAGCTAGAGGGCACAAAGGCAGAACAGCCAAAAAGAGATCCTATTTACACAAGAAATATGAATTTACAAGTGAAAAATTGCAACAGAATTGATTACAGTTATTTGAATACAAGGTGATCTTTGCTAAAGTGAAAAAGTAGAACAACAGTAGTCGAGGCTAGTTTCACTGAGGCTGGGAAGGAAGCTCCTCCTCTATTTTTGACAGGCAGGAGGAAGACCAAAGTATAAAATAAAACATTTTCCAATCTCTAAATCATTTATAAATATGTTTTTTCTCTCCTCTTTTAAAAAAGTCCATTATTAAAAGGAATAGTGTCACCTGCTGGCCAGAGCATTCAGAGGGAGAAACTGCAGTTAGTGTGTGTGAAGTGGTGGTTGGGGTTACATGAGGGCAGAGGAGGACGGGCTGTCTCTGCTCTCCATGGGGCAGGACAACATATCTTTTTAATATATTTCTCTTTTTTTCATGCTAATCTTTGATTGGCCAGAACACATAAAATGATGCTCCAAGGAGGAAGTCCTCCCTTACCAATCACCGACCAGGATACAATATCCAGTGTTTTCGGACCAAATGGTTTAGGGAACTATTTCAGAGGAACTGTCCACTGGGGAGTTCCTGGAGAACTAAATGTCTTTAAGGGCGTTTTTCTGTTGGCATTCACACAGCCAGTGGGAACCCCCTTCATAAGCTACGTAATCAGGTGAGCAGTTGGTATACTAGCGTCCCTTCTACAGAACCTTCAACATAACTTTACAAAAACAACAGATAAAGGCTAATGTTACTGCATTACAGCTTCATGCCTTTGTCTAGTATGTGGCAATAATGTACCATAAATGTCGTGCTGAATGCCATTTAATCTCACAGAAGATACAACCACAAAGCAACGATCTTGTTACAAGCTCTGGTCCATAAATTGGCAACCGCTGTTAATACAGTTGCCTGGTTTTTAAAAACAGTGGTTGCCAACACTGACTTCTGAGTTCGACCAATCAACAAACACTTCATTATAGTTCCTCATATGCTGCAAAAGTACCTACTCTGGAGTTGGAGCTAAAAACGATCCTCAAAATGTAGTTTCTCAGATCTATAATAGTTCACAGTTCCTACAGTGGGGATGCAATAAAAAACGAAGTTCTTAGAGCTAAATTCCTAGAACTATGAAATGGTTCCCGCTGTCCAAAAACACCAACTGATGTCGTGTCACTCCAAACACAATTGCCAGATTTCATCTTCAGATTTCTCCCATTGTAATGTACTCAGGGTGAAGAAATAGGCAACAATCAGCAGATACAGACAGAGTAACTTAGGAAAAAAATTACAGTAAAACCTGCTGATTAGATCAGTATCACTTTAAAACTACACGTCAGTTAGGCCTTGTTTAGAAGCTTCCTTTTGTCAGATTATCATTCTGTCTTTTAATTTGAGCTTCTTGCTTTAGCTAGCATACATCTAGCTGGCTTGCAGCAGTCCTTAAGAACCCTCAGGGAGCTAGCATCCTTCCAGCAACAATGACTTTGGGTTTTGGGGCCTCCACACTTCTAACTATTAGTGGATGGAGAGCTCCACTAATAGTTAGGTGAGTCAAAGGAAACAGTTTGGATTGTTTTTGGCAACCAGGCACAGGATGGGTACTTATTAGATAGCTTTATCAGTTTTGCTGCTCAGTGACAGCAGCAGAGGCAGCCGCTAAAGTTGACGCTAGCTCGTTGAGCGATATTTTTTCCCACAAGCTTAATGGTTCATTTCGACCAAACCAGTCACAGATGTGGAATGAAGAAAACTGTGGAATCCTTTTGTGCGAGTTTTTTTGTTGCGTGCAGTTGGTAAGTTAACTTTTCATAGTAACACATACTCAACTCTGTCTTTCCCCTGCTTAATAGGTCAAATGCTGTGAAAACTGTGTGACAGCAATCTCACAGTAAAAATCAATAATGTTACTGGACAAGACGCGTCCTTTTTGTCCTGCCAGCAACATTACACCTGTTGTTATTCATGCGGCCAATTTGTACTCTAAAAATGCTAAATTATTCCTCTGATCAGTTATTTTAGAGCTCTTTGTGACATTAAATAACATACATATCCATATCGGAAGCATTCAAGTGCACTAGAGGTTTAATTTGGTAAAAGTGAGAAGCTTGAATTCAGAGTGTGTGTCTTGCAGTTGTTTTTTTTTCTGAATAATTGGTTTGCTGAAAGACATTTGTAAAAATCGATTTGCTGGTAGCAGATATATAAAACTAACCAAGTTACTTTAAAGTACCACTATTCTCGTCACCAGTATGGGGAGTAGATTGGCTTATTACTTTATTCTATTGTACTGGGTGGTATGGTTAGTGTAGGACTGTTTTATTAAAATTTACTTTATTTAAGTGGCCACCCCACTCCTTTCTGATGGCCCTGATATTAACTGCCATGCAGCCTTGTAACCTTAAAAGATCCAAAGGTAAGGTCGAAATTCTTTACTCATTTTTTTTCCATTTTCAATCACTGTTACCTTCTAAAGATTGATTTGTGTGAAGGGTTATTCACTAAAAGTTTCTTAATTTACAGGACTTAAAGAACACAATCAGCCCTCTCTTCCCTCTTGCTCTTGGAGGACTGGATGAGACAAAAGGCCCAATGGCAGCTATGAAGATAATTTCTCCCAACATGCAAAGTGGGTGGAACCATCCCACAGGCAGAAGAACAGACAAGACGTTTAATTTTGACTCTTTTTTAAATAAATACAGGTTGTCGTGTTTTTTTGTTTTTCCTCACAAAATCGGAAAGTGTAAAATTCCTGCTGTCATATGCTCGGTCTTTTATCATCCCTGTTAAACTGACAGGCCTCTCGTGACATATTACACATGAAGATCCCTCTCACCCACAGCCTGAAGTGCTTTGATGCATCTGCCTCTCTCCTGTTCATATTCATTTTCTGTGTTGCAATATAATGTAACAATACATTTGTTCCTTGAAGAAGATAGTGATAAACCTTTTGGCGTATTACCTTAGTTGCACTGTAGGTTTGGATGCTGGATAGTTAGATAGTGAGTGCCTACATTAATCGGCCACCTGCACTGGATCATTATCTTTTGTAGCCATTCACCGTAGTGGTTCATTTTCATAATTCAGTGGACTTTAAACCTAGTAGCCATTAAAATAAGTTGCAGCCACTGTCTTAGTAAGGGTTACTTTTGACCAATGAATTTGTGTTAATTACTAGATTTATTCATGCCTAAAAATAGAGCTGTGTTTACTTTGTTAAGGATATATTGCACTAGAAACCACACACCACTGGTTACTTACCACATAAGCCTGGCAACATGCCTTGTGAATCTGTATTTTTGATGATGCATCATTTGCACCAAACTTCTTTACGGGTATTGAACACTGGCCTGCTTTGTGTCAAACCTTCCTTACGTTTAATCCAGATGATTAGGATATCAAAATTTCCTTCTGTCCACCCCAATTTTTTGAGTCACCAGCCATCAGTAAACAGCAGTTACCACTTTTAGTCAAAAGTGATGTGACAAAATTAGATTAATTATTTCAGCTTCATGTCCTGTGTCAGAACGAATTGAATATGGATTCAATACACATTCAGTTCAATCTGTGAATACTGATTTAAGAATTCCTTATTGTCCCAGTTT
>JAQLOL010000021.1:8048150-8071804 GCA_029783665.1 Naso thynnoides | reverse complement strand
CCTTATTGTCCCAGTTTATAGTTCTTGAAAAGATCAGAGCCAAACAATGTAGCTGAAGATTTAGAGGAAGTCCTGCCAGGAAGACAATGAGAATATTGAGAATTCCTCTGCGTCATTAGGGAAGACCAGGATTAGCAGAGACTTCCTGTTTGCAACTAGCTTGGGGCCAGACTGGCCTGTGATGTTGGCATTAAAGAGAGACGATAACCTTTGAAAGGATACCTTAAACAGGCCAGCCACAGGGGGCATGTTTTCTTTCCTGTGACACATTGAGCTGCCACTTAACCCACGCAGAGCAAGTTCAGCCCACCTCCTTTTTCTCCCCCCTCAGGCCCATCTGACGGATCATAAACTGATACAAAAGAAAGAGCTCGCAGAGAGAAATTTACGATAATGGTTTGTAAAATAACTTTCAAATTACAGGGAGGGAAGGTGCTCTGTTTAGTGTTGTGGTCACTGCAGCACAGCCATCTTTCAAGTTCTACAGGTGTGTGCTGTTTGCTGGAGAGCTCTGTGGCACTTGACCCCATTATCACTGAGCATTAGCTGTCCCAGCTCAACACACTCGACCGATCCCCATTTATTTATGACTGCAGTTTGTTGCAATTTGTCACTTGAATCTGTTAAAAATTCCACCTGTAATGTGTTTGTGTTGCAGGGTACAACATTTATTTATTTCCATTTTGCAACATACTGTAAGATTGTACAATGAAATCGTAGGGTTTTTTTTCCCCCTGGTATGCCAATACACTAAAACAGAAAAAAAACCCTAAATGGATTAATAATCAAGAAGTTCATAAAAATTCAGAAATATTTCTCATTTATAGTTCCGAGAAGGATAGAAGTCGAACAATCTGAAGGAAAAAAACTGTGCTGTAGTCTGGTGTTATGATAGGGGGATACTTCTGTATCTCTTGCCAGAGGGCAGCAGGATGAACAGAGTATGGCTGTGGTCTGAAATGTCTTTTAATATCATTTGGGTTCTGCACAGACACTTCACCTCATCAGTATCACTAATGCTACATTAATGGGTACCAATGACGTTTTGGTCTGTTTTAGCCCTCCTCTCCCAGGCAAAGTAAATAATTAAATACATTTTCATCCAAGGCCAACAATTTTCTTGATACTCTACAGTTGTGTTGGTATACTCCTAAAGCTATCATTCATCTCATTTCCTACCTTGTTCACAGGAAAGTAGTTTCCTGGCACCAAACAGCATCAGACAGAGTTGGTTACTTTTCTCTGAGAAATTGGCGGAGACCAAAACAGAGCCAAATCCTGAACAGAGCATTTTTCAGTCAAACTTGTCAGAGCTCTCTGTATTTTTTTTTATTAAGATATTTTTGGGGGCTTTTTGTGTCTTTATTTCTCAGATAGGACAGCTGAAGAGTTGACAGGAAATAGGGGAGAGAGAGGGAATGACATGTAGCAAAGGGCCTTAGGTGGAATCGAACCCATGGCGGCTGTGGCGAGGACAGAGCCTCTGTCCACAGGGGCGCATGCTCTACCAACTGAGCAACCGGGCGCCCTCTGTTTTTACATTACTTTGGCATTTCCTCACTAAAATTACTCATTACTAAAATTTGAAAGACAAAAAAAATTCTTATCTACCAAAAACACATGAAAAATTGCGGTGTGCACTTTCCATAACTAAAAGCTCAAATGAGCCTTTTCAGTTCAGGATGTGCACGAGTACACTGTCTATCACAGATAAGGACATTTAAATTTATGCCTCAAAATGTAGAATCGCATACATAAAAAGCTACATCTGGTCGCATAAATGTTAAAAATGGATGGTACATCTGTGAATAATGTACTCCTATGTACTGCATTTATGGCACAGTAGCTAAAAATGTACCCCCCTGTCTAAAACACATGGTTCATATATTGGTGGAGCTACAGTAACCACATAAAGTAAAATCATAATAAAAATGTGGAAACCATGGTGAATTATGGGAAAACTAATTCACTGAAACTACCTTTATACCTTCTTTGAAACTTGATATTCAAAAATATGGAGATTGTGGTTTCCAACTACCCTTCAGTTTAAATGGAAACATCATTGGAAACATTTTTGACCTTGTTTTAAAGCTTCAGCTGTTAGGTATCATGTGCATTAAATGTTTAGATCTACTGCTTTCACCTCTGTGTTTACCATTCAAGGTAAACAAACCATCTGAATTTCTAAACAGTGATTGTTTTTTTTTTCTTTTTTCTGACCACCCCAACAGTCTGTAGGAAATGTTTTTGCTGGACCCTAAATCTGTGTTAAGAGTGAGTTCATCCAAGCGTTTAGCGTTTTAACCTTCGCCCAGAGTAAAAAAGTAATAACCGTTTCTCTAAATAAGCACAGTCCATGGGAATAAAAAGGTGCTGTGGAATAACATCAACATTAGCCTAAAGGTTAGCTAGGCACGTGTAACCACGAGATCTGGAGTTTTGAACTCCACAAAAGGCTGAAAAGGTCTACATGGGGAAACTGAATTACCAGTGCTCAAGGGTACCTTTTAATTTGCACCAAGGTTCCCTTGAGCAAGGTGCTTAACCCCAATGGCTACAGTGGATCACACTTTCACGCTGTAAACTGATCTGTGGTGGGCAGCCTGATAGCAGACTGCAGATGTCTATAATTCCAAGAATAGATGTAAGTCAATTCACAAGAAATTAAGCTGAAGGATACTGGGTGTGATGTTGTTGGTGATCTAATATTTAACATAAATTCTTTTTGTATCAAAGGGCAAAGATTTTTCTTTGCATATAGATCCTCTAAATGCACCCCTAGAGGTTACCACACTGTGGTTCAGTTATGGACCAAAAATCATACGTAATTGAAGGCTGAATAGAGATTCAAGATATATCCTAGTATTTTCTAAGTGGGCAAAATGTGCAATTTTAAAGCAAAGCAGCTTTTAAAATGTCACCAGCATTTTTATTAACATAGACCATGATCAAAATAAAATGTAAAGACAGGCAGTTTTTTCAAAACCGCATACTGTCTTACCATTCATTTATGTATATGGCCTCCAATTGAGTATGTTTGTTTCAACTACAAAATATGTAAATTTTGTGTATGTGAGATGCTGTATTCTACATTTATACTGGACATACTCGGCTGCCACAAAATGCATTGCATCTCAAGATGCAGGAAGTCACAAACAATAAACTGTACAAAAATTATTTCAAAACTTTTTTCATTTGTCTTAAAATACTAGAAGAAATCATGACATGGAAGAGGTAATAGCTTACATTTGTTGTAAGCAAATTTGATCTCACAACATTAGACTGGTAACTTATCAATAGTCATGTAAGTCCCATCCCCTGACTTGCTTGTGTATGTGTTAACCTTCTGTCATAAATGGCATACTTAATTGTTCATTTAGGGAGTATGCAGTACATACAGTACTTACTGAGATTGTAACAGGCAGTACGTTAGTATGTGGTTTCAAACAAAATGAGGGATTTTTTTTTTCTCTGTTTGAAAAAAAATACAGTAAACAGCAAGCCTATATGTAGGGCTGACGAATATGGACAAAATTAATATTTTGACAGTATTGTAGAGATAAATATTTGTGCTATATTCACACATTTAGATTTTGATAAAGAGTTATTGATGAATATAATGACTTAGTGGACTAAGTAACATAGCATATAACAAATAATTTCTTCAAATAAATAAATTTGAATTTCCAAACTTTTTTGGATTAGAGTCACTGGATATAGTGTATATGCACAAGTATTTGGTCAAATTGTGATTCAAAATATCTTAATTTTGATTTTGTGGCGTTGCTTATCCCTAGCATAAAGCAAAATCCACTGATAAATATTGTAAAAATCTGAAAAACAACTTTAAATTTAGTGTTGGAACTCAGTGTAGGGTCTGAACTCCATAAACTAAAAGAAACTGATATATTGCCTCTGATTGTTTCTCACAGTCCTGAGAACAGTTCACTCATCTCGACCACCAAACAGGAGACTGCTGCCTCATTGAGATGGTTGGCATTCTTGGTACTTTCTCTGACATGTTTGGTCTGTAACGAACAGGCTTTGAAAGCTTCTGTCAACGGCAGAAATGCCTAATAACGTGGAAAGAGTTTGTCTCAGGTCAAAAGAATTAACCTCTAGTTGTGTGTGTGGCTAAACTTGGATAGGAGTCCGACAAGTAGCATGATAGTCAGGTCTTTCAAGATTTATTCTGGGTCCCTCCCACTCTTAAAAACACACTTCAGTTAATTTTGCACGGCCTGCTTGGTATGCGTAAGATTTCCTTCTCTGCCCACCACACACCCTCATTGTTCCCCACATAAGGACACTCAGCATACTTTCAGATTAGCTGAAACTGAGGCTTTGGGGTATTGTGGCTTCACTTCCAGGACACCTTGTTTGCCTTGTTAGGTTATTACTGTTACTCAGTGGCTTAACGTTGTTCTAAAGGAGCAGCCCACTGAAATACCTTTGGGATAGTTCAGACACATTAACTTAAGTCTTGGTTCACTCTGTATTACGTGTGTTACATTCGCTTGATATGCTATTCTAATAAAAACCATTTTGAATTTTTGGTGGTAACTAGGTAGACCAAGTGAGAATGAGTACAATACGGGACAGGGGAGTTAGGGGTGGGTGTGGTCACATTGGCAATGAACACTTAAACATTGACAGTCAAAACTTGAACCCTTTATACATAAATTCAGCTATCGGCAGAAGCAAAAAAAAAAAAAAAACGACTGTCTTGTATCATTGCAAAACACTTTGTTTGCATCTCATCGGGCAGCAGTAATCCGCTGGTATTTCCCTCCCCACTCCTCCCGGTACCTGCAGTAAAGTTTCTCCTTTTGGCTGGATGTTCACCAGGTTCCAGGACACTGTCTCCCATGTCAGTAACGGATGGATTAATATCCTGCCGTAATTTTTTAAAAGTAAACAACGTCGTAACGCTGCCCTTGCAGGAGCAGTTATCGTTGCACTACTGTGCAGCTAAGAAATAAACAACAGTCATAGTTCATGTAAGAAACAAACTACAGCAGAAATCAAAAAATGATGGTTTAGTCTAATTTTCAGGGCAATTGGAATAGGATTCGCAATTCAGGACAGATGCATGTAATTCAGGACAGGCCTGATTTTTTCAGGGCGTCTGGTCACAAAAAATTTGTGAAAATGTGAAACAAACCAATGGAAAAAATTAAGAACTTTGGAACGCTGCCTTAAAAGTAGGATAGAGGGTGAAAAATCCCTGGTCCTTACAACTTAACAACAAAACAAGCTGTTTGTCCATGCCTTCCAAAATGACTCATATGACTCATGACTGTTGTCTGATCTGCTATCTGTTGTTAAGGTCTGATTAAGTTCTCACACTTTAAACCACTTCTTTAAGGAGCAGATTGTAGGTATGGTCTTGAAAAAACAACAATGTAAGTGGATGGTTGGAGACAGGACACAAAATGTGGTCTCTTGTGTTGAAATCACACACTTTGTACTCATAGCCACCCAGCCTTTCTTTTAACTTTCTACATAACTCTACATGCAGACATTTGTGGCAGAAACATACCACAAACTGGTATGTTTAACATGTACAACCATTACAAAATATTCCCTGGATTTTCAACATGTTGTTTCATTTTAGTTGAGGCAGTAATTAGCTAGCTGTAGCGCTGCAGTGCAACACCAAATAAAACAATGGACAAGCTCTCTGCGAGTGGCAATGCAAATACAAAGCAACTGAGCTTTGAAAGGCTAAGCTGCAAGCCAATCCTGTAACAGTTGATGAGAGTTGACGCATTGACTTGCAGTTTGCATTGCATTTCACCTGTAAGAACCAGCTTGCGTTTACAGATGTTTTGTACCAGGAAAATAGTGCCACAATGACTCCTTTACTATGGAGACAAAACCATCATATTAAAGATGTAATCGAAAAAATTGTTATTAGAAACAATACTGGTGTCTCTCTAATGGAGGATAGTGTAAGAACTAAAAATGGCGAAATATAAAACTGAACTACATCAAACATCAACACAGCAGCAAGGTGAAAAATGCATAGTCAAATAATGAGAAATAATCAATGTGTTATAGTGAGAAAAATGACAGCATGAGTTGTATGTTCAGACGTCTTAAGTGACTTATCTGTATGCTTACAAAACAAGGTCCCCTAGTGGCCATTTGGATTGTGAATGTTGTCTTTCCAAAGCAAAGGCGAAGGTAGCATAACATAGCAATAGAACCACAAAACCTATGTGGAAGGAATCAGGATCGACATGGTTGTGTGACAAACTTGTTTGCATACCCTCTCTTATGATATTTGATTCTTCAAACCATGACAGTGCTCTTTCCCCATCCTTATCCTAGAGGTTCTTCTTATAACCACGATTCTAACATAGACCATGATATTATTTTAACCCGAACCAAGTTTTTTTTTTTTTTAATGCCATATAACCACTCATTTTTATGTCAACCATTTGCAAAGGTTTTTTTGTTGATAAAACATTAATGTGGGTCATTTTGGAGGACAGTCAAAATCATTATGTACTTTACCACTTAGTTTAGAGGACTTGCTGGCTGCAGTCGAAACCATTTGGTCTTTGTTTTGAATCATCTGTGCATCTGCCATGCTGATGTATAATCTGAACATCCTTAAACAATTACAGCACTTGAGAGGGCTACGAGTGCAGCTCAGTCATTAAAATCATATAGAGGTCTCAACTTTGAAGTACAGGCTTCCAGCTCTCCATAGGCATATCTCTTATATTACCACATGTAGTATTCCAAACATACTTTTCTTTATTCTGAAACCTTTCTGCATCTTCAAACGCCTAATCATAACCTTCTTCTGCTGTGTTTATTTCTGTCCGCTCAACCTTTAATTACCAAACGGAATATCAATCTCTTGCAGGTCTTTCATTTGTTAGTGTTTGACCACCTAAATTATTATCTGCATTTAGCCACCAATAAAATCTTACCACATTTTTTAGAGGGAACAGAGATGCTTATATAATTGGGATATTGAGCTCTCTCTTCATCCCTCTGACAAACATTATAATATAGGAACATAATAATGTCTGTACCAAGTTTGGTCATACTGTCACCTCATTTGCGTCTTCAAAAAGTTGGTCTGAATGGAAAATAGACTTAATCAGAAGGCAAGTCTGCAAATCATTCTATTAGAAATTAGCCAGTGTTGCTGTATGTAAGCAGTAAGAAAAGTGACCCAGTCCCTAAAGTGTTGCTACACAATCAACTCATGCTGGGCCTATTAGTCAACTATCTAATATGCCCTGTAGGAATCTGCCTTTAACAAACACTTTCAATACAGATTCCATGAACAAAAGTAATTGAATTAAGAGCAAACATTGTGCTTAAGCTCTGCCCAGCCCGTTCCCCAGCAGTCATTTGTGTGTCTTAAGCACTGATTGTGCTATGTACACTTTCCCTTTCAAAGCCTTACACCTGTGGCTTTGTCTGCCTGGGAATGTGTCCACAAATATACGGCCCTGATAACGCTGCACCTGTTTAATAAGTTATTTTAAGCAGGGTAAACAGTAATCACGGAACAACTCATCATTATGCCGCAAGCAGGACTATTAGAGCAGTTATGTCTGTGTTAGTTTCAGTTCATAAGCATAGAATTCTTTATACAGCTGCAAAGGCTCTATTTGAAGTTGAAGTAGGCAGGTTTTTATATTAATGAGTGTAGTGGGGGAAAGCCTTCATATTGCTTTCAAAACAGACAAAAATTATGCTGATCTTGCATAAAGAGGGGCAGAGAGCAAAGTTCACACACTTTGGTCTCAATCAATCTTCCTCAGAGCTTTTTATGTGAAAATACACCTGTGTAATCATTCTAAATCATAGCTCCAAGAGTCCTATCCCACTGACTGAGAACAGATTCAGCCTGATTCATACATTTATGTGTTGGATATCTACACTTCTCAAATTGCAAAAAGTGGTGAGTTAATATTTATGAGGCAGTGCGCCAGAGAAAGCAAGAAATAATAACGGAGGATCTTTAACTGTTCCTTTATTTTGTTTTGTTTTTATTTGTAGCTGTCCTAATTGCAGTTTGCCGATGTCATATTGTTACAGTGAGTATTAGCCTGATGACTACCTCGACTTCAGTGTTAAAAACCCCAACTGCAACCATTTCAGGTTTTAAATGCTGTTGCTATGCTGCTTTAAATGCTGCCTTAATTTTATTTATTTTTTTTTTTGTCTGTTTGGTTGGTTGTTTTTTAGTTTCTGATCATTTTGTCTTGGAAGTATTTTCTCGAACTATGCATCATCCTCAAGCTTTCTGCCATAACAAGCCAAGAAATTAATTTAGTACTTACCCCGCCTAGTAAATTCTTGTCCAAGTAGTCGATTTAGTTCAATTAATTCCAAGCTGAGCCTAAACCAGCCTGATTTATTTCACCAGAGCCTGACATTGAACTAGATATTTCTCCCTGAACCAGGTCCAAAGCCCAAAGCCAATATTTTCACATTAGATCTCTTGGTCACACAGAGCTACGCACAGGCTTTGGTACACTGTTCATATTCTTGCTGCTTTCAGTTATCCCATGTATCATGAAAAATTGAATACCAGCGACCTACTGTTCATATCACGATTTACATTGGTAACCCAAAGCTCCAGACTAACTTTTTTCTTGGAGCACTGTAGACCCTTACTGAAATGTTTTGGAACGCAAGCAGAAAATTTAGGGGCCACACCTTAAATCGATCTGCAATGTAAAATTGCCTGTTTCAACTTCTGCATTTATTAGAAATAGTTTCCTTTTCATGATTTTTAACTTGCCACATTAACTGTTATGGATTTGGATTATTTTTATGGAATAAAGTCAGAAAGAGTAGGTGAGTGCGTATGCCAGTTGGGGGGTGGGGGAGTCACTTGTAAGGCAGACCACTGTGTGTTGATGAAAGTTATCAAATCTAAATTTTCCTGAAACTTATAATAAACTCATAAATAAATTGCAGTGGTCAAAAAACACCTTAACTATATTACAATTATTAATTAACGACTGCAAAATAACAACATCAATAAAAACGGACAAAACTAATAAATCAAAAATTAAATGTTTCTTTTCAGTAGAAATTATTTGTGTGCTTCTGCTTGACACGGTGCACAGTGCACAATTCAGCAAGCAGCTTTTTATTCAGTGCAGATGTTTACTGATCAGATAACATTACAGGGAGGTAAACTGTAAGAGCTGTGTGCCTAATGTTAAGGTTCTGATGTGCACAGACACAAACAGCTGTTGAACTGTCAGCTGATCCAGATTTGATCCACTGCCTCACAAACAGGATGCGTTTTTCTATTAGTATTTTGGCACATGTCAAAGTTTAAAAAAAAAAAAAAATTAAGTTCGAGACATGGAGTCGCAGTGCTTTTCAATGCAACTTCACAGCCTCAGTGCTGTGGTCCAGCAGGCGTTTTACACTGTCTTTGAGGGGAATCAGGTGCAGACCAAAGTGGACGGGTCTGAAGGACACCCTCCGAAAATTTCACCCCTCTGTTACCGTTGGGTGATACACAGGCGCTCCCAGCTCGTTTTCCCAACATCTGCTCGGTTGGCGTTTTTGGAGCGGCTGTTCCTTCCTTTTATGAACTCCCTCCCTCCTCGTTTTTCAACATGAAAAAAAAAGTCAGCAAATTTGCAAGTTGCATAGAGCGCAGGGTTAAGTTACTGCTAATGCAAACTGAACATTTCCTGCAGCTGCAGCTTCACAATAAAAGCATTTAAATGGCAAAACATGAATCAACTTTAATTTTGAAGTAGGCTAGTCACTGGAAGTACAGTGGTCAGTTAGCTAAGCTAGCATACTGTTACCATTAATTAAAAACATGTTTGCAGAGTAAAACCATGTTCATTCTTCAGCATTTGTTGACAGCAGGTCAGTTTTATATGTTTCTCATTGTTTATGTACTTATGTTGAGCTGTTACATGGAGAGCTGCTCAAATGTTTACCGAATGTTAATGCAGACATCCGATTTGAGTACCTTTTTTTTTTTCCAAGTGGATATAGGTACCCAATCAGAATTGGGCATCAAGACCTACAGTGTGTCTGTGCAACACCCCAAATTCTCCTACCAGAAAGGCTTTCTGACGCATTGTTAATGCTGTGAAATGGTTGCAGTTGTGCAACGTTCATGGTTTAGTTAACTTCATGGACCAAAACCAATTAGTTTGGGCAAGGTTTTTTTTTTTTCATATTTTTGTTTTTCTTGGTTTTGCATGGGTGTCAAACCCCGGTTTCCTGGGGCAAAAATCCTCCACTCTACCCCAACCTTCAACCCTCTCAGGACTGTGATGCCCTTTCTACTTCACTGGTTGGAGTAGTTCCAATGAGCATCTGATTTTGATATGGATGGTTTTGCAGTGTTCTTTTTTGAAAGCCGCTTACAGGTATCTTTATGCAAGACTTGACAAAGTTGGTTTCTAACGAGACCTGAGTGATGCCAGACTGAAATATCTGACTCTTTACCTGCAAAGCCCAATTTGTTCAGCAACTAGCCACACAGTCTGGCGGCGGTTGGTGTAAGGAAGGGACTTTTTTAAGCTTCTTAACAGAATGTAGCTGCCTGCTGCAGCCAAAAACGATGCTGGTGTAAATCAATCAAAATAAACCACCTAGTAAAGTTGCTGGCTCAGATACACAAAGCAATGACTTGATGGAGGCTTTAAAGCTCCGTAGAGCTATTAGGCTAATACTTGAGTGATAATTCTCCGTAGGTTCATCACTAGAATCAACTCCTTTCACGTAGAAGAAGTCATGTGATCCACTATACAGTAAATACAGAAATACTGAAGGTAGCAGCTTTAATGTTCAGTAACAAATGTTATATTTTAGGCCAAAAATCCAGCCTCTCCATGCAGAATGCATGCAATAATGTGCTACAGACCTCTGGTTGTATAGCGAGTTAGAGTCACAATCACTTTCATATGAAGAACAGAAGTGCTGACCAATGAATTTTAAAGTTGCGTTCGTATAATAAAAGCCCTGTCCCAGTCCTGAAACATATCGTTTGCACATTTGGCGTTCAGCTGACATTCAGAGCTTGTTACAGTGAATGAAAGGGTTTGGCTTCAATTTAATGTGATGGACATATGGGCCATTGCAGGGATCACGCCTTTGACCTTTTTAGTTACAAGGTGGTTGCTGTAACCATGAGGCCACCCTGCTGCCTTCAGCACGCCGGTGGTTCCTGGCTCGACTCCGTTATATTCTTAAATGTTAACAGACTTAATACAGTGGAACTTCATCATGTCACAAGCAGTGAGTGGTAAGAAAAGCTGGTTCTCATTAGCTCGTGGACTGGAATCAATATGGTGTGTGTATATACGCGATGTGTGTGTTTGCATTCTTTATACACATGCATAGCCACATAGAGTTGTGTGTGTGTGTGTGTGTGTGTGTCTCCATGGTCTATGTGAGATCGGCAGGCAGGGACTTCCCCTCTGTTTGGAGCTAATCCCTGGCTGCGCTGCCCAGATTAATGTGCAGTGGGAGCGAGAGCTGACAATTAGAAAAGTGCTTGTTCACTTCAGACCCTCAAAGAGAGGCCTGCTGTGACAGACACACACCACAAATGTTAAACATTTCAAATGGGGATCCCGGATACGTTAAAAGTTAAAATGTCTCAGAAGACGTTTTGTAATAATGCATGGCATACTTGCTTTGAACAGGAAGGTAGGCTAATTGTTTTATGTCTGCAAATTACGTTTTGGTAGACTTGCTAAGATCAGACTAATCTCCAAACATTTTAGGGAGGAAATTGTGCCCCACCCAGTGACTTTGAAGTCTGTTTTCTGTCAAAGGATTGACAGTTTAGGCCAAAACATGAAAGTGGGAACAAGGAGTAAGTGCAGTTTCTGGAGAGAGAATGTGTGTGGTGTAACAAAGACATCTTTAGTTTTAAATTTTCAGTTAGTTTCTCGTTTAGTTTTATTTTTTATTTAAGATTGTTTTGAGAGTTTGCTAGCAAGTTATAGTTTAGTTTCTTTTTTCTTTTCTTTTCTTTAAATTTTCATATATACCTATTTAGTTTTGATTTTACAGGTGGTTTTACTTGTGTTGGCAGTATGTAGTTAGATATAAAAACAAAATATATTCACAAATATGCAATTTAATGCTATAATTCAAAAACTTGTATATGTTCTGTATGTGTGTAGCATGATTGGGCTACAACTTTAGTTTTATTGTGCAATCTTGTGTTGAAAGGTGACAATAAATAAACCTCATAATCTTTTACTAAAAAAATCAAAACTCGAATGAATTTACATTAATTTTTGCTTTGTTTGATAGACATTTCTAATCAGGCAATACTATTTTGGTTCAGTTTTAGTGAAACTAAAACATCACAAATGTTCTTTTTAATGACATTTATCTCGTTAAACATGCAAGATCTGTAAATCTTAACTCAAAATCTGTTCAACAATGTCCTTTCAAACTTTTTTATGCTGAAGCCTTTTGCAGTTTCCCTTCTTTTCCAGTTTTGGGAAGTCCAGCTCTCCTGAACCACAATCTCTGTTGTGGTTGACTCTCTGTTGACCTTGAATGTGTACACAGCCATGTGTTCTTTGAAACTCGTAGATTATGTGTCTTGGGTTATTTTTTTTTCTTCAGTTATTAGATTTATCCCACAAAATCCTAGCCTCACGCATGACTGTGAATAAACATGGTGTTTGGATTGTGGTAAACAGCATCAAAATGAACCTTTCTAAGCATTTACTATGTGGCTTGCTGTATCAGAGGATGCAAGATGTTGAGGAAATGACTCTGAGATTTAGCCATTTTTACAGCTTTATGTGGTTGGTCATGGACTTTAGTAATGTTGCCTTAACACATCCTACACAAGCAACATTCAGACAATAGGGCGCAAAGTATTGCAGAAATAAACACACTGCATTTTGTTGATCATATATCCATAATAATCCTTGGGTGTGTTTTTTATAGTGTTTTCATTACCCAGGTAGCTTACAAAAGCTAAAACTCTACATTCAGGAGTAGTTTGAATGCCCCACGTCTGGGATGTAGGGATAGCGGTCCTTTAAAATAAAGTTCCTTGTTTTTCATGACAAAATCCAACATTTTTATAGCCTCCTTTTAGCTATAATGTATTAGCTATAATGTGTTAGCTATAATTTAGCTATATATGTCAGCTACACCATGTTTTTTATGAATGGTTACCTCTGCAGCCTAACGCATGTACTTTTGCTCAGTACATATAGCAGAGAGTCATCTCCGGTCATCTGCGCCACAGTGGAATCCCAACACAGACATGTAGTCAGTAAAAAACGTGGGAAATAAAGACATTAAACCTCTTACTCTCACTTCAGCTGACAAAAACTCGACTAAACTGTCCAAGACAAAGAAGGAAAGAAAAATAATAATGTCTCAGGGACTTTCTAGTGGGTGTGTTTTCATAGAGGTAATTCAGAGGACAACTCCCTCTCAAAATCTTTGTTTTGTTTTGTTTTTATCTGCTTTCTGATTTCCACACCTGAGCTGCACTGAAGGTTTACACCTGTGTTAGCTTCTTAGCACATCAAAATACCAATACAGCCTTGAGTATTTCTAATGTAAACACTTCTTTGCCAACCTTTTTTTACTCTTCATAATGATGTAAGAGGTTACAAACTGTGAGTTGATAGTGCCTCCTGTACGGACAGGCTCAGACAGATTTGGTAAGGCAATTGCGGGGTTTCAGTGCAGCAGATCAAAGAAACATGCATGTTTGTTTTATATTAGTGAGGCCTTGTTTTAATTTGTGAAGCTGGGGTGGATTTGAGTCACAGAAGAGTTGCAGTACTGGCAAAGGGATTCTGGACAGGTGTAACATCTGTGCCTTTTTATGTTAAATGTTAAAAAACTCTATTTGAAACTGTGGATGGACGGATCGCTAATGCAGTTAAATCTTTGACCCACTGCACACTAGGCCTGTGCAATATAAAACATATTTTAGCTTGTTTTGTTTTTTTTTAGCCCAATACACGATATTCATCACAGTGTCTTCTACAGAATGGGATAAAGGTCCAGTTATAAGTCAAAACCACATTTGAGTTTTCACAAGCAATTTTTAGATACATACTTTGATAGACATTAAATGCAAAAACAGGTTTTCGTCCTCTCTTCTAAAAATATAGAGCTGTAAAATAGGGCTGCACAATAATCGTAAGAAAATCACGATCTCAGTTCAAACATACATGCGATCTCATTTCTAAATGAAAGCGATTTACTTGCTCATATTTTCCTGTGCGTTCAGATCATGCTGCATTCACGTGTTCGCTTACTTATAACAATCCCAGACGGTCCGGATGCTCCGTCACACTCACACAGTGTGAAACACGCAATTAATTCAACAATCAAGTCAGAGATTGACCAATGATTCAACCAAACAACTCAATCACCTCTCTCATTTCTCTTCCTCATTTACATCGCTCCGCTGTCACTCACTGCTGCTACAGTAACCAGACACGGCATCGGCAATGTCACGTGTAGACAAGCAGGAAGATAGAAGAAGTCATAAAAAAATAAAAAATGAGTACCACTGAGGAAAATCGCGATGGCGACAGAGAGAGTAATGACGTACTCATGCAGAAAAAAGGGGGACATTTCATAGTGTAGAACAGACAAAACCTTACGACAATGTATAAGGAGTAATAATTTGCATACAAGTCCTTTGGCATCATTGCTGCACTGCAAGGTAACACTATGAATCTCTATAACGTCAACCAAGCTTTTGTTTTCTTTTAGAGAGAGAATCGTGATCTCAATTCTCAGGGAGAAAAATCGTGATTCACGTTTTAGCAAGAATCGTGCAGCCCTACTTCCATGTATTATATCCTCTCTGTTACAAAGCAAACGCTGCTAAAGAATTTCACAACAAAAGGTTAACAAATGCACTTCACAAACTGTTTGGTCATATCACCTGGAAAAACACAAGTGTAACCACACTGCATTGTAAAATTTGTTGCAAATGTCAGTAGTGCAGGACAAAAACCTGTTTGGTGAATGTATGGCGTCCGCCTAGAACTGATTGGCAAAGGACAAGGTAATAAAAGTCACATGTTCACTGTGAACACAGCAGCTGTAAGCATGAAAACAGTGTTTGCGTTTCCTCTGTTTACATCATCTGTGGCTTGTCATAGTCAGGGAGTCCCAGCGATCAAGGCTGAAAGACTAAAACAGCTCTTATCTCTTCAGCCTGTGACTTCATTATAAATCCCAGCATTAACATTCAAGGATTGTGCTGACAGCAAGCAAAAAAGACAAATTTGTTTTAAGTCAGCATTTTCAGAGAATAAGTTTTGTTTTTTTGACAAGCATGTGCAATCCAAAATGCAAACAATAATCAAGAGGACCACTGAGCTGTGATTAAAGCGTTTGAGTTTGAGTTCTTATATGTAAAAAAAAACATTAAAATGATGCATGAAAAACATAAAGAACCACTGTGCAGCACATTGTGCTTGTACAAGTGCAAACATAGGAAGTGAAACCACTGAGTCAAGGTCTTCCTGGTAATCGAAAAGCAGCAGTGACATTTCTACAAGAATTTACCGACAAATGCACACAAATACTGTTTGATTTGCACCTACAGTGACAGGTAGGTACAGTTACGGTCATGTAGCCTAATGGTTATGGTCTGGTGAACAAACAGCCGTGACAACATGGCTTTTATGCAAGTTAAGTTGACAACAAAACAGGTTACAGAAGCAGTTCTGTGTTATATGCTTAGGGACTGTTAAGCAAATAGCTTGATTAAATATTTCAAATGCAGGTACAAGGCGATCAGTTTGGGAACAGTTTGTATTTAGTCTGAACACAAAAGTGTATTCACAAGAAAAAACGCCTATTGCGCTTAAGTCGTTTTTTTATGATGAAATAAAAATCTGAGGATTGGTCAACGGGGCCTAACGTGCAGAATCTAGTACACACATAGCTACAACTAATCTAGTCTAATACTGTGGTCCTGCAGTATATCCAACCTACATCCGATCCGATCACCAAAGTTGTAATGCTCAGTTTTTGTTGATGATATCTGAGACTATTTTGCTGCTAAACTAAAGACAGTTATTATTTTATCCTCATTTAGATCAATGAGGTTCGGCAACATAACAGAAACATCTCTCTGTATTTAAGGCAATACAAACACCACAAACTGTGCCTTCATCCCCGACAACAATCACACAGTTGAACTAGCACGTCTCTACAGAAGTTCCAATAAAAACCTTTTACAACTCAAATAAACAACTTTCCACTCTCTCTCCGCTTTGAGGATGAGCGACTGGAACAGTGACAGGGCGTCAATCAATCGCAAAGTCATGATACTAAAATAACAGCAAGAGTGTAGCATTTTTCTACTCAGGCAGAGAGATAAATTATGTCCCCAGAGAACAAGAAAAAAACTTTAGGTTTAACCAATTTTATAGTTGAAATAAACAAACATATATATAGTTAGTACAATGTGTTCTTTATTGATGTTCATGGCCAAGAAGATCCAAAATTTATCAGCCAAGCTCAGGTGGGCTTTTACTAAAAAAGTCACGAAATAAACAACTATGCTGAGAGTCTCTTCTGCAATCTGGTGTTACTCACAGGCACACATACTCTGTCCTCTAGTGTCCGTCTGTGTCGGAGTTTTAAACACACAAGGACAGGCTACCTGGAAAACTATGAAATCTAGGAAGTTAATATAGGAAAAGTAAATTCCTCAACATAACAGTTCATGAGATTCTGGTATGTCCCTAATCTTTGTCAGACTTTTTGAGCAACTACCAAACTTTCCAAATCCATAATTTATCAAATGAATTTCTACACATTTCCGAAATGTCCAGACCCCGACAAGGAACCCCACATGATAAGAGTTAGTGGAGAAAAGGAGACAGTCTCACAGATGCATCCTGTTCCTGCATGTCATTTCTGTGTTCCTCTTGGAGACAGCCGCATAGACAGCGCTTGACAGAAACCACAGAGGCTAAAGGCGAGTGCAGGAAAATGACAATGTTCCTAGTAACTGTCCAGCTCTGCAGATATGTCACTGGAAAAAATAACTAACCGCACGGCGCCAAAAGAATTCTAATTATTAATTTATTTCAGTTGTTGTTTGCACTGTTTTGAAAAAACATACCTGATAATCAAAACACGTTTTCACCAAGTTCTCTTCTCCAGTAACCTACAGTTTGTCAGTCTTTGGCTTTAAGGGAATCCCATGCTTATCATTAAACTGGCACAGTCGCTGAATAACAGTTAAATAAGGAAGTAAACATGCGCCTCTCAAAAACATCACATGATCCACTCAGCATCTCCACATCAGTCAAAAGTGACCCAGCGCAGCGCTGCATCCAGCAGCAGGTTTGGTGGCTCGGTCAAACCAGCACAGCAAACTAAATTACACGATTTGACTGAGCTGATATCCAATGAACGAATTCAAATACAAAGAGAAATAGAAGAAGAAAAGTGCCAATTTAAGAGTTGTGTTGTTTATTTTGATTTAGTCACGCAAGACTTTTGACAAGGAACAGCCTCAATTATGACATCTTGGGTTTCACTTTACACATAAAACCTCACATTATAATAGACCTGTGTAGTTCCTTCATATTTTGCTCTTCACGTCTAACAAACTGAAATACACTTTGAGACAAATGCAATCTAACTGTGTTAATATTCTATGAAGCAACATTAATCATTCCTACAACATTGTCGCAACGTCATTAAGGGATTTGGTCAAAAATATTGTGGTGTTTATTTGGTTCACATCACCCAGCCCCACCTTACAATAATTTATATAATATTTCATTTACATCTTTTGCAACTGTGTATTTTGATTTAGAGAATGAAACCCTGCCTTTCCATTTTATTTTGATCACAGTCTGTTTTCATATTAGCTCTTGTGACATTTCAAATGTGGCTTTGACCTCCATGTTACAACTGCACTTTAAAGAGTTATGCCAATTTTTTTTCTTTTTGTTAATTGCCTCCCTCCCCTGTTTCAGACAAGAGGATAGATACCATTCTCTCGACTGTGTGTGCAGCAACAAGGAAGAGATGGGCAGAGCTCGCCCACCACCAATTAGCTTAGCTCAAATACCGGTAGTCAATGGAAAGTGCTAGCCTGCATCTGCCTTAAGTCATCAGATAAACTTCCCACCATCTCTAAACGGTCCTGCGTGCTTGTTGTGACATATTTACTTACCACGTTATGTTATTTTTTTCGACTCAGATTAGCACTATGTGTAATACCAGATATATGTAAAACCTGAGGTAAACCACGGGGTGCATGCACACCAGTAAACAACAGAAAAAGAAGTAGAAATACATAAAATACTACAAAAAGTGTTAATCTGAGTCCAAAAATAACACAACAAGGTAAATAAACAAGTCACGACAAGCACACAGGACTGTTTAGAGTTGTTGGAAAGTTTGTCTGATGACTTTAGTGGGAGGCAGGATAGCCCTTCCCATTGACTACCAGTATTTGAGCTACGCTTAGCAGTGAGCGAAATCCACTCGTCTCTTCCTTGTTACTGTGGGCACAGTTGAAAGAATGGTATCTATCTTCTTGTCCTGAACTTGGGAAGGAGGCAAATAACAAGTTTAAAAACACAGACAACAAAGAATTTTGGTACGATTCGTCTGGTAAAGAGGTTGGAGGTCCGGTGTTGCTGATGGGCAGCACATGGGACCAGCGCTGAGTAAAGTGCTCTGTTCCCCATCACACAGTTATGACACTGTAAAGCTTATAAATCTACACATAGTGAAAGCTGCAGCAGTACGAAAAAGTCAGTCTGAATTAATAGCACTCTACAGATTATTTGCAGTGTAATAGGTAACACTGGTGTTTTTGCAAGTCTATTAATTAGTGTGCAAATTTCCTTTAATCCAGTAAAGTTCAAATGCTGTCAGTCAATAAAATAAAACAAGTAACTCGTAATGAAATCACTGTGGAATAGATTTTTTATGGTTCAACTTATGCACTTTTCTTAAATTTCTCATAATTGCACTTTAAAAAAGACAGTTTGAAGTATACCCTTTCCTTCATTCTAGGGCTATAAACGTCACATTACATGTTTATGTTTCATTAGGTTTGATTCTAAATAAGTCTTTAAATGTCTTTTATCTTTTTAAGCAGATCTAACACCTAGACCTTTTGCCTCACATTAATGACTGTGGAGCAGTATTCTATTCTTCTAGTCTCACTTCAACATTTTGCCTCTTTCTACATGCAGCAGACACTGTAACTGAAATGAAATAGACCAATATATGATTAACTGTGCAGCACAGACACCCAGCTCTTACCTCGGAACAGAAAGATGAGCAAAGGTCACAATGTAACCTTGTGCTTCTGGTAACAAAACCAACCACAGCCACTTCACGTGATTATACGATGACACGGACTCATGACCGCTTGTTGCCTGTTAAGTTTTTTGTTTTTCTGGATGGGGGTGGGGAAGTGAGATCAGGTTTACAGTTTGACTCAACAGCATGTTTACAGTGTTGAGTTACTAGACAAGACATGCTTTGCACGCCTGAAACATTTGGTTCCCGTTCTTTATTCGTTATGACATACACAGAGTGATTATGTTTTAAGTAATGAATTTGGTGAGCATGCAAAACGTATTTCATTAGGTTTTTAAACTTCTTGAACTTGTTTCAAATGATTTTCTGATTAGTCAGGCAGGAGTAGCTCTGAACTTTTTTGTTTGTGAACATATTTTCTTTTTCACCCATCTGAACTTTTCGACGTTTGTTTTCTTTGGTTTGACCTTGACTTAATAAATCATGAGACATAAGAGACAGAATGTGAGTAAACAATTAAGTCATTTTTTGAGAAAAATCTACCAAACTGCATGCATGTCCAGTGCTATCATCCCTCCACAGAGCACAATACTGCAAAAGGGATCCTCCAAAATCTAGTGCTCATTACAGACGAAAACAGAGATTCTAAAACAGGGGGGCGGGCCCCACAAGTGGGGCATGGAGCCGCTGCAGGTGGTGTGTGGATGACCAGGGGAAAAAAATGAGTGCAAGTGACACAAATATGATTTACTAAGAGAAAAAGTAAACAAGAGCTTGCTGATCCTTCAGTGCCAACCTTTATTTCACTAAAATTCAACTTGGACTTGAAAGATGTATCTTTTTTATAATAGTAGCTTCCCCTGTCATTGTTCGTGATTGATAAAAACTGTTGGGTTGTGGGAGGCTGAACTTTTTTTGGCATCTGAAGGGGGGTGTGTTGGAGTTAGAGAACCAGAGGAATAAGGCACATTTGTAGACACACTTTTCCAGCTATGTCTATTTAGTATTACCTTATTCTGTTCTAAAGCACATAAAAATATGACTGACGACTTTCTAGTAAAGAAAGGATCCTAAGCTGAGTGAGATGGGGAAGCATAAATCACACCAAACACACTGTGATACAGTAAACAGCACTGTAAAATTTGTCATACTTCCTCATTTCCAACCTGTCTGTCTGGGCATTAAGGACATTCTCATTTCAACATTTTGGCTTTGTGAAGCCATGAGGGAAATTTCTAACATTGACAAGAAGCCTGTGGACATCCTAATAATGTACTGGCCCGGGTAGATACAGCCGTTGCATCCTCCTTTATGTCTTTATCAAGCAAGCACTTGTAACTCGTTTCAGTGTTATGCAATTTAACAAAATGAGTGTACATCCTAACACAAAACTTTCCTCTCTCAGCCAGTCCATGGAGAGATGAGTCTAAATGTTTAAATTTTGACAGCTGCAAAGAGAGCGAGCTTGTCATATTCCCTAAGATACACTCCAGGGAACACTGGCTACAGAAGAACTTGTGTGAACATGTTGAAGAAAGGGATTATTTTTACTGACTGTATCTTTACATGCTGTATGTTGACACAGGAGGCTCGGACTGTTTCTATCCTGGGGGTATATCACCCCAGCGCAGCAGCTGAAGCAGGATGTACATCACAGCTGTATGGAGAAAAGTTACCAGTTTCGATCCAGCTATGCACCAAATCCCTCCTGCTCCAGTTTAAGTACCAAAGCTTTAAAAGCCTGGAAGAAGAGAGCGACCTACTTCAATCATTTTGCATATAATTTCTTGGGACATTAGCAGATGTTTGGGGAAAAACTGAGCATTTACAGTGGAGTGCAAACCAATTACCAGCCCATAAAATGAACAAAAATGGAGGAGTTGCTTCACTGCTGTGTCTGTGTGAGTTATTCTCTCCAAAGATGGGATGACGGGTGTGTCCCAGAAAATAT
This sequence comes from Naso thynnoides, assembly GCA_029783665.1. NCBI lineage: Eukaryota > Metazoa > Chordata > Actinopteri > Acanthuriformes > Acanthuridae > Naso > Naso thynnoides. The sequence continues at coordinate 8,050,572 of JAQLOL010000021.1, read as the reverse complement.
CACGGTGCTTACAAGGAGAAAAGTGTTACTGAACACACGCTGTAAATCTGGGCTATAGTACATACCCTCTGCAACAAGCTCTTCCACGGTGACTTGATACCGGCCGACTGCAAACACTTTCCCGAAGTAGCTGCTGACTCCGGAGCTGGAGCTGGACCCGGACGCCCCTCCGAGCCCGCCGCTCTCGGACTTTGGCATTCTGGAAAACTTCTTCATCCTTAACTTTCTCTGTCAGTCCGGCCACCAAAAGCAACCCCTCTTTGGTGGCAAATTAACCACACAGTCCAATTTAACTAGCTTGTGTCCGACGTTCCCTATCTACTTATCTGAAATATTTTCTTCTCCTGCATGCTCCACGTCTGGTTCTTCTGGAGGGACTACTAGCTGTCGGGTGATACGACATGAAAGTACAGTTAATATACAGGCATCACGGTGGGATGATCATACTCCGACGGTCGCCCAAAGCTCGTAAAAGTGACAGCATCCACTCACAATGAGCAAAAACAAAAACTGGTAGGATCGTTAGCTAATGTGACACATCACTCTAGCTGGCTGCAGCGGTTGCTAGCATGCACGGGCTCAGCACTGTACAGTCAGGACGCTCTGCCAACAATGAGGACAGGGCAGGGGAGAAGCACAACAATGTAGCTGGCAGGGGAACCAGCGTTGATAACGCCAGCCCCGGTAGCAACGAGTTCTTCCTGGGGATATTTCCAACTCAGTAGCACTCCAGGAGTAGCCTCGGCGTCGTTAGCATCACACGCTGCGACTTGTTCACTTCACTCGGGCGAAGCGCTCAGTTAGCTCGCTAGCTACGGTAGTTAGCGGCTAAAGAATTTCGCTAGCCGCCACAGCTGTTCCTCTGCGAAACGAGCCACCCCGAGAACAGGTCGGCTGATAAAGTGGGAGCCCGACCCTCACACAAGTACGCGTCCGTTTCTCACCAAAAACGACGCAGCGAAGTCGTTTTCATTTGGTTCGTCTGGGTCATCTCCACTCACCTTTTTGACATTTTAGTGGAGCTTCACTCCAGCGGTAGGCTACTAAATAAGTGGGTGGTTTTGTTTTTTACGCGTTATTTACCAATGAGAGTGACAACCTAACCTGACGTGGCCCCACCCCTCCTATTGTTATGATTGGTGTAAGTGGAGATGTATGGAAGGCCGTTAGCGCCAGAAAAAAAGAGAAAAATGAATGAATGGTGAAATCTCTTAGAAGTTCTATTCAAGTGCTGCTGTTTCACAGTGTCAACTGTCAAGTAAAATCATGGACTGTAATCTTTGGCAAATTGATTTGGCCTCTACAAACATTGGTTTTTAACTCACTATCTTTCAATTGTATAGGCTAATAGTTCTAACCAAGCAATATGATTTTGGTCAACATAACATTAGAGTGATCAAATCTGCATGATAGCACAGCTTCTTCATTACTAAAAACATTAGCGTTACTCGGCCATACCAGTGGTGACACTTCTTCAACTGTGAGTAATTTTGTTATTGTCAGTGTTTTTTTCTGTGTTATTTGCACACAGCTAATGTTTGCTGTATGGTGTTGAGGAGCAGTAGAGGGAGAAAGTTGTGATGCTGTCAGTTAATGCAGACACAGTTTTAGAGAATAATTTAATCAACCTTTTTTAATGAAGATAATTAATGGTGCTGTTAGATCGCTGCTAAGCCACCCTGTTATAGCGAACAATTGCCCCTCATCCTCCTGTGTGTGCAGAAAGTGCAAGAGCAACTAACATTGTTGTGTCCACAATAAAAATGTATTTAAGGTTCAGTACTTATAAATATGGACTGCAGTTTAATATTTTGTTACATGAGATCCTGTTGTGAATTTGGGAAATGATTACATACATTTTTTCACAGTTAATTATGACTTTGTGGTTTTTAGACAGTCTGGAGTTAGCCTTTCCGATGTTTGGCCTACTTCATCAGCTGTGTCGGTAAATGTATATTTTGCTGCTGCATCAGCTCAAAGTACACTCATCTGGGACTAGAAATCTTCTCCGTTGTTAGGTTGTTACCAAAGGCTGGACTACTTGCTGGAGTAGTGAACGAGGTTTCATTATACTACACAGGATTCTACATCTACTGATGTGACTGATTGTTTTCCAATTATTAGTCAGACTTCATGGATTTCCATGGTAACATGGATCACACTCACAAAAAAACATTTCATTTTGAGAGCTAACTGCCCCACAAAATGAATAAATTTTCATTCTATGTTTCATCTTTTTAGTAATAGTTATATAATCAAAATAATGCACTTGAGGGTAAGCTTTAATGTCATTTGTGCACTTCAGTGACAGGCCATCACTGTCTTTTGGGGGGTGGGGTAATTTTTAATGCCAAACCTTTGTTGTTGTTGGGTTATATTTCTGTTTTTGTTGTTTTAATAATAATAATAACAATAATATTAA
>JAQLOL010000021.1:8024804-8048050 GCA_029783665.1 Naso thynnoides | reverse complement strand
GCAGGATGGGCAGGATGCGTTTTTCAAATCTGTCTCAACAGCCAAACTGGTTTCCAGATCGTAGACCATAGCTTTAAGCAAATATAAGAGCAGTCTGGTAAGGTCAGAAAACTACATCACTTTACTGAAATGTGGCCTTCAAAGCCAGGAAAAGACACTTACTCATATCACAATATAACAATATCCAAAATCAAAGATGATATCTATCTTATATCTTAAAACCCTATCAATATATTGCTCAGGTCTATTGCCTACTGTTTTTAATTAGATTTTGTGTGATTAGATTGAGTTTTTACTTTCTCAATCCTCTATGCAGGAATCCTTAGAAGTCCTATTTAGACTAGACCACTGATTTATGCATACATGAGTTTCTAATGTGTTTGAGGACTTACTGAATACTGCAACAAAGAAAGGTCCTATTTTTGGAATTGCCTTCTGTTGTACCGCTGTCACAAACAATTTATTCAACAAAGACTTTCTTAAATAGTGAGCCTCATATTGGCATGTTCTCAATAACAGGGGTTGTTGTGTTAAACTGTATAAGCTGTTGATCCTCAGATTCCACTCATCCCTATGAAAGGTGGTGGTTACCCTTAAAATTCCAATAAGTGTCGGAGTGAAAGATTGGTATGTGTTTACTGCTGCTGGATCATCGTCCTGCGGTTACTCCAGCCAACATCTGTGCCTAAAGCTACAGCTTTGTGAGCCTGGGGCACTGCTGTATCTGTTCAGCTGCAGATGAGGCTGACCAATGCAACATGTCTTTGCCTCCACTCAAAAATCTGTTAAAACATCCGGCTCAAATAACAGGAAGGGAGTGCACTCAAAAATAAAGTTGTTTGTGGCAGCCTTGTTCGTGCCCACTGAGGGCACTGTGTAATTTTGGCATCGCTGCACTGTCGGTTACCCCATACGATAATTTGAACCACACTATACTGATTTGTCTCCAAGGTGACAATGACAAGTATTTGGACCTACCAAGACGAATTTGTTTCTATTTCCAGTCCAATGACTTGCAGGATGTTTGTCATGTGCAGTTTAGCATCAGTTTCATGTTGCACAGATGCAGCCGGACCATTGCAAATGTATACTGCAGCTGTGTAGAGCTTGTATTTAATAATGGATACTAATTCAAACCTGATTCTGAGTATGTAGGGTTTAATATGAAAAAGTGACCAAATTAATGAACGCTGTGTAAAACTTATATACAACAAAATGTAGTAATTCTCAACTGAAAATATTACAAAGACAATATATTTATTGTTTTGCCCCATTAACATTATTGATTTTTGTAAATATTTGTTCATTCAGATTTTGATGCCAGCAACATATTTAAAACAAGTTGGGACAGGAGCAAGAATAATGTGAAAGTTGTGTAATACTAAAAAAAAAACAAAACCCTGGTTTGGGCATGCCACAGGTAAACAGGTTGAATGGTAACAGGTGATAGCATCATGGTTAAATATAAAAGAGGTGAAAGGCTAACATGCGCAAACAAGGATGAGCGAGGTTCACCGCTCTGTAAAACCTGTGATTGTTTACAGCTGGTCTATTCAAATGACCACATAAAAACCTCCCAAGTATACATCTAGGATGTGAACTATGTGTTGCTTATTGCTGGGATATACTGTACCTCCAAGTCACCATATTGGCCTAATCATGTCATATACCTCATCAGTCTGCAGGTGGAATAAGTTAAAACTTATTTGTTTGTTTTTGTTGTTGTTGTTGTTTTTTTCATTTTCTTCAGCTGATGATGACAGTGGCAAACAAGAGAGACCTCTCCTTCCTTCTTATCTCTGTTAAGGGTTGAGCATGTGCAGTACTGATCAGGCAGAATGTACATTATGCATTTCAGGCCACACTTCTTAGGTTTTCAGACCATCTAGCTAGTCAGAATTACAAATGTTTCTGTTTAAAATACACTTTTGTCAACCAATCAAATGTAGAATTGACGAGGAAAAGCCTTGACTGGCACATACTTGATTGTTTCACTGCTGTCTCCATCCTCCATTGCTATCCCTTGCAATAACTGCCTTGCAGTACTTACCCTCCTACAATCTAATCCCTAAGAAAGTGTATCCATCCTTATACAGAGCAGAAGTTAAAGAGAAAAGGCTGAAAGGGACTGACTTACGAAATGCGGGATTGAAAACTGTGTTCACATCCCACATGGTAGGTGAAGGTAATTTTTAAAGGTTGGGGAAAGATTGTGGTTTTGGTAAAGCGTTTGAAGGGCTACTACCTACGCAAGGTGCTCCGATGGAAGACAAATGCATTACTTGTACAATAAATGAAATCATAGTCCATGTTCAACTCTCAAGTCGGCCGTGGTTTTAATTCTGAATTCCTTTACTGCTCTTTTGACTTTTTTATTGTACATAGATATTTTAAAAAAACTATTTTTCCAGACTGACTGGGAAAATGATGATTGACAGTCTTAACTTTATTGTGTTAATTCTGTAGCATATCAGTTTCAGTAAAAACAGCCTTGTTCTCCCACACTGTTGAATCAGTTGTCACTGATGATATGGCGTCTACCACAGATGGTAACGTTGTTTGCATGCCCCCTTTCCACGCAGATGTATGAGAAATAAAAATCCTTAAAACAGCCACGATTCCCTCAAGGTTTGGGCTGTCTCGCCTTTGTTCCCCCAAGAAAACACAGTAGCTTAGATTCTGAGCAGCTCCCCACTGAAAAACAAAGACAAGAAAACCTCAAGACTTTTATGTCAGGCATTCACGAACAAATTCTCAGGCACTGGGATCTTGATAAATGCTTGCTTTACAAATCGCACAAGCTGTTACCAGTTTCACGCACCTGCACAAGCAGATCTCTGTGTGTAAGCACTGTAGTGTTTACTTGTGTGTTCATCTTTAGTACCCTGAATACATTTTGGTGATACAGAAATGTTTTTCATATTCTCAAAGTTCCACTTGTCCCATCATACTCTTCAACAAGAAACATGGAGAAGAGATTATGAAGAACTAATGATGAAAGAGAGAGAACATGGAGAAGAGCATCCAGTATTTCTAATTTATTTCTTAAATTCTCAGTTTTCTTGGTCTGTAGCTTTAGAGTTTACCTATTGTCTACAGTGATTAGGTTGGAGGAGTTACGGTCAAGGTATCTAGTTGACGCTTGTGCAGGATGTGTTGTTGTTGTTGTTAAGTTCACTTTTCTCTGGATATCTTTAAGAGGATTGTTTACTAGTTTTTAATAGTTTCTCATGTTATCTCCATTTTCCTTCAAAACATTTCTGCTCATGACAAATGCCGATGCCCAGCATTAATTTGGACATTTTTGTTGTCTCAGTTGTTGGTCTTTGGCTTTGATTACCAAGGTAGACAAACCAGTTTATTTATATTTTACTCATTTGGAGTGATAGCCGTAATGTGGGACTGCCCCACATTTAGGATGGGTTTTAAAAATAATACTGTTTTCCTGGAGTAACCCAGAGCACAGAGAAGACCTACGTTTGCACAATGCCTTTTGGTTTGTAGAATAGTTAAGTCGGTTCATCTGAAGGGCATGTGGTGTGAGCGAAGGCGTGAACTGATGGAAATGAAGGAAGAGCACACAGGAACAAAGTCATGATTCCGAGATGTTTTGAAGAGTGCAAAGATTTCTTTGTCACATTCGCCGTTTTTACACAGAGAGTCCATATCAGTGCTGCGCTGACAGCTCACCGGTTCTCCCTCTTTGTTAATTTACACAGAACCGAGCAGCACCGTTTTTAAGCTGCTCCAGTGTGTCATTTTAACAGCAAGCCAGCGTTGCAGATTCAAAGGAGAAGTGACCAATGCAAAGATCTGAGCAGAGCTGAGCGGTAAAAATCTCCACTCATCGCTCGCACAGCTGTGCGCCCCTCCACCCAAGCCACTCCTCTCAGTATTGCTCCCGCTTAACTCAGATTTCACCCGACTCCACTAAAATCGCTCACCACTGGCTCTACACTGTTTTTCTTGTACAACATTATCGTCATGTGTTACAGAAGCTGGATTTATACACCTGTAGGACTCCTCAGTTTCCTTTTTAAAGTACTTTGTAAAGTCCATCAAGCTGCAGCGCCCAGCAGGAGACAGAAAATAGTGTGGGTGGGTGGGGCATATTAAGCAATACACAGATGTCCTCTGGGTCAGTCATGCTTCCATCTCATGGTGTGAGCAGCACTAGAGCAAATGTAGAGCAGGAGATGAAGTAGCACTTTAGCTGTTTTCAGTCCAAAGTCATCACACTCTGCTCACATACTCTGGACTGGTGTGACGTATAACACAACAGCTTTGGCATCAGTTTCCTCTGTTCAGGTAAATGCCAGCAGTGCACTACACAAATAAAATTAAACCCTGGCCTGTCCTGCCAGCTTACGGTGGCTCACCCATTTACTGCCGGCTTGCCTCTGATGCAGATTTGATACCACCTCCAGAGGCAGATCGAAACTGACCCTCAATATGCCTCTGTAACTTTTATACATACGACAAAGCAGAGAAAAGGCACACGAAACCCACCTTAGAGCAACACTATGTAACCTTGACTGAGACCCGCTGCTTTGAAAAACTAAACTTAACAATTCATATAGTGATTACTTAACAGTTCATACATCACATAATACAATAATTTGAGTAAAACCGTGTCATATTTTATTGAAATGATGTCCTACAACTGCTCTGCCTCAACTCTGTGATTCACGGAGGTTCCTGAAAGCAACATGTAGGCTTCCTGCAGACCGAAGCTGCAACTGCAGCACCGGGTCGTTGCTGGTGACAGCTTCGCTAAATAAAAGGCTGCAGACAGACAGAGCAGTCGTCAAATCTTAGAGGGAAAACCAGCAGGCATTTTCTCTGTGAAATATGATCCCATTTTACTAAAATTGCTGTTTTGTGCAATGCATTGACACGCGTCCTTAAGTTTTGTTTCTCGAAGCAGTGGGTCACAGTCAAAGTTACATAGTGTTGTTTTAAAACTGGCAGTGTATATGGAGCTATCGATTAATATTTGCGGTCAAGACTGAAGCTTTCTTTAGTAATGAAATGATTAGCTTTAGGAATAGAAATAGGAACAATGTTTTATTTTACAGACCATCGTTCTGCACAGATAGGCTGACCCTTTCCCAAAAAATTGTTGTGGAAACTTCTCTTCATGCAGAATAAGCAGTCAAAACCTCTGCCCACACACACACAAGGGCTGTAACATCCAGTAAACCATGTGATTCTATAATGTTATTCTTTGTGTCTTATGTAGGAATAGGCATTTGTAAAGAAATCAAATCCAGAGGAGTCAATGCAAATTATAGCCGCATATGTTTTTGGAGTAATTATTGATGTAAACAGAGGTTTGGCTCAGTGTTTAGACCTCCGGATGTACTGTGACGTGGCAACTCCTGTTTTTCTTATGATTCTTCGCTATTATGCACTTGTGGGACATATGTCAGGCAAAGGCACAGCACATCTATCTGACACATCATATTTTGAAATCTCAGAACAGATTCTTTATTTCTTCATCTTGGAACAACATTTTGAACACACAAGTAAATCTTATGATATTCCCAAAAAGCCCATACATGTGGAGAGCTGCTGCAACCCAGCAGCCCTCAGACTTGAACATTAAAAATAAAACACTTGGTCCCTAAACAGAACAGGAAATGCAACAGAAAGGATTAAAGTCAAAGTTAATGACACCATAATCCCAGTTTTTCTTTTTTTTAAGGCAAGGTTTCGCAAACTCACCAGTGGACAAGCAACTCTGTTGCCCTGCTTTCACATATATTTTAAGCTAAACTTGTAGTCTTCTTCCCACTGGTAATTTAAAAGCCAGTGGAATGTGGAAAATGATTGTAGGAGTGGAGGGGAGGGAATAGATATGCCTTGCTTGGTCACTTTGGTGTCTGAAACCCGTAGCTGAGATGGCGTTTGACTGGTTTGTGTTTTGACCACATGTGCCAGACCCGCCTGCTATTCTCAACCCGTAATTCCTCTCTGAATTCAGGCATGCGACTAATTTACTGTCGGGGCAGGATTTTTTTCTCTTCCATTGAGCAGAAACTTTACCCCTTTTCTGTTACAGGGTTCTGCACCCAGCGCTGTAAGTGATGCCACCTGTCAGACTGACAGCTTATTCTCCTTATGGGGAAGGCCTTTATCAGCTGCAGTTGTGGGGCTTGGAAAATGTCTGCCACCTGCCAAGGATTTCAAACCTTTAACTCTCTTCTTTAACAGGTTGCATACTTGCGAGAGACTATGTGAGTTTACTGAGCATTGAGCCGAAAGTTTTTGAAACTGTAAGTTAGCTGTTTTTCAAGCAAACTGGTTAACTAAAAGTCCACTTTTTAAAAGATTGACTGTGTTTAGCTGCACAGCAGATGTTCTTCCAATGTCAGCCTTGCACAAGCTGCCTGCTGGTTCTTTCATCGAGGATACGCATTTATTGACTTTTAACTAACCTTTTGCTTTGCTGTCTTTTTGAGCAACACTTTGCTATATTTGATTAACGAAAGTAGAGTTACAAATTATGCTAAGGACTATGTCTTTTTTTGAGACTCTTCTAGACAAAAGTCAACATTAAACTGCTTGTAGAAAGCCTGAGTTGCTGCTAAGCTACTTGCAGTGTTGATTTTAGGCAACTGCTCCTGGTCATGTTTCCATTTCCCACCACTTTTTTATGCTGCAACAGGAAGTTGCTTACTACTGCAATAAGACCATAGTGTGACTACGTTACTCTCACCCAGTGAGCTTTAGGGTTGAATAGAAACGTCCAACATGTCTTTCAAAGACGACCATCAGTTCAGAAACCACGCCGATGCTTTTTCTGTCAAACTACAATGTTTTGATGAAGCAACGTCTACTTTACATTATGCTTGCCTGTTGTTGCAGTGTGTTGTTTGTGAGGACAATAAAAATACTCATCAGACAAAACACATATCACACTCCGGCGGTCGTGAGCAGTCTGAGAAAAACAGCAAAGCTGCATCGTGGGCCGAACTAAGGAGGTTTTAATAGAATTTCTAAAACACCAATTGCGCAAAGCAGGATAGCATTTTCTGATTCCGAGTTCCCTGTAATTTGAAGTGTGTGGGTTCAAGCCACTTATTTTGTGGTGATGGCTTTACTGGCGTGTTCTCCAAAAAGACAGAGGCCAGTGCTGCCGAGGGTTGAACTAGCTGCCTTGCTTTCCTTACTGATTGACCGAGCCGCTTCCCCTTTGGTATCTGGCCACAGTTGTTCTGCCCTCATGGCTAACCTCACTGGGCGTAGCTGTCCACCATTGGGTGTTTAGAGAGCCCAATAGGAGAACACCTGCTTCTGGATTTATTTATTCTGTCGCTTGCACAAACACTCATGCAGTCTGTTTACGGATGCAGATGGAGAGCACCTCCAGTAAACAAATGCACAAATCTCCCTTTTTGCTAAAAATGCATCTAAACTACAACCAGACATCCCTAGTATCCTTTTTTTTCATGCATTACACAAATTTAGCCAAACATACTGTGTATCGTACTTTGCGTTATTACACAGTGTGGATTTTAGGTCACGTATCCTGCAAGCACTGTTGACAGTCTGTACTTTGCATACCTTAGCTTCTTGTGGTCTTCAAGGACATAAAATGACAAAAAAATGAACAACAATGACAACAAAAAAACTTTTATACAGTGCATACAACATGTGCAAAACCACACACGCGCATACACACAGCTGCATCCAGATCTCAGAGAAGAAGGGAAACAAAATAAAACTGAGCAGAGCGGATCATTTACAAATTTTAAAAAAAAATCAAAAGGGAATGATCAGAGGTGAGCTACAGAGGAAAACTAATCCAACAAAAAGAGGAATCCTCTAATGCAATGATGTATTGCATTGAATAAAGAGGAAGGTTTCTTTGCACTTTTTTGTGCAGCCTGGCCAGCCTTTGTGCAGAACTTTAAGAGAATACAGATATAACATTAAACCACAGTGTAGGCAAGAAGTCCTTTTGAACAGTTAACTTGTGCATTTTTGTATCCGGTGCCAAGACATCTGTCCCGTGACACACCCTGTAATTATAAACTTAAGGAAAAGAATCTTGATTATTTCCATCCTTATTGGATGCACAAACAATAAGTTCATACAACTATTGCAACTACAAGCTACAGAAATTCTTTCTTGGGCATGATGGTGAGGTATCGTAGTAACATGATGGCACAGAGACAGAAATGACAAGGTTTAAAATACCGTGTTTGCATTGTAAACACTCAAACATTTGAAGTCATAGTGACCACTGAATCTGTGGGGCAAAGCCAAAATGTGTTCATCTCTTTCCAGGATGGAAACAATCAAAGCACCAGTCTATTTATTTTTGTAGATATAGACCTGTTTTAAAGTTAAACTTGGATTTAGACTTTTTAGTGGATGGAAAAGCAGCAGCGTTTGCCAGGAGAGAGTGCAGGGAAGTCTGGGAAGGGTGGCTGCAGTCTATCAGCAGCCCATGTGGAGGGCTGTGATGAAAGGCTGTGTTAAAGGGTGCTCAAACAGATTATGGTGACTCACAGCACTGTACAAACATCTCACAACCCTGCTCTTGTATCTAAGAGGCACACTCCAACACATCTTACAAAGAGTGAGTGCATACAATACGTGTGTTTGTGTGTGGTATCTGTGTTGCCCATTATTTAATGCCTCTGCAGAAAGGTCTGATATGAACTGAATTCCACTGTTGGTTCCTGGAATTCCTGCTCTGTGGGCCTTTTAACGTTTGTGCATTGATCAGCAGTGAAAAAGTTCACAGAAGTACTGGTTGTAATTAGTGCTGCTGTTAGACTGATATATAGTACAGACAAGGCTGTACAAAATTACTAAAGATATGTTTTAGGTTATATAGAAAAGGTGCATTTATTATATAGTGTGTCCACCAGAGACTACGGAGTGTACTTTTCAGTTTTTAAATAAAACAATATTGACCAAATAGCTTTTTAATCCCCTTGATTGGTAACTAAAGTGCAGAGAGTAATTATTTTAAATTTGCTTTGATAGTTTATATAATGACATTTTATTACATTATTTCTGATTGCAGACAAAATGGGACCCCCGTAAAAGGAAAAGAAAAGGAGTGGCTAAAGATGTGTTGAGGCTGAAAGCGATGAAGTGATGAACGCCACAAGATTACATAAAGTCACTGTGATGATGCAATTAGACGTGATGTCCTTTTGGGCGACGCCAATCTCGCGATACACATGATGCGAATCACGCGATGTGGCCTCCATCGTCTTCATCACCTCATCGCTCGAAGTTCAAAATGGTGAACTTTCCGGGCAACATCACATAAAAGTGGCATGCCCTCCTTCCTCCTGATGCTACAAGCTAGCGCTAACTGTGGCTGCGACAGAGCTGTGCGACTCAACTTAACGGGCACCGGATGATTTTATTTACCAGAGCCTAAGTTATTAAGTTTTTTCCTCCACAACTGATATAGTGCAGAAATAATGATTAAATTGTCCGTAATTAATGGCAGAAAGTGACCAGCCCCTCCCTCCTCTGAATGAGCTAATATAAGCAGACTGTTTACATCATGATGATGCAATTTAAGCAACTGAAGTAACAATCCAAAATATGATCTAATGATGATTATTATGAAGCAACAGGATACTGTTGGCGAAACGGGCTTAAATAATAATGTGTCTCAGTCCATTGACTCTATTAGAAATTTTTTCTGAAATGTAGTTTTATCGTTATTGTTGAACTATATGTATACTATATGTGTTGTGTGTTTATGAGATCCACCGTTTTTGGTGAAAAGATGACACAGTCATTTCAAAGATTACAGCGCTGACAAGTAAAATCTTTACGTTGTAATTTGAAAACATAGGCTACTACTCTGTTCTTTCTCAGTGTGGAAGATGCTTTGGTCTTTGTGTTTTGAATGTGAGTGACAACTTGTTCCTTGAAATGTGCAGTCAAGACCTGCCTTACCTCCTGAATTGCTTATAGTTTTACTGGTACGTTGTCATGCACTATATATATTTACAATGATCTTATGAAAAAATGCATGCCTCGAACAACGCACAATGGGTTGGACTGCACTTTGAATCCCTTTACTTTTGCTTTTTGATGGCTAAGAGCATGATAAGTTTCCTAAGTGCTCCCTTCACTTGATGTTAGAGCAGTTAGCGCTGGCTAATGTAGGTCAGTGACTGCACTGGCCTGGTTCATCGCCTACAAGCTCTTCAGTCAGTCAGTCTGCTCTGGCTCTGGATCACATATCCTGCAGGATGTGTAATTCGGGTAGATCTCCACAGATGCAACACACCTCAACACATATGGTTTCTACTGTCGCATCTATTACACAAGCAAGGCTGTGTGAGTCACTTCCAACTTAAATAAGTAATCATCCTCATCGTACTCCTAAATCCCTCCCCAAACTCTCTGGAAAACACACACACACACTTACCACACACCTTTTAAGGGATATCCAGAAAATGGATGAGGGTAAAGCTTTTGCAAAAAAAAAAAGGCTCCCACCTAAAAACATTCCTGTAGTACAGGCCATGTTTTCCTTACCCCAACAAATTTACACAGTTGTTAGTGATGGCCTGGGATTCCTCCTGAAGCGCAGCCCACCAATAATAAACAGTATGGCAGCTGACACCGCAAGACACCTGCACAGCTCCCTGACACTGCAGGATTGTTCCCAGGGACTGGAGGAGGGGTTGGTGTGAGTGGTGGTGGGTTGGAGAATGGGGGGAGGAGGGGGCCGTGGAGGCCACAGACAGGTTGGTGGTGTCGGTGTGTGTGTGTTTGTGTGTGCACAGGGTGGGGTAGTTAAACTAAAAGCAGTCAGTGTTGTACACAGGTTAGTCTCACTAACCTGGTGACAAATTCTTAGAACACGCACAGCTGTCAGTCAAAGCCACTTTGTGTCATTAAGTATATTCTATTCCAAACTGGCGGCCAGCCTTTTTTATTGATTTTACTTGTAGTTTTACACTCTATATTATATCTGAACTATATGATAAAAAGACTTAGTCATTACGTTTACCTGATTTATTTGTAAGAAGCCGTGCATGTGCGGTAAATAAATGTAACGTATCTGCAGCCCATTTTGCAAGAAACAATAATAATGTACAAATAACAAAAAAACTGAAACAACTGATCAATTAGTCAATCAGCCAGGCAGGAGCAAGTTTGTGCGACAAATGTGATAAATGTCTTTAAACCATTAATTGAGCAATTTGCAAAATGTTGCCAGGTTGCAGCTTTTACTGTATGAAAATTTATTATTATGACATTGTGCATTTAAACAGCTTTGAGATGGGATTTGTCCAGGAAAAAAATAAATAAATAAAGTTGTCAATTGGAGAATAAAATAATGGATTGGAGTCAAAGACCCAATGACACTGAATATGAAGTACATGATGCATGATCAGTTATAACATTTAACAAGAAGAGGAAAAATGAGAGCAGATTCAAAAAGGGATATGTTTTGTACAACGGTGAAAACAGCTACAGTGAAGCCACCTCATAGCAATTGGCAACTATGAAATCATGGCTAATAGAGTATCCTGGGTGTCACTAAGTTTGGAACAAATAACACAACAATGTTTGTAATTTTTTTTATATTTTGCTCAGAGTTCTAGAGCAAATGTTTTTCTTTAAAACTCTTTTAAAATAAAAGAGCAGAGTTCTGAAAGTTTTTTCTTAAACTGTTAATGAGCTTAAAATAGCCTAAAATTGATTTTTGCTCGGTGCCAAGGCAGAACTTTACCTAAACAGTAGAGGTTCAAATTCCAGCCCTGGTGGCTTGTTGGCTTTAGTTAGCTCTTTTTAGCTGTTTCACACCCTTCCTGTGTCGTACACACCTCACAAACACCTACAGTCACACGCACACATTCAGTCATACACTTCTCCTGCCACAGGATGTCAGGTGGTCCAGCCATTGTGTCCCCACCTGTAGGACATTGTCAAAGCACAAAGGAGGGGCACAGTATGTGTCAGCCTGCTGTCAGCTTCTGTTTGACTTGAATTTGTAAATCCCTTTCTTTCAGCCGTGGGGCTTTGAAAGATTAGCCAAAGGTCTGCGGAGTAATTCACATCTGTGTAGGTTTTACTTTACTGTCAAGAGGCAGGCGAACCCTCCACAGTTTTTACAGACCACAATAATTACGATTGTCAACACTGTTCAAGTTTCACAGTTTGTGTCTGACCACATAAACATGTTCATAGTGGATTTTTTTAGGGCGGGGTACCCGCGAGGATTTGAGATGCTTTGTTGTGTTTATTAAATGCATGGATCATGCATTTAAAGGGAACTCCTGCTCTACTGTTCTTTACCGGTTTATGTAACCTTCCTCTTAAGGTCACTGGTGTTTTCCTTCCAGCCATCTGAAATTTCAACTGTAAACAGAAAGAGAAAAGATTTTCAAAGAGGAATGAATTGAATACCAAGCATCACAAAGAGCTAGAAAATCTACCTGGGACCTGTGCAGCACTCAGCTTCCCAGCCATTAACCAGACTGATGTTTGCCATAAAGCGGGGCCTCTCTCTCGCTGCCCTGTGAGGTCACAGCACCTGTTCTTGGTAATTGCTGGCAGGTGACGTAAGGCCTCCACTTGTTTTCCATGGTGTAACATGGAGGTCCCCCAGCTGCCTCCAACATTAAGGGTTGGAAAGTCACATTTGATTGTTTGCAGCAAATAAGTTAGTCGAAGTAGATTGTTCTATTTCCCTGTTCCCAGAATATGAAATGAACTGTGGCTTACCTGTTAATAGTGAAATTGTAGAACTTAATCTAGTAATGCACTTGTATATTCAGTGTTCAATACCCTTTCTTGCGATATTAGACAAGTTGAAGGCTTATCATTTTCTTTTTTTACTGAGAAATGTGTTTCACTCTGATTTATTTTTCCATGTAGGGCTGGGCAAGATGAAGAAATTATATCGTTATCGAGAAATGAGACTATATGTCTTCTTAGATATTGAATATCGTATGGTGATATGGAATAAATGGTGTTTTCTGTGATTTTAAAGGCTGCATTACAGTAAAGTGATGTATTTTTCTCAACTTATCAGACAGTTCTACTTGTTTTAATACTTGCCTTTACCCACCCAGTTTTCATATCGGCATCACTAATGATTACTGATCAAAAATGGAATTGTGGTTTTTTTTGTTTGTTTGTTTTTTAAAGCACCAATAGTCATCCCAACAGTACTGTCACATCAGAGAGGAATTTGGTCAAAAAATGTGTAATGCTCGATTCTGTCTCCCAGTTCTAGTATTAATGAGCTTGTGTTTATGACGAGATTTAAAAATATCAAGAAATGTATCATGTATCGACATATAGCCTAAAAATACCCACAATATAATTTTCAGCCCATATTGCCCAGCCCTACGTCAATGTTACACTATCTCTCTATTATCAAATATCTGTTCTTCAATACAGAATCTGAAGGCAGCAGACAAGATTTTGGTATCTGAAGCTTCTGTTTTCCATTTGTAGTCAGAGTTGTGTTGACCAATCATATTTGAGCAAGCTTTTGTTTCATGCTTGTAAAAAGTGTGAGTCATTTTGTGAAAGTGATTTAACTCAGTTAGCTTCTCTTTCTCTTATTTTATCATTAATTTGTACTCATATGCACATATCGGTTTATAGAGATTGGCTGAATTGTTGCCTTACTGCTTCAAGTTGCTAATCAGACTGTGAGTAAAGTCCATGTGTTGATATTTGCTGGTTACATTTGAAGTACTGAAACATAGGGGGTTGCCCTCAGGTGGTAACTTTGTCATCAGATGACAGTCCATGGGTTCAGAGGTTACATTTATTAGGATAAAATTGTATGAACACATACTAGGTTTCGACAGTGTGATTATACATGCTGTGAGTGGATCTAAAGTTTTCAAACCCTGTTCATTACGCATCATTATTTGTGGTTTGAGCCTTGATATTATCTCCAGATGCAACCATATGTGCCAACCCTCCAGTTTTCATAGGAGACTCCTGTTTTTCACTGCCCTCTTTCGATGTCCTCACGGTTTCCCATTCTCCCTTATTTCTCCTGATTTGTTATGTAGTCGCCAAATCGTTTTCTTAACACGGTAACGGTACAGCGTGTATAAGCCATGCAAATCCTAAAGGCTACTGTTTCCGTAAAACTATACAGATGCAGCAGGCACGTCATGCAACCTGGTAAGAGCACTACGAACTTTAAGCTCACTAAAAGAAAACTTTATAAAAGAAGAAAAGGCAGCCATATTTCCTTACGCTCGATGGTGATATCTCCCACGCTGATTTCTCCATTGAGCGTGGGAATCACAGTGGCGTGAATCACCACCATCACATACATGTGTTGTCACTGGCGTGTAATGTTGCAGACTCTGCGAGGGGAAGGGTAATGAGTGTAATGAATGTGTTATGTATTCTTGTTTATCCCAGAGATTCGAGCACGCTTGTGCCAGAGAGGCAAGTTAATCTGTCTTACAGTGTAATTGTTATTATTTTGTTATATTGTTAAAGGAGTTCATTTTTTGGCCCATTAAGCCTTATAAGAAGGACATTTCTGATCGTATACGCTCATTTAAAAGATGTGTAACTCGCCAAATGTTTAGTGGTGTCCTATCGTGTACCGACACTAAAACACAGATATATAACCCACGAAACAAACAAACAGTTGTTTCCGGGTTATATGTGTTTAGCTTCTTGTTTTGGTGTCCGTACATGAGAGGACACCACTAAGCATTTGGCAAGTTTGACATCTTTTGAAACAGGTGTTAATTTTATTTTCTGATGGATTGTCTGAGTGCACACGCTCCTCCACTATTTTAAGCTAGCGGCGATGCCAGCAAGGAGCTACAGCTCTCAGGACTACGCCACTCATCTTAATAACGTTGTAGAACATCGTATATGATCATAAAGTTTCTTATGATAAGGTTTAGTGTGCAAAAAATCCAAACTTCTCCTTTGATAATGCCAAAGCACAGCCTTGTGGTCTTCATAATCTCTTTTTTAAGGCAACACTATGTAACTTTGACCACGACCCACTGCTTTGAAAAAAAAAACCTTAATGATGCATGTTAATATGTCACACAAAACAGCAATTTTATTGAAACCTGGTCATCACAGAGTTGAGGCAGAGTAGTTGTAGAGAGGGAAAATCAGAGGGAAAACGAAAGGGCATTTTCTCCATGAAATATGACATGGTTTTACTGAAATTGCTGCAACACATTTGCAGGTGCATCGTTAAATTTCATTTTTTTAATAGCTGAAGGTCGCGGTCAAAGTCACTTAATGTTGCTTTAAATATTTTTTTATTCTTATTTTAATCTGATTACACAGTCAGCCTTATGAATTTAGGATAGAAATTTGAGAAAGTACTTTATTTTTTGACTGTATTCTCATCTCTGTGTCTTGTCTTCTTAATAGCAGCTATGTATTGCTGCCATTCTAAGCATACTCAGCTGCAGAGAAGCTTGAAGCTAAGATGCTGCATTTTGTAAAGGGAAGCAGAACAAGCTGCCAGACTGGAGCCAGTTAGTGTAATGCTACAGCAGGCAGTGTTTAATTTTTTTTTCTTTTTTTGCTCACAGTTGAAAATAATACAATTTCCAAAATCTGCAAAAAGCCCTCTGTTTTAAGGTGTCAAAACAGGTACTGGCTCAGTTATTGAACTGTCTTCATTGATTTACACATCCCATGGAAAAAACTTAGCTGATATTTGTATTTTGCTTTATTTCACCCAATTGTTACCCCCTCCTTTGCCTTTGGTGTGTCTACCCAATGATGTCTTTTCAAGGCTGGCTGCAGGGGGAACGGAGCCAGTAGATAGGGTATCTGGCCCAGGCCTCCAGCCAGCTGTGAACCTGATAGCATCTGTTTTAAACGTTTCAGAGGCAGAGAGAAAGGAGCCCTCTTACTTCTGTGTTCTGGAGCCCTAGTTATCTCACGCCTTTTTAGTAAAGGGATCCACAGATGGCCCGTGTCCTGACAGTTATACAAATGCAATATCACTAGCCGAGGTATTCCGCTTGGACCCACTTACTGTGTTACTGTAGGCCAACAAGTGGGACTCATTCATGCTGAGGGTAAACAAGAAGAGACCTCCTTTCTCAAGACGAGTAAGAAAAGAAAGAGAGAGAAGCTTTTTATCTTTGGCAGACAAAACAACCTCTTCACACCTGAGTGTGTCCTCTGTTTGGAGTTCTTCACATCCATTGTCATCATGTGTTATCTAAACCATCAAATCGACATGAGAAGATCATTTCATGTTCTGCTGTCCCCTGAGGGAGTTTGGACAACTTGCCTTTCATTTGCTTTGTCTGAATCCGGTGACAAAAGTATTTGTCATCCTTTTTATTCCAGGTTATGTCTGGTTTGACTGAACTTCAAAGGCCTGGTCTTTGATGAGCAGCCGGAAAACAGCCTGTAGATTTATGTGTTTTGCTTGTGTTGGAGAAACAGAGACGTTTGTATTCCTACTCATTTAGTTCTAATCAGAAATCATTGTTTGGGTTATAAAGAGCCAACATGTCATCTGCACATCCAGCTCTTTTTTTTAAGTCCATACTTTTTATTACACAGCAATAATAGAGAGGGATGGCAGGAAATGAGGATATGAGGGAGAGAGATGAAAGAAAAAGTTCTGTCGCCTGTTTCAAACAGGATGTTGCTGTTCCTGATCAGCCTCTTCACTCCAAAGCTAAAGATTGGCTGTTGCATGGGTAATCTGACAACAGCCATGGCCAAAGCCAACTATGCTGTTTTGGGTTGTTCATTCATCTAATTCGACTGGAAATGATATCTCAGGAACGCTCTGAGGACATTTATGAAATTTGGCCCTAATGTCGACTTGCATTCAAGGATTAATAAATGGGGTCAGTCAAAGGTCGAGGTCAATGCAACCTTAAAAGACACTCTTTTTGGGACAAAACTAAAGAATTCATACAGTTGTGACAACATTTCACCCAAATGTCTCATAGGGGGAAAAAATTGTTTTGTTTTTTTTGGACATATCCTTAAAGGAGAGGTTCTATATTTTGTGCATTAAGCCTTATAATAAGAATGTTTACAATCATATACAATGTTATACGGACTTATTATGACAACCGGTGCAGTCCAGAAAACAATGGGGGAGCTTGTGCACTCAGATAATCTGTCAAAAAATAAAATTAATGCTCATTTTAAAAGACGTGAAACCCGCCAAATGTTTAGTGGTGTCCTCTCATGTGCAGACACAAAAACACAAAGCTAAACACGGATATGTATGACCCGGAAACGGCAGTTTGTTTCATGAAGCAGCTGAAAGAGCCGCTTTTGGGTTGAATATCCATGTTTAGCTTTGTGTTTTAGTGTCGGTACGTGAGAGGACACCACTAAACATTCAGCGAGTTCCACGTCTTTTAAATGAGCATTTCTTGTATTTTTTGATGGATTGTCTGAGTGCACATGCACATTTTCAGCTGGCAATAACATAAGGAGTGAGCTCCAGCTCTCAGGACTGAGCGGGTTGTCATAATTATGCTGTAGAGCTTTCTATATGATTGTAAATATCCTTAAGGTCAGATGTCAGCTTCACATAATAATGTTTTGCAAAAACAATACTCGTGCCATTTTTCAACACCATAACTCAGCAGCAGAAGGGGAGATTATGACCATATTTTACATTTGGTCACATACTGAACTGGTGACATTATTTTTTTTTGTCCACTTGGACACTGTGCTGAATGTGCAGATCTTTTGTGCTGCAGGGTTGAAAAGAGTGTGTAAGGCATCCACACTTTAAATGTATAGCTTCTTTGCAGCTCCATCCATATTGGAAGCATTTCAGTTCTTCACAGCTCATTGGCTTTGATGATATTGATATCATTAATATCATTACTAATATTGTCGCATCTTGTGGCGAAGCTCTCAATCAATTCAGTGTGCTCCTCTGTAGAAATGGTCTCCAAGTGAAGACAGCATGTTTGTCACTGGGAATTATTTACTGGAATCATAGTGATAACTTCCGTTTAGCAAAAAATACCTTTTATTAAGTTTCTTCAGAGTCTCTTTACTACACAGGCTTTAGTTTATGACTTTAAACGGACATGGATGTTAACTGCAACTTCATTGGTTAAAAAAGGCATAAAACTGACCATTTAAAACTTTTGTAGCATTGCCAACAGTAAGATATTACCCTTGGTCTTACATGTTACAGCATTAAAAAGAATTGTGTTTATACATGTGAACTGTTAACTGTAAGACAAATAGCATGTATTGCAGCTTTTAAAAAACTTAAGTGTTCATTAATTGATGGAGCCAGTGATGGTGTTCTCTCTCTGTTTAGCTCTGTTCAAGTTGACCCCATCTTTAAATGGGTCTGATTATCCTCTGGTCGGTAATGTCGGGGTGCAGTGGTTAGCAGTGTTGCCTCACAGCAAGAAGGTTCTGGCTTCAAACTTGCTGGCTGTTTTGGCCTTCCTATGTGGAGTTTGCGTGTTCTCTTCATGTCTGTAGCATGGGTTCCTAAGGGTGCTCCAGCTCCCTCTCGCTGTCCAAAAACATGCTGATTTGGTAACTACCTTGCTGCTCACCCAGTGTCAGCTGCGTTCAGCTCCAGACTTTGTGACCCTGCATGGGATAAGTGGTTCTAGATAATAGATGGATATCCTGTGATCTACTTTAGTGCAGACTGACTGCTGGTCTCTTTAAAAAATGGGGTTCTTTAAAAAGAAAATTAAAGAAAACATTAATCTCCCATGTAAGCTGACTAAATGACTCAATCTGTGATCTGGTCTGAAGACATCCACATCAAGGCCGTGGTTTGCCATTTTCATGTGGTTATCCATGTGATTAAAAGGGAAGTGAGTCTGCTATTGTTACTGCTCAACCAGGGCGGTTGATTGGTAGGCTTGTGGGCAACATGCTCATTAAAACCAACCAAAAATAAAAACTCATTAAACCGAAAAATATGAAATACAAAATGAACACTGACATGTCTTTCATTAAATTTCTGACTGTGTGTCAAAACAGGTCAGATTTATTCAAATGGACCAAAATCACAGATTTCCTTCATTCTAAGAGCCCAGATTTAAATTTGGAAAAACTTTACAAAAAATGTACTTAAATGAATATCATAGCAAAACGAAGAGGAATCCCTCTTCCAGGATAGAATGAAATATAGTAGACGCTGCAGACAGAAGCAGCGGTAGAATTACAATATGTAGAAACACAATGACAGACTAAACTAGAAACCTATGAACACTTCTGTCATGGTGTTAGAGTTAAGGGAAGTTCAGTCTACACATTCTGGCTACATTTCTGCTGTTAGGTGAGGCTGATTCCCACAAAAACTTGATTCATCTATAACTGTACTCCAAATTCTTTAAATTTGGGAGTTGTGTTTTATTTTGTTTTGTTTTTAACCTTTTTTAACTAGGTTAAAGCTGGGGGAGGCAACCTCTGGGAATCAAGCCTGCTGTAGCTGGTTGGTTGTTGCTGTCTCTTTTAAGTCCACGTTACACCAAAGACGCTCGACTCAATTAACAATTGCAGGGAAAGCTGCAGAACAGTTAACTGGTCCGTCTCAGCTCACCTCAAGCCGGCTGACGGTGTCGCCTGTAACTCACCTTGTCAAGTCACCAGAGGACAGTTTTTGAATGTAAAGCACGTCACTTGTTTCAACCACCAATCAGGTCATAGCAACATCTGCTGTCACTAAAACGCGCAGCCAATAGGAACACGAAATGACCTGTGCTTTGCTGAAAAGTGCCAGTCACAGCTTTCGTGTTCTTAACCTTGAATACAAAGCCAAAGAAGAGGTGCAGGAGTCTAGTATTCTTTCAGATCACCAGAATAACAACATGCTAAAAGGTTATTGTAGATTTTTTTGCCTGTTGACACCAATAATAAGCTGCCTACCCCAACTTAAAGTTTCAATGTGATTACAAATATCTTTTTCAAGCAAGTCCTGCCCAGGACAGGCATCAGCACAAAATAAACACAAGTAATTGTAAACAGATACAAAACAAAACAGACCATAACAAAGTGAAGAACAGAACAGTGTACATTCAAAGATATATTGCTGTCACATCATTTAAAGACGTTTTGGGCCCCCTTTTTTGTCTTTACTCAACTTTCCTTCAATAATTATTTTTATTACTGAAAGTATACAGTTTAAGGCCAGGGCTCCACATTTCATATCATTTCAAGCAACATTCTTGCCTGTACTGTAGGTGTGTTGGAACGGAAGTTAGACTGTGGTCAGTGTAAGTCGAAGGATTCAGCTCGAGTCCCACGCACTTATCTGTGCAGGATATTCTGTAGACAGCCCACCTCAGTGAGTGCGGGCCATCACTGGACAACAGTACTTAAACTCATTTCGATCTGAACCTGATTCAAAGTATAACGTGAGCCTCTGTATTTCAAAGTGGGAGGATTTGTAACAGATCCACTCTATCTTTCCACTTTTAACAAGTGACATTGGCCTTCCTGGCTTTAACTCAGCACAGGTTTGATGGCCATGATTATTTACACAGAGGGTGTCCTTCTTTCTCTCTCTTTTTTTGCAGTCAGTCATTTTCATAAGGGATCATAATACTCTTGGACAGGAAGTATCTGGCTATATAGACTACGCCCACAGACTCAAAACCCAAGATTTTGAACCATATTTCAGTGGAAAGAAGAGGCTCATGCCAGGACGCTCGGATTTATGGTAAGTCTCCTTCCATTGTAGCATGTCCACATCAGTTGGGGAGGCCTTGACTCAAGTGGGATTTGACAAGATTTGAAGGGCAAGGAAATCTTATTATCTAGGATTAAAGACTCTGGTTCATGTGAGTGTCTATAGGCTTGAAAGGAGCTGTGCATAGGGCTGGTATAGTTAGCATGTACAGCACCAGCCCTTGTAGCCTCAGTATAGATGTGGAGTAAGTATGCTGTATTTATAAAGTAAAGCTGCCAAAGAGCTGAACCTGAATGAACACAGACATGTTTGGAGTCTTGAGTCGAGTTTGAGATTGCAGTTTTTTGGGTTTTGTCACTGCAGATAAATGTAATAGGTTTTTTGGCCGTGGGAGGCTTTAAGATAATGCAGATTAAGGCCTAATTCAAATATCTGTTTGTCAGTATTATCGGCCCATATTGGTCTATCACATTATCCTCACTATAATGTTCTCCGAAATGTGCCAAAATAATTGATAACCACCTTTAGCTGATATCGATCTGGCCTTAATGTGGATTACTTAGGATATATTAATGGAGTTATCCTTTATGAACACACAGGTTTGTTTGTTTTTTTTGACTGTGCTTTCTTGCTGATTTTAAGTTGGATTCTTATAAAAAAAAAATTAGGTAATTTTATTCCATCAGTTAGACTGAAGAAGCACACTGAAAATATCACAGGGACTCAATGAAATTCAAATGAATTCATAATGAAAATAATTGTTAGTCGTGGCACAGGTCAGGTGTTTCCATGCAGAGTCAGGCCTTGTGTCTATGCAGCATTTTAGGTTTTGTTGGGGTAAGTTAGCAGGTTTGGTACACAGCTGATGAAAGAGAAAGAGTGGAAAATAGACACTTACAACATGTAGTTTGACAGAAGCACAACACTCACCAGCAACATTCGCTGTCTAACAGTATCTGTGGGACTCATCATCAAGCTCAGGACAGAGCGATGCAGCCGGATCAAGCTTCCATTTTCTTAGTTACAAGGGTGACAAGTGGACTTTATGTAATATATGTCTGACTGAGTGCCCCAAAAGGAGTAACAGTGACAACACCAGCAACTTCTGAGCAGTTCAGAGATTTTCAACAAGAAGCCCAAGAATAAAAAATAAAAATCAAGCGCTCTGAAGAAAGACACTGGGTGCAGCGCTTTTTCTCTAAGCAGCTGCCACAGTGACTCTCTTGTTTATTTGGAACGAGTAAAAAAAGACGTTGGCACTATAAAATCGCTATATGGACATATGGCTGCAGAATGACAGTTTATTGGTGGTTTGCCTGAAAGACTGAGTGTTAATTGATTCTTACGAAGCAGGTCTTACCTAATGTCAAAGGAAATATGCCAAGAGAAATATCTGAATCTCCACTATGCTCACCAGCTACTTGCTGGCTTTGTCTTCCACTGGGTATCCGACAGGCAGTGTGCAGAGCGGTTTATCAGAGCTTGGTTGCTGAAAACAAATTTGCACTGCTGCTGGAAATAAGGTTGACAAGTGACAACTGTCAACCAGAACAGTAAAGCTGTTGGCAATGGGCAATAAAACCAAAAGAAAAATAATAGTCCCATAGAAAAATCTACCCATGGTGACTGTAAGTTCGAAAAACCAAGTCTTAGGTGCTTTAAATCTTGCATATTCAGTCAACATCATGTACTATACATGTTGAACAGCTACAATCTTCAGTGCCAGTCAGTCACATAATTCCAAGCCAAGCCACAGGCGAACTGCTGACCTTACAGGTGTAAGCTAAAGTCTACTCTTTCTCACTCCATGGGGCAGGTAACATCTTTATAATTCATTGTCTGTCCGGAGAGCTGTGTATACGGAGAGCTGTCAGCAAATTACCAAAGCCAAAACCATTCCCACATTCCACATGCTCATGCAAAGTAACATATTACCAACATTTCAGATACGTGCGATAAATCTGTTGAGGGCAAACTCAACCACACCAGGAGGGAATAAGAGTGTATTACATGGGTATTTTGAGAGTTCAGCCAAATGACATGCACCCTGTGCAACCTCACTGACACTGCACAGAACATGGTCTCTAATGTTCGAATGTAGACAGATTCTAACGGAAAATTTTGCCTTTTTCCGTGATCTGGATTTTGTATTATCAGTTTTGACTGTAGTTGGCTTGAGCTTTTATCTCTCTCCAGTCTAAATCAGGGCCAAACCTAGAGTCACACTTTAAAACAGAGGCCATTAGGGCAAACATTACGATCACAGAGGTTGTAAACAAATCCCCGGTTTGACCGTATTGTTTAACTGTTTGGAAGTGAAAGTGATACAGAACATACCTGACATGACAATTATCTTTTTTCATGGCATTGTAAAACTGTTTGTCTGTGCAACTACAGTGAGTGCACGCAGGTCAAAGCTGAACTTAGAAGTACAGTAGCTCAGGAGAAAGCTCTAAAAACCAAATGTAGGGCCCTGTGAAATCCGTTTTATTTTTTTCCATATTCTGTTTTGTTTTTTTCCCAAATTCCATTTTTTTCCATTTTAATTTATTGGAATTCCGTTTTTTTTTTTTTTACCCTTTATGCTAATGTTACCATTAGATAGTGTGTGTTATTAATGTAAAGA
>JAQLOL010000021.1:8006243-8024704 GCA_029783665.1 Naso thynnoides | reverse complement strand
ATGCTAATGTTACCATTAGAGAGTGTGTGTTATTAATGTAAAGAATAAAATGTCCACAATTTAATAAGAAATAACTGTTAATTTAATGATGTAAGAAGCAACATTGCACTAATAAGTGCTTCAAACAAACAAAATGATGCATATGCCATATTATAATAAGCTTTGCACTGCGTAAGTAAAAACACAATACATGACAGCAAGCAGAACAGTCCATTTCAGATTTGTTGGTTTCTCTTTCTTATTTTCATATTCAAAATAAATTTTTCAGATCAAATCAAATCAAATAATCTTAATTCCCTATGTGTGAGAGCAGCTGTAACATCACTCAGTTTCCCCTCAGGGATCAATAATGTTTTCTGATTCTGATGCATTGATATTATTGTGATGCATCAGAAGTAGTAGATCATAGGATGTAAAGACGACACCACTGGAGGTCGTCTTTCCATCGGAATTTGTATACACACAATTCACTTAGCAGGATGTGAAAAGAAAGCAGGCTATTATGTTAACGTTAGCTGACCAACGATGCATTGATGTCGTTTGGAAACGGCTCAGCTCTGTATTTTTGGGTAAGTGACGAGTTTTATAGGCTTTTTTTGTTGTGTTTTGTCTTGTTTTTTCTGCTGACTTTGCCGGCGTCTCGGCCAGCCACTTGGACATGCTTGCATTGTTTGTGAGGAGGGGCAGGAGGAATGTTCTCCCCAGATAAATGTTCCTCTTTCTCCCAAAAACAGAATTTCAGTAAAATTACAGTCAATTCTGTGATATTCCATGTTTAACAATAGATTCTGTTTATACTGGCCGATTCCGCTAGTCTGTCCGTGATTCCGTAATCGTGGAAATCATAGGGCCCTACAAATAGGTACATCAGTGCATTGTTAGCATGATCATTTTTGACTTTCAGCTTTGTTTTCACTTGGTTGAACTGTCAATTTGGGCACAGACTGTCTGACTAAAACTCTGTCAGTAAAACTGAGGTTTTAAAACAAACAAACAAAAACAGAATTTTCTTGAGGATTTGATTATAAGAACTTAACCCAAGAACCAGGAAGCAGGTTTTAAGAGCTTGTCAAATGCAAATTAATTTATCCAGTTAATCAGTGGATGGACTTTATGTTATTTTCCATGACAGCTGCACCAAGCTCAATCACTGCAACCTAAAAAAAATCATTAATGTGTTAAAGATACAAAGTCATGTCATTCACCAGCCCTTATATGCATGGTCACATAGCTGCCTTAAAACATATATTGCCCTGATGATCACAAACCTTTTGAGAATACATGATCCTAAGTTGTATAAGCTATACATGTCAAACATTCAAGAGTATTATAGAGATCCATAGTTATATAAAATATCTACGTTAACATTAAACGTAATGTATTTATTTAGAAAAGTGTTTTTTTTCACAGTTGTAAAGGACAACAACGATGTTGGTACATGTTTTATTTTGGAAGTTGTTGTTTTTTCCCTTCTATGAAATCAAAGTGTCAAACATGCAGAGCTTTGTTATTTTATCTATCCACTTCTCCCCATGTGTTTTGACACACACAAACCCTCTCGTGGCCTTAAAATCAGCCTCCTCTCTGGCAGCCCTAACAAGCTGTAGGTGTGAGTCATTGGGCGAGCATGCCTGGAGGTGCAGCCTACTCCCTAATGATGCTTTTATGAGCTCCCCCCACCAATACGGGTCTCCCTGCCCTCCCTTCATGTGACATCTGACTTCACACTCCCTCTCTCGTTCTCTTTTTTCACCCAGTTAAACTCCACCTCATCAGATTTACACATCTCTCTGTCTGTATTTTCGACTTTTCTAACCTCACGTTCTAAGCTCTGCTACCTCCCCCCCCCCATGTCATCCTCCACCCCTCCCCCTAGCACCCCCAGTTTTTTTTTTCTTCATCTCTGTCGGGAACAATAACACCCAGTGTGGTTGCCGCTAAGAGGGAGCAGATGCTGGAGCTGCTGCCCACTCAGTGCACTAAACCTCCCACCGCAGGACTCTGAATCCTGTCCCTCCTCCTCCTCCACAGCCACAAAGAACACAGAGCAGCGACACCAGCGCCAGCTCTGGCCTCCACCTCCCACCTCCAGCAAGGAAGGGTGGATAGGTTCACGTACACAGTCTGCAATGCCTAGGAGGGGGAAAAAAAGAGCAGTGGCGGAGTGTCTCCCTGGAGCAAAGTATGAGAATTTAAAAGACAAGAGGAAGAAAAATGAATTGATCGGGGGTGTTAAAAGAAATATAAATTGTGTGAAATCCAAAGCATGTTTCTGCAGCAACAGTCATCACTTATCAGTTTTGTGTGTAATAGCCTCTTACAGCACACGCAAACTGGGTGCAAAAAACTAAACACATGCAGCTTTCTGCTTCGATGTTAAACTTTGAATTAATCGATTTTTAAAAGTTGCAACATCTTTAACTGCACAGAATTTTGTGCAAAAGAAAAAAGTTTTTTTAAACATTTTTAAAGTCTTCTAATCATTAATTGCCTCAACCATCACTTTCAACTTTAAATGCACGCAATTATGGAAGGAACGCCTTTTTTTTTTTTTTAATCTAAAATTCTTGGAATTTAAATGTAACTCATTCATTTGAAATACATTTCAGTTTTCCCCTTTCACTGTAATTTTTAATCAACTCTAGGATCTCTGCATTTGCATCGACTCTATAGGAGCAGCAAGGAGCAAAAACCAGTTGAACGCTGGGCTTGATTTATTTTAGCAGGCACGCTGGGTGGGTGGGTCATATAAACATCATTTGTAAAGGCATATGTTGTAAGCCTCTGACCTCCTGGGAAACCTGGATAAAGTAAATCTAGCACAGCATTTCCCTCGTTGCATCTGCAGAAAGTTTACATCCAAGCAGTTCATAACACAAAATCACATGACAATAGAATCAATATTGACAGTAACATTAGTAGAAGTGCAATTTTCTCAACAAACGTTCGTCAGGAATTTGTATAAAATGAAAGAGTGTTGCTTTGCTAGACAACACATAGTTTCCTTCCTATAACTTTCAGATGCACATGTGAAATGGCTTTATTTCCTGTATCTGCAAGACAAACTATGAGTAAAGCCTTTAAGTAAAATTAACCAAAGTCTGACACTGGCGCTGTACATGACCGTTAAAAATAAACAATGTAATATGTTCAAAGGCTAAATCTTCATTACATTTTGGCTCTGCTACATTTTATTGTGAGCTTCCGATACACACACACACATGCACACATACAAAAATATACACACATTAAAGTCCTGACCCTCATCTAATTATCCCACAGATCTACAGCTCCATGCACCCAGCTTCCTGCCACTCCAGATGTGCCTACAGCATCTCTGATGTCTATTTAATGTTCCCCAGCAAAGTGGCCATCTGTTTATGCACTCTGGCTGTTTCCCTCCTTCCTCTCTATCTCTCTCCCTCTGCAGTCGCTCTGTTTAGTGAAGACTTTTAAGAGGCTGGGCAACATCTGACATATATCGTCCTAACTGATTCTTTTCCTCTTTAAATTGTTACAGTATGTTTTGCGTCAAGGTACTGTTCAACAAGTGGATTTTTTTTTTAAACACCCTCTAAATTACGTTATACATTGATTTTCGTCTGAAGTAAGCAATGCCATATGTTTATTACTCAGTGAATGTTTCTAATTGAAACAACCTTTTGAAATGCTGGATCATATAGAACGTTCCCTCACACTCGCTCTACCCTGCATGCATTTAGCGACGCACTGAATGATTGAACTTGAAGGATCTGCTAGAGTGAATCACGGCGCATGCCTCCGCCAAAGCCAAAACACATTGCCTCCACGAGGAGCCTCTGCAATGCACCTGTGTGTCTGGCTTCATTTTCTGCTATAAAAATATTTGCACTGCTGTCCTATTTTATTAACTTTTAATACAAAAGAGAAACTGTGCCAGCTCCAAAGGTGATTTGGCGGCCGGGCCTGAAGCATTGTGTCCAAGCTTTATCAGGGGGCGGGGGCGTAGTTGACCACAGCAGCGTTTGCCAGCTTGATAAATATTTGCTGGTAAGCCGCAACATTCGATGTCACGTGTGTTGATGTTCACACATGGTGCGCACACACTTTATCGGCTGGTTCCTCGGGGTTAAATCCAATCAGACTGTTTGTTCTTAGTGCTGATAGTGTTTGGACTGTGTTTGACAGATTAGGTCAGCGTTCCACCAGCAGTATGATCATCGGAGACCTCCTGCCAAGTTTGATGGGCTCTGTCCGAGCAAAATGACACATCATGTCTTATCAGTGAACATTAATCTTTTATATCAAGGTGTTATCATACCAGACTGATAAGTTGTCATTAATGAGCATTCTTTGAATATGAGTGCAGATACTGGGCAGGTCGCCTGTACTTTTCTAAGCCTTTTTAACAAACAGAGGTTGACCTCTAACCTCCCTTAGTCAACGCACTATTGGCCTTTTGAGCTCCAGTCGAATGGAATACAGGATAACACCCAGCTGTGTCAGCACATTATGTAATGGCCCTGGCCTACATGTGTGTGTACTGTACATGTGTAGATCTGATGGAAAACCTAATGGCAAACTGAAAAATTATAACATATGCAAAATGGTACCATGTGCATATGCAATACTCAAAATATCCGATAATGTGTGTATTTTTAGGATCGTTAACATAGAATTGAAAACCCTAACTTGCATTGGCCCTGTTACAAAACAATACACAGTACACAACAATGATGTTAAGCACAGTGAGCATTTACATTCATGACAAACATTGTCTGTTTGTACCCATTTTTACCAAAAGATATCAGGTAAAGGAGATTTTCACCTCAATTTTTATGTCAGCCCATGCAGAAGATAAAATGTTTTCTAAAACTAACTGCTGCAGTTTTTTTGTTGTTGTTGATTAATCTTGCTAAAGCGCTTTTAGTCTATGAAAATTCGAGAGGATATTAAGAAATATTCATCAGCTCAAATTAAAGGAAGGTTACATTCTCATATGTCTTGTTTTGTCTGTAACCCAGAGGGATTCACTTCACAAAGATTTAAAATAGAAATGCAACAGTAAACCATTTAAATTTTTAATTGGTATTAACCTGATAAGCTGTTTCTGCTTTTTCTTTTTGTGACATCAAAAGCGCACAAAACATGCTGTTCAAAGTTTTGTTTTTTGTATAATTCATTTTTAATTTTTTATTTTTTACTTTAATCTGATTTCTCCCCAATACTTACCTTATGTTTATTTATTAGACTATAAAAGCAAAAACAACATAAACAAAACAACAACAAAAAAAAAAAACCTGTATAAATCTGAGCACCAAGAAATGCAATTTAACAACCCAATAAAAGCAGGTGCAATTCACTTGTTAATTAATATTCAGAAAAACATTCATTAATTCCCAGATGAAGCTTAATATAATGAGAAAATAAATGAAAGGTGTGTGTAGGTGCGTGGTGAGATTTGGATTTTGTTAATGGGGTTGTCAACTTGTCCATGGCCCATCTGGAATTTGTCTTTCAATCAGACCCATGACACCCCCAGAAGTCTTAACAGTAAATTCAACCCATTACACTCTCAACACTGAAGAGGTCTTTTGTGATTTACACTGGAAACATTAACTTCATAAACAGTTACTAGTATGTATTCTTCAGCCCCTGCAAAAAACTGCTAAATGAATACACATGCTCCATATTTGCTTTTTTATGATATATATCATCCAGCGCGGAGAGTCCAGCTCCTTTGAGCCCTATAATGAGACTGTTGACATTACGCTGGAAAATGACCGCCTGGAGATAACAATAGAGCTAAGCATGGTAACTATGGAAAGTGAAAGGACACAGTGCACGTGTCAAACAGCCATGGTAAATGCATAGGGAACCAGGAGCTGGTGCTGGGAGCACCGTCATTGTTTCCACCAAATCCAGGTTCTCACACTTTTACTGGTCCATGTGTCTGGGTGTGGTACCATCCAGCTGCTGGAGCTTTCTTTGTGACCAAATGTGCACGGACCATGCAGCTAGTTGCCCCGGTGACAATTCATAAGGGACAGTGAGGGGAGGCGGGTCCAATAAACACGTCCAAGTAACATATGAACAAAATTGTCGGCACTGCTTCAAAAAAAAAAATTTTTTTTTCACGCTTTCGTCAGTCTTTTTCATGTTCAGTGTTAAAATATCTCACATCTGTCCCTTTCCTCTAGCAAAAGTTAAGCGGTTTACCATGGAATAAAAGTGGTCGACCAAAAAAATGTTAATTGTTGTATGGCATTTCAGTATAAATAGTCACTGAAACACTGTCAGATCTAATTTACAAAAAGAAGAAGTATGCACATGTCTGAGAGCAAGTCTCAGACAATATAATTTTACTCTGACTTTTAAGGGAAAAACCTCAATTTGTATTTCATAATTGGGGCATTGCAGCAGTCTATTCTGAACATGCTTTACTCAGCGCTGTTGGCAACATGGAAAAAAATGCCAGACCTCTCATCTTATCATACCTTATAATTTTATGCATCAGTGTATTTCCCCACACAGTTTGGACTGTTCAGAGACGTCCGGTGCATGTGTTTCCTGGAGAGGAAGATTACTTAGAAAGCTGGCAGACGAAAGTTGTTGACAGATATCTGAGACATTAGACGGTGTCCACTGTCACAGTTTCCGAAACTCATGAATCTCATGGTATCAAAATATTGCAGAGCCTTACAGAAGTGGAGGACATGGATAAAATCTGCCAATATGGATTGTGTGTTTTTCTACCGCTTTGGAGCTAGAAGATTGATTTTAAGTTCAGTTTTAATTATTTAATGGTTTGTTTACACACCTGTTCGATGTGGTTTAAACATTCTAGTGCATTTACCAGATTTTTTTTTTCAAGCAGACGTAAAAGCTGTTATTCAGATTTCATTGCATATAAAACAACCCTCAAGTCAAGTTAAAGTCAGTCTAGACAATTAGAATATCAATTTAAGTCGACAGTCAAGAAAAGTTCAAGGTAACTTAAAGTAAATCAAAACAAGTCCAAGTATCAAGTCATTTGAAACAAGTCCAAGTATTTTAGAGAGAGTTTCAATTTAAAAAAATTCTAATTCATGTCTTAAATCAATGTTGATCAAGACAAGTCCAAGCTACGTATCAAACAAAAGTCTATCAAGACAAGTCCACATCAATCAAGACAAGTTTCAAGTCTTTAAACTTTCTTTGTAGAGTGCATTTCGTACCAGGGTAACAAAATGTGCTTTACAAAGAAATATAATAAGATGTGCAATTATAAAAGGTTATAAAAAGTTCACAGACACACACACAATTCAGTCACAGATTCTACTATACTGGATAGTAAGGTTTTTACCCTACTTTTTAATGTGTTCACTGAAGTATTTAAAGGCAGGTCCAACTCAAGTCACAAGTCTTTATATGAAAATTACTAATTTAGCACTAAGGACCTTTTTTACCTATAGCTGCAAAAGTTAAACATTTTCCTTTCTTTTTTTCTTTTTTTTTTTAGCATTGTGTGTCAAGCGATCTTGTTTTAATTATCTATGTCTATTTATTATTTAATACTATTAATACCTCAGTTAAGCCATTCGGTCCACATTTGCTGGTTCAATGTTCAATGAGTTTTTCTCCCAGCAGTTGGATCTGGGTCTCTGTGTCAAGATGTTGAGTGTTGGTGCGAGCCTCTGGACGCTGACATGAAGATTCAGCCTTTTCTCTTATTCTGAATCATAGTCTTTGGGGATAAGACAAACGTCCTGTCCAGGATACCAACAGCAAAGTCACTCACTCTCCTTATTGGCTTAAATACCTGGCCCTTTTCATAGCTATTCAAAACAGACCATTCTGCAAAAATATGTATTTACATTTCCCAAAATTGCATGGTGGGGGTCTGTGGCTTTTGGAAAGGCCACATGGAATGATTTTTATATTACCTGCACTATATGTTTGCTTGTAATTTGTAGCAAGCATGCTTGATATGTTGCAGTCAGAAAATATTTTTATGGCTCAAATGCAAATGGGTATTTGCAAACAGGTTTTATATGCCACTAGAGATTGCCTCTGAAACAGATCATGCAGAAAACAACTTGACACAAGCCAAACAGCCAAAATATTTCAAGATTGCAGGGGTCTCACAGTGTAAATATAAACATTTTGAGATGTATTTTACATAGTGTGGGCCATTAATGCTTTATACCAGCTGTTCATAATATATTGGCTCCAGTGAAGCATCACAGCAAGTGAAATATATCCTGCCACATGCTGGCACCTGTCCATTATGTTGGTGTCATATTTACAACTTGCTGCTGCAGCTTCAGTCCACGCAAAACCCCCACCCCCCAACATAACTTACCTCACCCCAGATTTACTCTGAACCTCCTCCCAAAAGTGCAACTTTGTTCTTGGACCACAAACTGCTGCTGGGGAAATGCTGAGGGCCACTAAAGCAACCTTAAGCTCTTTAGAGTGTGACATGTGGAGTTTTGTTACAGGTGATGTAAAGAGCTAATGAGAGCCACTAAAAATGGTCACGACTGCCTGGAGAGCACAGCTCAACAAGAAGCAAGGCATATTATTACTTATCATTAGGTATAATAATATTCTAACTAGGTACCACAGTGGGGATTTTGTATGTTTACATGTTAAAACAACCTTGTTGGACTTTTTATTTTAAACCTTTCTAAAGTTCATATAATCAGTATATATAAAGGTTCAGAGATGTCATGCTGTAGTATAGTTTTTTGTCAGTGTTTTTGTAGAAAAGGTATTACAGTTCTTTACAAAATAAGCAACACATTCCAGAACAACTGAAATAGCAATAATTACAGGCAATTTACGAAGTAAATTGGAGCGAGAGAGAGAGAGAATTACACGCACACGCACGTGCGTGCGCAAACACATTCTATAATCTTTTACATAAAAAAAACTAAAACAAAGAATTACTTTTTTCTCGTCAGTGTTTATCAATATTTTTTATTATATTAGTTAAATATTTTATCTCTTATTGATTCGATTATTACTATTAATATCATAACATCACTATTTTATACTATTTTTGTCTTTACTTTGATTATGACTAATGTTATTTGATTTGTATGTATAATTATTTATTGTTTTCTTACATTCATGCCAATGAAGCCTGTTTAAATTGAAAAATTGAGAGACTGCCAAATTTGAATTTGAAATTGCTGAATCGTCATTTACATAGGAACATTGCAGTATTCAACATCGCCTTAGTGTGATGTTTTCAACTCTAAAACTGCTTCCTGTCCAGTATTGGGGTAACGCATTACTGTTATCAGATAATCAGATTTCAGACAAGATTACTCTTGTTTGAAATGCAGAAATGTGAAGTATTACTGTTGCTTATTCAGTAATCACATTACAGTTACTAATTAAACAATCATCTAGTTACTAGCCTTACTTGAAGTTCTTCAACTACCTTATTTTCATAACCTTGCTGTTGGCTTTGTTGTATTAAAGAGCACAGAAGAGAGATCTGGTATTTGTCCTTTGTCCTCCTTGTTAGAATAAGGATTTGTGCTGTGGGCAAATGTAAGTGACAGTGCATCTCAGCTGATGTTATGGAGTAATGCAAAACAAATGTAGTGTAACTATTTATTTTCAACAGTGAGTGATTAAGTAAAGTAATGTATTACTTTTTTTGAGTTTTTACCCCATCACTATTCATATTTTACCTCAACGAGGAGAGAGGGGGAGAGTGAGAGAGATCCGTCAATTTTGTTTAGTGACCGTCAGACAGGAAGGATGTTTTTCTTTCCTTTAATTTAACAGGTTATCTCCTGCAGGTTGTCATTTGACAGGGATGAACACTACCTCATCGCTTGATATATCACATTTTAATATATCATACCCTGAAATTCTAAACTTTTAATTTCACCTGAAGGGTCAAACATTTTTGTTCCTTTGACTCTGTCACATACTTGCACACTCTTGCTCTTCTGTATCAAAAATAACAGAAAGCCTAAAAGCAGTGCGGGATCCAGTCGGATGCTGTAAATTAATCGGCCATTTATTTTGGAATTCAACCCTTTCTTTGGTTTCATTTGCTTATTAGTCACAGCTTTACTTTAATGCCTGGCATAGCGAACTCCAACACAGCGCCCTCACAATCAAATTGGAAACAGACCTTCTGCCTTCTACCTTCTGCCTCTCGCACAAAAGATACTTTGGTCACTTTTCTTTCTCTCCTGCAAAGCAAAGTTCTTTTATAACCTACTGTAGAAAATTGATACAGAAACAATATCTTAGTAAAGCTCTGTAATCCGTGAAGTTTTCTTTCGTCCATGAAACATACTAAGTCATGACCTCAATGTGGTGCTCATGTGTTGCTGTAAATCTCTTGCTGTGTGAGTCTATAAAAGGAAAACAACAGGATGTCAAATGGACAGCATCAGTCTTTCTTCCTGATGAAGTCTTGATGTTATGATACATTGTCTTACGGTAACAAGTTTGCTTCCAGCTTGCTACCTGCAGCTGGTGCTGTGTGCCCACTGAAATCATGTCGAGAAAAAGGGTTTTTTTTTCTCAATGAAAAACACGTTCTCTTCAGAGCTTGTGAAAAAACTGCTGAAAACAAGCAAATGGGTTGCAACAGTGAAACTTGGTGCTCCTCGGGCTACATTGTGTAGTCTACTTAAACAACAGAAACAGTTATGGCTGCTCAGGATAGAGACAGAAAACACATGTGCAAAGGGAAAAAAAACAGTACGCTATATTTTATATACAAAACTGTAATTTATTAAAGTACATTTGGGTTCTACAGAGAACAGTAATTTTATGTGTACAACAATGTGAAACAGCTTTGCAGTATTTTGAAAGAGTCGATACAATTCAGTAAATAACAAAGGCTTTTTTAAGTTTTGTGTAATGATTATACAAATATCGATAACATTAATCAGCATGAGAAATTAAGAAATAGAAAGGGATTTGTAAATAAAAAATTTTTTAGCTCATAGTGAACAATTTGACTGACGCAGGTGTGATAATTAGAAGAGAAGAGTTTCTTCGGAGTGAAAACACATTGTAGACTAAATGTCAGTCAACAGCTGGCTGCTTGCTATAATAAAATGGAACTGTGTCTGAGCTTGTCTGCCTGTCTTATGTTGGAGCCAATAAAGCAAAACTGCTGATGCTTTTGAAATGAAATAAAATTCAGCTTCAGAATGAGATGCTTTATCAATCCAACTCCACAGGCTAGCCCGTTCATGTACATAAATAAATTAACTAAAAGCAGCAATCAGACAGATGACAGTTCAGCATTTTAGCTGCAGTTGCTAAATGTTGATCTATGTTTATTTCATTTATCCATACTGCTTATATGAAGCCTAGTTTGGCTACACTGAAGACACTTGATGCATAAGGATAGAAAAATGCAAAGGAAGCAGAAAAAAAGATTACCTAACATTGTATCTAAAGTTGACCTATGTTAACTGTTCTATATTTAAAATAAAACAAAAAAATCTCACAATGTTGCATGGACAGCCCCCCATCCCCCCAAAGCCCAAGCCAATACGTGTGCATGGGCCCAAAGAAACCAAACCAAACCAAAGGCCACTGCATTCAATGAATATTTGAAACCATCATAATACTCCAAAAGTAGCTTCACCTCAGTCATCTAACAATTACTGTTACTTCATTTTGCACAGCTACTACAACTGGAAGACACAGGTGTCCACATCCAACTTGAGCCCCAACTTTGAGGTGATATGTGACGACCCTAACGGCCTTCTCTTTAAGAACAAGAGGGACAAAAAGATCCTGAATGTGGACCCCTTGGTAGGTCTTTTTGTTGTTGTTGTTGTTGTTGTTGTTGTTGTTGTCATGCTTTGTTTTTAAGCCCCAGGGAGACAAATGGTGCTGCTAATTAGATCAGTTCACCTGTTCCACAGCAGTAAAATGTCACAGGAAAGCAAACAGCCTAAGAGGAAAAACTAGCCCTTTTTAAATCCCTTTTTGCTTTGAGACTTCTTTAAAAACTAATTTTGTTGTCCTCGCGGCTTAAGAAGCTAACTTGTTATGTGCCCACAACATCCTGTTTATTGAAACATGGTCTGGGACCTCTGTTGCATTCCATGCCATTACTTTCTTCCAATTTCTCTGGCTTAAACCATTAAATGCAAAAATGTTAAAACTTCCAAAATAGTTAACTAATTGCGTAGTTTTTGGAAGGCCTTAATTAACCACAGACATCAGACACATTTCCAGGGGAAGCCTACGCTGCAAGAGAGGCAGTGTGAGGGAGACAGAAATCAGTGGGAGGGAAAGATATTTGCTTTCCACCTGCACAAAGAATGGAGGATCAAGGGGTCGAGACAGGTGCTTCCTCGGAGCTCACAGTCCAACAGGGGCCCTTGAAGAATTACGACTGACAGACGGTGTGTTTTTTCTCTGCAGTTTCTCTCTTTGCTGGGGGGTAGGGAAGTAGTTGGTGGGGCTGAACTATTTTGAAATTGCAGACAGGGCTGTGGGGACTGCGTTTTTGAGGCCAAGCGCCAAAATGGCAGCACAGTGTTCTAGCTGCGGTCGAGCACCGCCCCGACCAGGCTGTCTATTAAAAACACAGGAGAAGGCATAGGAAGCCAGACACAGCAAACCACCCGTGTGCCCAGAACCCAGCTCAGCTCAGCCCAGATTGGCACTGCACAGAGAAGCACAGGACCATCGCGCTTTTAACCCACCATGAGCTCACTAGCTGTTCATGTGGCTGCGGATCCAGAGTGGAACCTTCCAGAATCAAGACTCACATCAACTCGTTTTAGGTGGTTTGTTTATTTTTCCACCTTTGTCATACCATAGACACTTTTTCTGTCCTTGCCAAAAAAAATTGGATTCGGGGATGGAGGGGTTGTAATGTTTCCGATATGACAATGGCTTGATACTTTTTTTGTTTGTTTGTTTAGCATTACTTAAGATGACATATTACATATGTTGGTTTCTGTAAAAAAAGAGGCTTATCATTTAATTCAGGCAGTGTTTCCCATTTTCTCTTAATGTGTCCATGAAGTCATTTTTTATTGGTCTATTTTTATTTACGCTCTTTTGAACTTGCAACCAAAGACCGCCTCACTTATTAGGACACCCACAAGTGTGTTTGAGGTAAAAGTGTAAATTGAGTGTAATGGTTAGCTATGGATCCACTCCCACTTTAAGCTTTTGACACACTTAGCCTTAAATAAATGTTCCCAGCTGGTAGTGGCTTCACATCTCAGTGGTGGGGCCATTTCAGCTCTGACATTCAAAGAAACAGAAAGCATCTATGAAAATAAATTAGTCACTGTCAGTTTATGCTGTGCTTGGCTGTCCAATATAATACACTTATCATAAAGTGGTATATTCTTGATATGTGCGTTTTTCTTAGTTGTTAACATACTTAATCTACGTGGCAGCTTTGGCATTTAAAACATTAGGATGTCTTTCTGACATTAACATCAAATGTAATGATTTTATATGACAAGTGTCATTTGTAATTGCAAACACTGAGGCTGTATATGTTCATGGTTTTGTTTCTCGTGCTACACATTCTCCTTTTAGTTAAGTCTTACAGCATTTATTGAACCCCATGTATAAAACCATAAGCAGCTGTTTTCAGTAAACAAGCTCACGTAAACATACATTGTACACTAGCTGCCCTGCACTAAATGACAGACAAAGTTAGCAACTAGCTTGTTTGGAAAGTGGAATATCTAAGAAGCAGGTTTGAAACTTGGTAAAATAAAACAAACGTTATACAAATTGTTTCTTAAAAATGCGTACAAAAGACCAACGTTCGCCTCTGTGCAGCCTGTTTAACTCCAAGTTGACTAATTGCTAACAAGTTGAACATCTTGAAAAGCCAGCAATATCTCAGGTGTGTAATTGCTTCAGAGACACTCTGCCCCCTAGTGGCCAAACATTTTGAAATGTTCCTTTAAAAACTTAATATGTCCAGGTGTATTCAGACTGAAAGTGAAAAAAAAATTAAGAAGTGCAAATACAGTAGGAAGTCAATTGTAAAGCAGAAGTGATGCCGTGAATTGATGCTTTCATGTTGTAAATGTTAGCGTCAGCAAAAACCTTCTACTCACATGAAAAAAAAAAGAAAAGAAAAAAAGGAATTCAAATAAATATCTCACACATGAACATTCAGGTAGATTTTGGTGAACTAACACAGACATCAAAAAACAATAAAAACAATTATTTTGCATTTTATCCGAAAGCACCTTTACCGACTACAGATAACACTGTCTGAACAAGCCATAGTAACTTCTTTAACTCTGTGCTGGGTTTCAGTCAGGTCCAGGTGAAGGCTCCATCAGGACACTCGTACCATCAGACCTCTACATCCATGTCGTCATCTACGACCACAACATCAGGACAGTTTAAGCTTCAGAGACTGCTGCCTCACATTCGTACATATGGCACATAATGGAAAGAAATGGAAGCCTCTAATTTGACTGAGTTGCACCACCATTTACAAACTGTTCCCCACATATCATGCATGCCATCTGGGTGGAGGTGCTGCTGTGAAAAAAAAAAAGACTTTAAACGGAGGATTCCCAGTGGAAGAAGTGGATGGACTAGTGTGACAACTTGAAAGTTTCCTTGCAAATAGCATGAAATCATATATGTCACTACAGATTTTGTCACATTGTCCTCTTATTAAACTGCTAAATAATTTAAGCTTTAAATTTTTTGTGTCTACAGTTCTCCTTTGTACCATTTAGACCAACATTCAGTTTGGCAGTTTGTTTGGCATTCCCCGGCAGTCTTAGTTGGGGGCAAGAACCTGCTCAGGGACCCTGGGCCCATCCCAGAGTTTGGCCTGGCATGTTTTGGACTGTTTGTCTAAACAAATTAAAGGCATAAGAGCTTTGAAAGATGATGGGGGTTGCTTTTATGTCCTCCCCCAGGCTGCGGTAGCTCCAATTGGACTGGAAGAATGGGTAATGGGCTTAAAGCATTCCGCATGTTTCCAGACACAAGGCACACGTTACAGGACATCAAAGTCCTCTATCATTTACATATTAGTCTCTCACTGTGACATTTTTAATGGAGGACAACTTTTCAATTAACCTTTAGAAGTTATTTAGGGAGTGCAGAAGACTAATTCTTTGCATTTGTTACTGAAAGTCATAATGGGAATCAGTCACCCCAAGTGCCATTTTCTACATGGTCTGTAATTTGCTCATAAATTTGTTATTTGTAGACTTTTCAGACACATAGTTGGGGAGAATACACTTTTTTCCATTAATCATAAGGAAACATCCAACATATTTGTATGCTTCTAACTCTAGAGTACACACTTCTATACACACATCAACTTTTGACTCTGTAATGCACTTTTAACTGCTTCCTAAAATGCTGTTGAATGAGAATTTAATTTCACAAATTTAGGGTCCTCATGATGATATCACAACAAAATCAACTTTTAGGGGAAAATTATTTTTTCTGTCAGAGAATAGTTTGAATTTTGGAGGGGAATTTATTTATTTCCTTGCCAAGAGTTAGATTAGAAAGAGACTTTGCTCACTTTTATATGGCAAATAAAAAGCTACAAGCAGCCAGTTATCGTAGCTTAGCATAAAAGCTAACATCTAGCCAACATGTGGTCCAAAAAATGCTCTTGCCAACACATATATAGCCCACTGATTAACATGTTGTATCCTATTTGTTTAAACTGTACCAAAAACAAAGTTATGATTTTACTGAAACTGTGCTCCATTTCAAGCATCCCAGGTACCCATTCTGACTGTAATTTAATATTTAATGTACAGACAAGAGTGGTATCAATTTTCTCAATCCAAAAAAGCAAGTAAGTGTATTTCCAAACATGCTGAACCACTCCTATAACGAACAAAGTGACAGCCATATTTTATACGTCTTTGTACTTATTTCACCTGCATCTATACAGCAGAACATTTCTGAAAGTTACAAGGTTTAATCAAATTTGTTCTGTTCACTCTGACACCAACCTCTAATGTCAGTCAACTGCCCAAATGCCAGACTAGCCTTCACTGACTGCATCTGGTTGCTTGTCTGGACTAAATTGGATTTTAGTGGCCTCATTGCAACAGTGTGGTGACATGGTGTGATGGGTTCTGGTTCTGTAAAAGCAGGGGTTTGCAGAGCGGAGATCACTGTGTTTGTGTTTGTTGTTTTTTTTTAAAGATGGTTGGAGTTCTGGGGCTGTTTTGTAATGATGATGAAATAATGTGAAAGTCCAAAGATATTATAAAAAAACTATGTGATTGACTAAAAGGGAAGTGCCTTTTTTTGTTTGTTCGACTTTAATTAAATGCTTTGTTGTTGCACATCTTTAAATATATTTCCCGACTGTCCAGTTTAAGCTGATTATGTCACACATCTCTGCAAAAAAAAGCTTCTCTTGTTATTGTCCTGACAAAACTAACTGGACAAACAAGGATGAGAAGCACATTCAGATTTGGTTGAAAGATTTTGTTGGGAATGCTGTTTCCTCTTCGACCTCTTTCTAAAAGGTCAGATTTGTCCTCGGGGCAAGGGCCAACTGCTCACCTTGTGATCTCTGCATCTGTTCCGCCGTGTTTATGTACATACAGTTTAATGTGTAAGAGGTAAGAACTAAAACTGGCTGTGTGGTGAATGAACACTTCACCCTCATTTACAGCTGTTTAGGTTTACAGGCTGCAGCTAACTTGTGGCCTGGTGATGATGATGGAACAGCCCAGCTCTCCTCATCCTCCCTGAAAGTGCCCTATCAAAACAGCAGATGTGCACATGAAAAATAGGGAAATGACCATGGATTGACAAACAAGCATGTATGGCTGCCCATGAAATGCACAGGCTATTTTTTTATGTGCCTTACCTCTGTGGAAGCTCAGACCTCAAGAGAAACAAGTTTCTGGAACTCACCCAGACAGATCGTGTGTCTGTAAATAGTAATGATTTCACAGTAAAGTCTAAATTAAATGGTTATACCCCTCTTCATTTCTTTTATTGGGCTTTTAAGCTGTTGGGGTTTTAACTGAAGCGTGGTTTTATTAGTTTGAGGCCTGAGTTGCCCCTAATATACACAACATGAGGTAAAGAGGTGGATTCAGACTAAACTGGGCCTCAGATAGAAGAGGCACTATTTAGCCTTTCCCATGTAACAAGCTCCTTTTTACTTTAGTGTGATGTCTTCTCATGAAGTTTTTCCTCTCTTTTTAACATTTTTAAGTGTTTGACAGTTCATTGCCAGCAACATTTAAGCCTTTAACAACAGAACAGAAACCTTCTGCATCAACCCTGTCCTAAAGCAAACATAAGGAAAAATTCATGCAGGATTTGACCAAATGAGAATTTTAGGTTGCAGCTTTTGATGAATAGAGCCATTTCATTTTGACACTTTAGATTAATATATGCTTGTGTTTGAATGACGATGATGTCAGTAGGAAGTTACTGGCAGGTGTAAGAGGCACCAAAAAGGATTACCAATAATGCTGTCCAAACAATGCAACAGCTAAAGCTAAAGCTGTAATTAATTTTTTTAAAAAGTGAGGTTTGGCATGTGAAACTTGTTCCAAGAGAGCACAAACAGAAAAAGTAACATGCAAGTTTCGATTCACACTTCTGTGCGCTATCTTGTTCACAGTCATACTCATCTTTCTATAGTATCGGTTACATTGACAGCCACTATTTAAGCTGAAAAAAATACTCTCCTTACAGCGTCATGCACGTGAGCTAAAAGGTGTGTAGGAATGGAGAATTTTCCTGAAGATTTAAAAGATTTGATATCAGCCTAGAAGCCAAAGATATTGTTCATGTTGAGTGTGTAGATGAACTCATGAATGCAGTCTTTCAATTTAGCTCTTGAATTTGTTCTTGATTTAGTTCCTCTGTTAGACAGAATAAACCTCCAGGCACATGCACCTAAATTTGTTACACAAGCCTAATGTTAAAGGGAAGGTTCACATTTTTCCATGGCTTAACAATAGTCAGGTCCCCACCAAAAACTTGCTTATTCCCTTTGTGCATACTGATCATTAAGAGGTACTGTCCAGTTTGAATGATGAGGGGAAAATCCACAGTCTTTGTTCTGTGTAGGAATGTATTATAGAGTTCAGTTTGAAGCTAATATGAGGCTGAAGCAGTTCAAGTTGGACAAATGGAGCAGTTATCTTCCAAAGTTACGGTCACGGCTCACTGAGATTCATGAAGATACATTTTGCAATTTACTTCTCTGTTTAGTAAATTGGACCATATTTTTGGCTTGAACAGGCCATTATTTAAGTCCCCATGCTATTGAAAAGCGTTTTGGCAGCAGACATCTATACAACATTTTCCACTGTCAACGTCTCCATCTTGTGCAGTGCAACAAATGTAACTCATTAAGTCATATCTTCCCTGTTATTCTTCACATAAGTTTTTTTTTCTGCTGAATCTTTGTAATCACTGCATCTGTGAGGTCCAAGCAGTTTGAAATATAATGTGAAAAACAAGAAAGCTTGTTTTAAATACCTATCTTTTCA